>ML789928.1:326415-360705 GCA_009831015.1 Picea engelmannii | reverse complement strand
AGACGTATATAGTACAGGTATATGGAAAAAAAAATTACGGTGCTTCATCCTACTTAAGAGCTAAAGCAGGGGCACTCCTTATGGCTCCTGATGATCAATTTGTAATCCCCTTTTCCTATAGGCTACAGTGGAACGTGGACTGCACAAATAACATATGCAAGTATGAAGCCTTAGTTTTAGGATTAGAAGCCGCTAGGAGAATGAAAATAAAAAACCTCGAAGTCTTTGGTGACATTGAGTTAATCATAAAATAGGTAAACCGACAGTACCAGGCCAAACATCCTAGGTTGAGGTCCTACAGGAATTCTGTTTGGGATCTGATCGAGAATTTCTTCTCCTCTGTGAATGTTCATTTCGTTCTAAGGGATGAAAACCAACAGGTTGATGTGTTAGCCAAAGCAGCCTCAACTTTCACACCTTCCAACACGTTTAAATTAAAGTATCACATAAAAATGAGGCATCGACCTTTAATACTGAATAACATACAGCATTGGCAAGTCTTTGAGGACGATGAACAGCTTCGCAAATTTTTAGAATCAATAGATGAGTTTGCCAAAACACATACTGATCAAGAAAATAAAAATGATCCTATTTGGATCATGCAGGAAGAGGAGTATCCTCAAGAGTTTCACAATAAAATCACAAATCACCGAATGCTCGTTCTTAAAAATAACCAGAGCCCCAAGGGCCTGACTCCCTTGGAAATATTATTCAATGAAGATGATATCCCTTTAAAATCCACTCTACAACCTCAACCTGAAGAGGTTGAGGACTGTGACATAGGTACTAAAGGAAACCCTCGGATGGTGAAACTATCCAAATATCTGTCTACAGAAACAAAAAATAAACACGTGAAGTTGCTTAGAAAGTACAAAGACATTTTCTCTTGGTCGTATGAAGAGTTGAGAACCTATGACACCTTTGTGATCGAACATAAGATACCCCTGAAGCCTGGTGTCAAACCCTTTAAACAAAAACTCAGACAAATCAACCCTATCTTATTGCATGTTATCGAAAGGGAAGTCAAAAAAATCCTGCATGCAAAGATAATTGTACCACTGAGATACTCCAATTGGGTAGAAAACCTGGTCCCATTTAGGAAGAAAAATGGGGAAATTAGACTGTGTGTCGATTTCAAAAATCTAAATAAGTCCTCTCTAAAAGATAATTACCCCCTACCCAAAATGGATCATGTTTTATAAAAAGTAGTGGGGGAAAATAGGATGTCGATGATCGATGGGTTTTCAGGGTACAATCAAATTTCCGTCAGTGAACACGATAAAGAAAAACCAGGCTTCACCACCCCTTGGGGTACATTTATGTATGATAAGATAACTTTTGGTTTAATGAATGCAGGTGCTACTTTTCAACGTGCTATGGATATCTCTTTTGTTGGCGAAAGGGACAAATTTGTGGTTATCTATCTCAATGATCTAACCATTTTTCTAAATCCGATGAAGATCATCTGATACATCTCAAGTAGACATTTGAGAAATGGCGCAAGTTTGGTTTGTCTTTAAACCCCAAAAAGTCTCACTTTGCTATGCAAGAAGGTAAACTCTTGGGCCATATTGTGTCTCGAGATGGAATTAGAATTGACCCTAAAAGAGTTGAAGCTATTGACACAATAAATATCCCTAGGAATGTAAAAGAGATTCAGTCATTCTTAGGGAAAATAAATTTTTTGAGAAGATTTATTCAAACTTTGTTGAAATCATGAAATTGATCATAGATATGCTAAAGAAAAACAACGAAGTGAAATGGATGGCAGAAGCTAAAGAATCATTTGCATGCATCAAGAAAGTTATAAGCGAGGCACCCATACTAGCAAGCCCTAATTATCTAAATAATTTTCTTATTTTCTCATTCTCCTTCGAACACACACTTTCCGTGGTACTCCTCCAGAAGAATGAAGAAGGTTTCGAGCAACCGATAGCCTTTGTAAGCAAAAGTCTTAGAGACGCCGAACTTAGATATAATATAATGGAAAAACAAGCATATGCTATGGTGAAGGCTTTAAAGACTTTCAGAACCTATGTGTTGCATTCTAAGGTAATCGCATACGTACCCACTAGCTCTGTAAAAGATATTTTGGTTCAGTCTGACAATGATGGCAAAAGATGACGGTGGCTTGCCAAAATTCAAGAATTCGACTTGGAGATAAAACCAACGAAACTAGTAAAGGGACAAGGTTAAGCTAAACTCTTAGTTGAATCAAATTTCAGATCTATCGGAATAAATGGCTTACAGGGTGGAGAAGAGTGTGTGGACATGAATGAACTTGATGAACAAATAGTTGAAATCAGAATCGAAGAGAAATTTTCTTCATCAAATTGGTACAAAGACATAGTGTCCTACTTGTTGACCTTGAAGTGCCCAAGTGACTTACCCCCATCTAAATCCAGAATGCTAAAGATGCATGTGGTCAAGTACTATATATCCAAAAGACGATTATATTGGAAGGACCCACTTGGCTTCCTATTGGTTTGTTTGGTCGAATCAGAAACAAAAAATTTCATAAGCCAATTTCATGAAGGAGTGTGTGGAGGACACCATCCCTGGAGGGAAACGACTTATAAGATCCCGAGGGTAGGGTATTATTGGCCCAAACTTTTCTCAGACATCAACGCCAAGGTTTGAGCTTGCAACCCTTGTCAATTGTTCTCAGGAAAACATAAACTCCCAGCAATGCCATTAGTTCTGGTCAAAACGAAAGATCCTTTTTAGTAATGGGGATTATATTTCATAGGAAAAATTAATCCTCATTCTAGTGCTCAACATAGATGGATCTTGACTGCTACAAATTACTTCACTAAATGGGTGGAAGATATTCCAACTAGAAGGGCTACTGATTCGGTGGTAATAGATTTCTTAGAAGAGAATATTTTGTCTAGATTTGGCTGCCCCGGAAACATAGTCACAGATAACACACAGGATTTTAAATCTATGGCTATGGTCAGTTTTTGCCAAAAATATAATATTTTGCTTGGTCACTCCACGACATACTACCCTCAGGGAAATGGTCTAGCCGAGTCTTCAAACAAGAGCCTAATCAATATAATTAAGAAAGTGTTGAGCGAAAATAAGAAATCTTGACATGTGCATTTAAAATATTCACTGTGGGAAAATCGGATAGGCACGAAAAAGTCTATCGGTACTTCTCCTTTCCAAATGGTGTACGGGACCGATGTAGTGTTACCTATAAATCTAGCGCTTCCCGTAATTAAACTTTGGCAAGATGAGAAGGAAGAACCAAATCATGTCAAAAGAAGAATAAACCAGTTGATTGAAGTCCAACAACATAGGGCCGAAGTGGATGAAAGGCTGTAGAAATACCAGGATTACATGAAAGCGTTATTCGATCGTAAGGCCAAAGACAGGGATTTTCTCCTCGGAGATTTGGTTTTAAAATGGGATTCTATTAAGGAAGACTCGGTGAAACATGGTAAATTCGATCACATCTGGTACGGACCATTCAAGGTTGCATCTCTTGAAGGAAAAAAATCATTTCTGTTAGAAAATTTGGATGGTAAAATCCTGAACGCCCCTGTCAACGGGCATTATTTAAAACACTATATGGAATAGTTGATTTCCATAATTCCCATTTTATATACCGGTTTGTTTATTATTTTTATTTCATAATTTTCTTCAGTAAGTCTACTTTCATTCTGTCAATTAAAAAAAAAAAAAAAAAAAAATAGTTCAATGTTTTTCTAGAAGTAGGGATACAAAATTCTCAATGTATTCAATTATTTTAAAATCACTGATACTCTTCGTATTGTTCCCCTACAGGATTCTAGCTGACAACCCGACAAGTGAAAGTAGCAAACAGACAGCCTTATAGTGGAAGATAAATTTGCCGAAAATAGGTGATAGATAAGATTTTTCGTTATTTCAAAAGAGAATGAAAATGGTAAGGCAAAGGTGTGAATTACAGAAAAGTCTATTTTATCAAACAAAGGTTTTTTATAAAAAAGTGTGGTGATTGTCTCGTAAGTGTCATAGGTCACTAAAAGAATGATTTCAAAATCTAGGCCCTAAGAGTTTCACCTAGAATAAGATAAGAGGTAATTAAAATAAACAAAAAGAGAAAATCATCTCTGAGAAAGAGTTCCAAGAGTTGGGTTTAATTCATGACCCCTGTTTTTTGATTTCCAAGTCTTTTCTCCATCGCCCCTTTCTACCCTCAGTTTTTCCTTCATAAAAGACTAAATATCTTTCTGGGTTTCCCACAGAGGGAGAAGAGATTATGTCTTAGCTTTGGAAGCTGAAAAATAGTTCTTAAAAGGTAGACCATTCCTCATAACTCCACACTCTCCGACTAAACAAGTTATGCTTAGGCTGATCTTGACTTTCCTATGTTTCTTAACAGTTTTCTAAGAATTTAGGCTTGCTCGAAGGAAGACCCCTAGAATTAACCTTCCCCTTTTTCCCTATAGACTAAGGTGCTTTGAAAGTTAAAAAAGGGTTGGTATAGGGTAATCAAAGCAAGTTGACAGAACTACACTACAAATTTTACACAGATACCATCCCTGGTATACTTACTACCACTGATTGCCCCCACTTCGTGTTCAAAAAGTAAAATATAAGACAGATGGTGAAAGGAAATTCATATTTGATTTCCCCCATCTAGTCCAAGAAGACTAGATGAAAGGAAATTAATTTAAATGATTGCCCTCATCTCATCATTTAAATGCATAATTATGATTCAAAGTGGTGAAATGAAATTCAGTAAAAGGGGACAGATAACTTCACTGAGGTACTGAACAGGCTCGCTGATAGTGAAGCAATATTTGAGGTATCTTTAAGGTTATCATACATAATTTTCACTCTACCCTGGTTACCATCCTTTTCAAAACCGGATCTGCATCCCAAGTCCAGACAAGGCTCCCTAATTAAAAACGTGAAATTTACTTTGTTTGATGCAAGCCAAAAGATGTAGGATTTGTTGGATTCCCTGGGATTGTTTAGATCATCTTAAAGAAAACTTAATTTCAGTAGCGAGAAGGAGAAGATCAAGAATGGGGCTACAGTTGATTTTACAACGTTGAGAGTTTTGAAAAGATTTTCAGAAGTAAACACGAAATCTCTTTTTCTCTTTGTATCACCTTCCTAAACAAGTTCTACAGAAAGAAGCCATTGACTCCATTTACCCAATAAAGGCACTAAGTCTACCTATTCTCCTCGTCCCACAAGGAGACGAGGTCTCTAATTGGAGCCTATGTTGAAACATATATTAATTTTTTTATCTTCAAAACTAAAACCTTCCTTTTTCGGGTTTCGGATTTTCATGAAGCATAACCCTCACTATCATTTCCAAAAGGCCGGTACCGAAATCCCATCAAACTTTATTCTTTAAATAATAAAAGGCAAAAAACCAAAAGTGTTATAAAAGTCCTAGCGCGCTTTCTATAAAGTTATTTTTTAAAATCACGAAAAGCTTAAAACCTAAAGGAGTTAAGACTAACATTTAAAAAAAAATTCGGGATTCGGGATTTATTGGAAACATATGTTTTAATACATATCCAATCGCAGAATCTTGATCCCCGATTTCCCGAAATATGAAAGTTACTAATTATAAAATATTACGTTAATCGTATCGCAATTTCAGGATACGGGGTTCAACGATAACATACCTCTTGTCAACACAATGACCGAAATACTGAAACATGAAATCCTGACCTATAATCTACATTTAAACTAAATTAATCTTGTTTTGGAAGTTAGTCATTAATCCTGATTAATTAATTCACTAATATGAAAATTTAAGGTTTAAGTTAATCATATCGCGATTTTGGAAATCGGGATTCAACGATGACATACCTCTTGTCAACACAATCCCCGAAACCCCAAAAGAATCAAAGTGGATTTAATACTGATTAATTAATTCACTAAAATGAAGTTAAATCCTAATTTAAACTTGTCGTGATTTCACAAATTTCAGAAATCGAGATTCAACGTTAACATACTTCTTGTCAACACGATCCCCAAAATCCTGAAATGTGAAGTCTTGACTCCTAATCCATGTTTAGTTTAAATTATTTCTGTTTTGGAAGCATGATTAATGAAAATCAAACTTTTTAGGTTAGTTCATGTTTCGGTTTCAGATCGAATGAAATTTTCCAAAATTTGAATTCAAAAGTGCCAAAATGCGGCCACTTTAATAAAGGATAACTTATGATATCTGACACTAATGAGTATCTTAGAAAATATCCACTGCATTCAATGTATTGAATTCTTGTCAGTTGCGTCAGTACCTACATCGTTAAATGAATTAAAAGAGAGTTTAAAGGTCTGTGTTTCGCAACATATTCTGTTTCATACTATCAAAGCATAAGATGCATTCAGTCGAGCTCATACACTCTTTTTTCGGTGACAGGTTTCCATCTAACATAAAGTCATGGCACCAAAGAAAGCACCGAAGAAGAGTGAAGATTCAAAAGAGATGCGCAACCTAGAAGGAGACATCATATCTGACACTACACCACATGCCATCGACTCAATTAAATCTTGGACACAAATCTTTGAATTCCTGGATTACGAAATCAAGAACTCTCCTACTGATTCTGAGAATCACTTCCGGGATGTAGCAGAATCAGAGCTTCATAAGATCGCAGTGCTCCCTCGACTTATGGCATACAATGACATGATCAATTGGGCCTTGGAAAAGGTTGATATTCTGACGAGCATTTTAAATGATCAAGGGGTCATTGTCGGCTCATTCAGGATAGAACATATACAATTAATGTATAAACTCTCACCAAATCCTAAGTACACTTATAATGCTAAATTTCAAAGGAAATAGTGTACTAAGGTAGACCGAACTTATCCCGATTTAATCATAGAATGGTGGAGATGTCCATCAAAGTTTAGGGCCGATACCCATGGGATTTATGCCACATCATCTTTGAACGAATACATGGTCTATGTAGCCATTATGCTGTGTAGACTTTTCAAGAAAAAGAATCCCTTCAATTTTCCTGCAGAATGGGTGCCCTTTTTAGAACAAGCTTCAGAAGGATACACTTTCAACTGGAATAAGATTATGTCTGATAACCTAGCTCGAGAAGTTTCAAATTATAGAGTTGCAAAATCTAAAGGTCAACCAGTGGCCTTTTACATGTTAGCATACATTATGGATGCAGTTTGATTTATGACTCCTTTTCCCTTTATGAATTGGAGTTGGAACATAACTTGTCCATAACCCATTCACAAGTATCACTCTGTGCTATGGGAAGAAAATGCTAGTAATGTGTTTTACAAAATTTGTCATTTTATAATAATTCCAATGCATAAAATGTTTTATGGTTGTGAACCCGTTTGCATTTTTGAGTCAGTCTCAGGAATGCTCAAAGCAATGGCCGACTAGTTTGTTGATGAAAACTTCTCTTACATTAGGGTTTATGGATGCTCAATCCCCCCTCACGCACTTCCGAAATTCCTCCTGGACAAACTGGTATTGAGGGAGGTAGCACATCAAATAGTGAAAGGTGGTATTGGAATAGAGCTAAAGGCAACTCAAAATAAATCCTGGCCAATCGTCCCTATGCATGTCGGGAAATTTTCATTACTAAACCTAGGCCATTCTAAAGTGGAAGCTAAAGCACTAGAAGAAATAAAACTCTTATATATTGAGCACAAAAAGCATGACCCCTATCAATTAGTAAGAAGACATTTGATTCACTGTAATATGAAAGCTTATGAACACGAAAAATTTGTTTATGATGATATGTTCAAGGAAGTTAAAACTTATGAGGAGGTATTGAAAAGGGTATGGGCCTTATCACCCGACTTACAGACTGGTTTTATGTCCCTCCAAAGTCACAGGCGAAGTTGTTTGCCAAAAAGTTTTCAAGATGAATCCACAACCCCTCCTCTAGAGCAGGAAGGGCCTCCCCCAGGCTTTGAAACAAATGTACATGATAAAGAAAATAAAAAGGGAAAAATGAAGGAGAGTGAAATGCCTTCACAAGAAACAGAAGTCCCTCAGACAGAAAAATCATAGGCAGGGAAAGGAAAGGAGTTGGAAACACCCTTAGAAATCCCTGAGAGTTTTCCCAAAAAAGTAGGAGGAACAACATCAATAGAACTTGGAAGTCCCATTACTTCTTTGACTCCATTGCAATCTACTTATGGAAACCCCCATGAGGGAGCTCTATACGTTAGTGATATTGAGCCTATTTCTAGGGATGAGATTCCTTCATCCGATTATTTTTTCAGTAAAAAGAGGAAGGTTATCCTGAAGCAGGAGATGCATCCAAGAGGATATATGATGATTAAAAAGCACAAGATCATTATAGATGGACAAAAAATTAAAGAGAGAGAATTCACTACAGAAATAGCGGTAACAATGGGAGCTTTAGCGTCGACGAATTTATACTTTGTGGGTAGTTTGACAACTATGTTGGAGCAAAAAGATCAGAGGATAGCTCAACTACAGGGTCAATTAAAGAAGACTGAAAGAAATATTAGTTGGGAAATAAAAAAGGGTCTAGAATGAAATAGATTAAATGACATTCAAGAGATTCAAAAAATGAAAGCAAGCTTAGAGGAAGAAAATCATAAAATACAGGTCACTCAAGCACAAGTCCTACAGCAACAAGAAATGAATAAACAATTACAAAACAAGATGAGTTCAATCCAAAATCAAGTGGTAGAAATGGAACATTTTCAAGCCCAAGCTTTGGAAATTCATGAAAAAATAGAAAAAGAGCAACATGGATTGATCTCTAAGATAGAAATTATTCAAACTTACTTTTAGGAGACAAGCAGATCCTTGGAGAATATTCTCCTAAAGGAAAGAGAGACAAAAGTAGCCAGAACCACTTTTCAAAAGGTAGTGACTCTTTCAGCAAAAGAGCAAATTGGAAAGACTCATAAGTTATCTATTTCAGAATAGATCAAAGGGGATACAATACTCAATGTTTGGGAGGCAAGCCTCGCCGAAAACAAAAAAATAACCAAGGAGGTTAAAGATGATTGCCAAGCAATTTTTGATCTTCTAGATTAGGATTCATTGAACTTTGGAAGAGACAACTGTCTTGGATTATTAGGGGAAATTAACATTGATAACCATCAGTTAAGATTCAAGGAGGAGATGAAATAAATTTAGGTAGATATCTCATAGATAAAAGTAATTGATGTTACACAGATTAACAGGTGGATGTTGAGGCCTAATTTAAAGTTAAAAACCATTGAGTTTACAGGAAAGATAGTTGACGATCGTCTACTAGGACTACAGAGAAAATTCTTCCTATTCGAGGTGAAAGATATTCTAGAGGATCCTAGAGTGTTGGTGCACCTCCTAGGAAAATGTATTGATTGTCTGAAAAAAGAAGAAGCAACTTCATCATCAAAGAATTAAAGTATTATTTTGAAAATTTCATAATCGAAATTAATCAAAGAAGATAAATATAGAAATAGAAACAATTCACTATTTCATATTCATGTAACCGTTAGTGTTTGGAAATTAGTTAATCACCAACAAAAAAAAGGTTGGGTGATGATGCATAAATATAATTTCACAAGACTGAGAAAGAGATTTTTTTTTTTTGGGAGCCGATTGTATTATAAGTTTTCCAATTTATAATAATATAGATGATGCAGAAGAGATTTTGAATTCTGTCACCTTGAAGCTATGTGTTCCTTCACTTCGTTTTCAATATCTTTCAATATCTTTTATTCCATATATTTCTAATGAATGATCAACTATAGTTTAATTCAAAATTCTACTGTAGTTTGAATTTATTTGATTATCCAATCATTTACAGTTTTTCCTCTGTGATTGTTATCATCAGTTTCAAGACCTGTAGGTCTGTTGGATGTTTATATCTTATACTCCATTATAAATTTTGTTTTTCTTCCCTTCTTTTGTTATGATATGAGATTATTTCAAGATTAAAGCCTCATATTATCCAACAGTGTTTCTTTGTGGTTATTTTAATATTCTCAAATTACTTCAAGTACAAGAAACGACCTTTACTGTTATTATTTTGAGTTCCAAAATTCCTTTTCTATTTCATCCCACAAAAATGAAGCAACAAAATTTCTAAAACATTTTATAATTTAATAAAATTTTAATCCTCATGACTGTCCCAAGTAATAGACAACCTAACATAGAACCTGACCTACAGGATCAAACTAGCATTGCTTTGAACTTATTTAATACTATCCAATAAACAACAACTACTCGAGTTGAATTAGAATGTTCATGGGCAGTTATTGAGAGAGAAATCAATATCCAATAACAATGGGAAGCTAGACAGAGAAAGTTGAGAAACCAACTCTAATTTACCCTTCGTAATTGATTCTTACTCCTTAATTCTCTTTATTTTTTGGATTCCTTGACTATATACTTTAGAGCCTTAAAGTATAAACTCAGGAACACCATCTTTTTGGCATCGTTGTCGCGGAACGAAGAAACGAAACTTTTCCCTAGGAAGAACGACATTGACACTTTCTCTCTTTGATAGTGAAAAATGTAGAAAACCTTTCAAGGCTACCTTTATTTTTCACTTGGCGACTCCACAATAAGTAAACTGGCTATTAGCCAAAAGAACACCAGAAAGAACCCAAACGACAAGTAGACCTTGTCAGTCTCTAGCGCAAAAAAGATTTTGAAATCATGAAGATCCCTTAGACGAATCATTTCACCCATACATACTATTTGTCAGCCTAATTTTAAGTAGTTGAACGTTACAGAAACACTTGAGAGATCTGTCTCGCTTCCCCTCTCATACGATATGTTCTCTTTTCCTGAGGTTTTTTCCTCGGATTTCTGTGAGCCTTCTCCTCACACATTCTGAGCTTTAGCCTCAAATCTATCAATGGTCGCACACAGAGGTGTGAGAGCTAGGGGTGGTGCCCCAGGAGGACCAACAGGCAGTCAAGCACCACTTCCTGGAATCTTTTCTAAAGTAGATGCTAGATATGTCCCCCTTGTCCTCCCAGTTCCCCTACACGACCTTCCCGAAAATTATATGAAAATCCTTCCCAAGTTTACAGGGGAAGGAGATTTGATCACTCAAGAACATATAAACTTCTTTGACCAATTTGCTGACATCCTCAGGATTGAACACGAAGATGTCTATTCTAGACTCATCGTTCAAACTGTTGAAGGACAAGTGAGAACCTGGTTCCGAGCCTTAGCAGCCGGATCTCTAAGATCTTACGAAGAGCTTGAAAACACTTTTATCATACAATGGGGGGAGAGGAGGGACCACCTCTATTACCTAACTGAATTCAGAGCCCTTAGAAAGAAAAATTTAGAATCAGTTCTATAATTCATGCAAAGGTTTAACAAGTTATATAATAAAATCTCGGTCGAAGTCAAACCTTCTCAAACCGCAACAAAAGTGACTTTTGCTGGAGCCTTTGATCCTGATTTCGCTTTATTATTGAGAGAAAGGAGATCAGTAGATCTCATGAAAATGCAAGATGATGCTTTAGAAATCGAATCGAACATGATGGCATCATGGAAATTAAAAGAAAAGATAGAAACCGGAAACAAAGAAAACAGGAAATTCAAAGAACAAGGTGGATCCTCAGGATTGGGGAAATCCTCAGGAGATAAAATAGATGAGAAGGCTAGGGTAATTAGAGAACTTTCAAATAAGATCTCAAAAATGGAACTAGAGAAATCGAAAAGGGAGAATTTTCCCAAGAAGGATTTTAGAAGGAATCATGATCCTCAGGCCCCACAAAAAATAATTAAAAATGAGGATAAAAAAATCCCAACCCCCTTCAAAAGTGAAAACTTCATTGGAGAGGAATATCTAGAAGATTTTGAAGAGTTTGATGACGATATTAATAATCTTGGTCATGATAATAAATCACCTTATTTATCGAGACAAGATTACGAAAAATCCTTAAATAAGGAAATTAGATCGGAAGACAATGTTAGCAACGATACGTCTGAAGAGTTAGCCTATCAGGGTATCGTTGATGATATTATAGCCGAACTACATGAGAAATATAATTTAAGACCTAGAAACAAGAATCTTCCAATCACTCCAACAAAAAATATCTTGCCTAGAGGTGAAACTGACGAAGCGACTCCAAAGGTTGTTGACAAGCAGACTGCAAAAACCCAAACCACTAACATGCAACCTGTCAAGTCAAAGTCAGTAGGAACACCCACCGTGAAAACACATATCCCTGTGAGTGAAACCAAATCCGCACCACAAAGAAAAGATGAAAATAAAGGAATTGAAGCCCCCAACATAGAGAGCGACAAGGCCCTAGGAAATTTTAGTCCGGAAAATGAAATAAATAAAATCAAAATCCCTATCCCACTTGTTGAACTGGCTAAAAATCCCATATACGGAAAATAAAATGCCAAGATGATTAGCTTTTTAGAAGACGAAATCCAGGCCGATTTAATCAACTTAGAAGATGACAAGCCCAGCATAGTTTTTGGTCCGCATTTCGAAGGTGTGAGAGACACCGTGGCCCCCTTTTATATCACGTTAACCTTGTTCGACCACCTACTCCTTAATTGTATGCTATATTCTGGAGCATCCCACAATGTGATTCCTAAATATATTATGGATAAATTAGGTCTCAAAATCACTAGGCCTTATAGAGATTTATATTCATTTGATTCAAGAAAAGTCAAATGCATAGGCATGATTAAAGACCTGGTGGTAGGTATGGCACAAATACCCACAAAAATCATGCTTATGGACGTAGTGATCACCGATATCCCTCCTAAATATGGTATGTTGTTATCTAGATCATGGGGCGCCAAGCTTGGAGGATCTCTCCAGCTTGACATGACATATGCTACAATTCCAGTTTTTGGAGGACAGTACACATGTCTATACAAAGAAACTAGGTTGGCATTCATGGTAGGTGATCCACATAACCCAAATAATCACCCTGTATATATTGTTGATCAAGATTTAGGTAGTTTTATCTTATCCATCGATGATGATATTGATGTAGATATGGATGAAAGTTTTACAGAAGAAAAAAAAAAAAAATTAAAGAACACGTATATAGTACTGGTATATGGAAAATGTTTTTTTACGGTGCTTCATCCTACTTAGGAGATGGAGTAGGGGAACTCCTTGTGGCTCCTAATGATCAATTTGTAATCCCCTTTTCCTATAGGCTATAGTGGAACATGGACTGCACAAATAACGTATGCGAGTATGAAGCCTTAGTTTTAGGATTAGAGGCTGTTATCACTAAAATTTTGTCTGCACATGGCTACAAGAACTCTGTGTCATCAAAACAGGAATGAATTCATTCATGGCACAGGATTAATTCACAGCATGGAAAAAGGGTCAAAAACTATACAAAGTAACCAAAAATTGAAGGGCGCTTTACAGAATCTGGGTGCGCGCGCATATGCGTGGAACAAAAACGTACCATGCGTGCATGATGCATAGTTGTGGGCGCAAAAACCCGCGCACCTGCTAAACAGTGCATTTATTGAAATTGGTCGGCTTCCCAACCACTAATGGATCAGCTCCCAAGTCGATTTGACATCAAATCTGAGCTGAATCGGCATGGTAGGCTGGTCAAAGACCTAATTGAGCCCTAAAGAGCCCCTTTTCACACCTCAAAGGAGTTACATAATCACGCCATGCCATGCTATAAAAATCCATGAAGAACCATCATTTTCTCAAGGAATTTCATGTATTGTTATGCTGCCAAGATTGTTAAGGACTCACTCTTTGACAATCACACATTTGCACCATTTCATAGAGCCATTCACCTCTCCATTGAGTGAATGTGCTTGGAGTTCTTTCACCATCATTCTCATTTTCTTATTGTAAGGAGAGCAAGTTTGTGAGGGCCTCAAGAGCCTTCCTTTGGAGGAAGAAGGAACCACAGTTCCCTTTCTTCATTGTGCTTTGGATTTCATCAATTGATCAGCCTAAAAACATTGGTGATATTGGTCTTTTGTGTTTGTTATTTCTTCTTCCATATGCTCATAGTTTTATCTTGTTTTAATTTAATTATTGTTTATAGTTTTGTTGTGGTTTTTCTAACCCTTTCCACTATAGCTGTCATGCTCTGCAAGGCCCAACAGGGCATGTAAGCACCCTTTATTTTCTCACAAGGTGACGAATTGGGTGAAAACAGAGGCTGCTAGGAGAATGAAAATAAAAAACCTCAAAGTCTTTGGTGACGTTGAGTTAATCACAAAACAGGTAAACCAATAGTACCAGGCCAAACATCCTAGGTTGAGGTTCTATAGGATTTGTTTATGGGATCTGATCAAGAATTTCTTCTCCTCTGTGAATGTTCATTTTGTTCCAAGGACTGAAAACCAACAGGTTGATGTATTAGCCAAAGCAGCCTCAACTTTCACACCTCCCACCGCATTTAAATTAAAGTCTCACATACAAATGAGGCATCAAACTTCAATACCAAATAACATACAACATTGGCAAGTCTTTGAGGATGATGAACAGCTTCACAAATTTTTCGAATCAATAGATGAGTTTGCCGAAACACATACTGATCAAGAAAATCAAAAGAATCCTTTTTGGATCATGCGGGAAGAGGAGGATCCTCAAGAGTTTCACAATAAAATCGTGAATCACCGAATGCTCGTTCTTAAAAATAACCAAATCCTCAAGGGCCTGATTCTCTTGAAAAGATTATTCAATCAAGATGATATCCCTTCAAAATCCACTCTATAACCTCAACCTAAAGAGGTTGAGGACTGTGACATAGGTACTAAAGGAAACCCTCGGATGGTGAAACTATCCAAATATCTGTCTACATAAACCAAAAATAAATACGTGGAGTTGCTTAGAAAATACAAAGACATTTTCACTTGGTCGTATGAAGAGATGAGAACCTATGACACCTCTGTGATCGAACATAAGATACCCCTGAATCCTGGTGTCAAACCCTATAAACAAAAACTTAAACAAATCAACCCTATCTTATTGCCTGTTATCGAAAGGGAAGTCAAAAAACTCATGGATGCAAAGATAATTGTACCACTGACATACTTCGATTGGGTAGCAAACCTGGTCCCAGTTAGGAAGAAAAATGGGGAAATTAGACTGTGTGTCGATTTCATAAATCTAAATAAGTCCTCTCTCAAAGATAATTACCCCCTACCCAAAATGGATCACGTTTTAGAAAAAATAGTGGGGGAAAATAGGATTTCGATGATCAATGGGTTTTCAGGGTACAATCAAATTTCCATCAGCGATCACGATAAAGAAAAAACAACCTTCACCACCCCTTGGGGTACATTTATGTATGACAAGATAAATTTTGGTTTAATGAATGCAGGTGCTACTTTTCAATGTGCTATGGATATCGCTTTCGTTGGCGAAAGGGACAAATTTTTGGTTATCTATCTCGATGATCTAACCTTTTTTTCTAAATCCGATGAAGATTATCTGATACATCTCAAGCAGACATTTGAGAAATTTCGTAGGTTTGGTTTGTCTTTAAACCCCAAAAAGTCTCATTTTTCTATGCAAGAAGGTAAACTCTTGGGCCATATTGTGTCTCGATATGGAATTAGAATTGACCCTAAAAGAGTTGAAGCTACAGACACAATAAATATCCCTAGGAATGTAAAAGAGATTCAGTCATTCCTAGGGAAAATAAATTTTTTGAGAAGATTTATTCCAAACTTTGTTGAAATCATGAAATTGATCACAGATATGCTAAAGAAAAAAAACAAAGTGAAATGGAAGGCATAAGCTAAAGCATCGTTTGCACACATCAAGAAAGTTATAAGCAAGGCACCTGTACAAGAAAGACCTGATTATCTAAAGGATTTTCTTATTTTCTCGTTTGCCTCCTGACACACACTTGCCACGGTACTCCTCCAGAAAAATGAAGAAGGTTTCGAGCAATCGATAGCCTTTTTTAGCAAAAATCTTAGAGACGCCGAACATAGATATAATATAATGGAAAAACAAGCATATGCTATGGTGAAGGCGTTAAATACTTTCATAACCTATATGTTGCATTCTAAGGTAATCACATACGTACCCACTAGCTCTATAAAAGATACTTTGGTTCAGTCCAACAGTGATGGAAAAAGAGGATGGTGGCTTGTCAAAATTCAAGAATTCGACTTGGAGATAAAACCAACGAAACTAGTAAAGCGACAAGGTTTAGCTAAACTCTTAGCTGAATCAAATTTCAGAGCTCTAAGAATAAATGTCTTACAGGGATAAGAGTGTGTGGACATGAATGAAGTTGATGAACAAATAGCTGAAATTAGAATCGAAGAGAAATTTGCTTCATCAAATTGGTACAAAGACATAGTGTCCTACTTGTTGACCTTGAAGTGCCCAAGTGAATTACCCCCATCTAAAGCCAGAACACTGAAGTTGCATGCGGTCAAGTATTGTATATTTGAAAGACGATTATATTGGAAGGACCCACTTGGCTTCCTATTGGTTTGTTTGGTCGATTCAGAAACAGAAAAGGTCATAAGACAATTTCACGAAGGAGTGTGTGGAGGACACCATGCTTGGAGGGAAATGGCTTATAAGATCCTAAGGGCAAGGTATTATGGGCCCAAACGTTTCTCAGATGTCAATGCCAAGGTCCGAGATTGCAACCCTTGCCAATTGTTCTCAGGAAAACATAAACTCCCAGTAATGCCATTGGTTCCGATCAAAACGAAAGATCTTTTTCAACAATGGGGATTAGATTTCATAGGAGAAATTAATCCTCATTCTAGCGCTCAACATAGATGGATCCTAACTGCTACAGATTACTTCAATAAATGGGTGGAAGCTATTCCAACTACAAGGGCTACTGATTTGGAGGTAATAGATTTCTTAGAAGAGAATATTTTGTCTAGCTTTGGCTGCCCCCAAAAGATAGTCACAAATAACGCACAGGCTTTTAAATCTATGGCTATGGTCAGTTTTTGCCAAAAATATAATATTATTATTGGTCACTCCATGGCATAATATCCTCAAGGAAATGGTTTGGCCGAGTCTTCAAACAATATCCTAATCAATATAATTAATAAAGTGTTGATTGAAAACAATAAATCTTGGCATGTGCATTTAAAATACGCATTGTGGGCAAATCGGATAGGCACGAAAAAGTCTATTAGTACTTCTCCTTTCCAAATGGTGTATGGGACCAATGTAGTGTTACCTATAAATTTGGTGCTTCCCATAATGAAACTTTGGAAAGAAGAGAAGGAAGAACCAAATCATGTCACAAGAAGAATAAACTAGTTGATTGAAGTCCAACAGCACAAGGCCGAAGTGGACGAAAGGTTGTAGAAGTACCAGGATGACATGAAAGCGTTATTCTATCGTAAGGCCGAAGACAGGGATTTTCTCCCCAGAGATTTGGTTTTAAAATGGGATGCTAGGAAGGAAGACTCGGCGAAACATGGTAAATTTGATCACATCTGGTACGGACCGTTCAAGATTGCATCTCCTGAAGGAAAAAATTTGTTTCTGTTAGAAACTTTGGACGGTAAAATATTAAACGCCCCTATCAATGGGCGTTATTTAAAACACTATATGGAATAGTTGATTTCCAGAATCCCCACTATATATACCAGTTTGTTTATTCTTTTTATTTCATAATTTTCTTCGGTAAGTCTACTTTCATTCTGTCAATAAAAAAATAAAAAATAAAATAAAATAGGTCAATGTTTTTCTAGAAGTAGGGATACAAAATTCTCAATGTATTCAATTCTTTTAAAAGCCCTGATACTCTTTGTATTGTTCCCTTACAGGATTTTGGTTGATAGCCCAACAAGTGAAAGTAGCAAACAGACAGCCTTATAGCGGAAGATAAATTCGTCGAAAATAGGTGATAGATAAGATTTTTCATTATTTCAAAAGAGAACGAAAATGGTAGGGCAAAGATGTGAATTCCAGAAAAGTCTATTTTATCAGACAAAGGTTTTTTATAAAAAAGTGCAGTAATTGTCTCGTAAGTGTGATAGGTCACTAAAAGAATGATTTCAAAATATAGGCCCTAAGAGTTTCACCTAGAATAAGATAAGAGGTAATTAAAATAAACAAAAAGAGAAAAACATCTCTGAGAAAGATTTCCAAGAGTTGGGTTTAATTCATGACCCCTGTTTTTCGATTTCCAAGTCTTTTCTCTGTCGCCCCTTTCTACCCTCGTTTTTGCCTTCATAAAAGACCAAATATCTTTTCGGTTTTCCCATAGAGGGAGAAGAGATTACGTCTTAGATTTGGAAGATAAAAAATAGTTCTTAAAAGGTAGACCAGTCCTCATAACTCCACACTCTCTGACTAAACAGGTTATGCTTAGGCTGATCATGACATTCCTAGGTTTCTTAACAGTTTTCTAAGAATTTAGGCTTGCTCGAAGGAAGACCTATGGAATTAACCTTCCCCTTTTCCCCTATGGACTAAGGTGCTTTGAAAGTTAAAAAGGGTCGGTCCAGGGTAATCAAAGCAAGTTGATAGACCTACACTGTAAATTTTACACAGATACCATCCCCGGTATACTAACTACCACTGATTGCCCCCTCTTCGTGTTCAAAAAGTAAAATATAAGATAGATGGTGAAAGGAAATTTATATTTGACTGCTCCCATCTAGTCCAAGAAGATGATGAAAGGAAATTCATTTAAATGATTGTGCTCGTCTCAACATTTAAATGCAAAATTATGATTCGAAGTGGTGAAAGGAAATTCAGTAAAAAGGGACAGATAACTTCACCAGGGTACTGAACAAGATCGCTGGTAGTGAAGCAATATCTGAGGTATCTGTAAGGCTATCATACGTAATTTCCACTCTACCCTAGTTACCAGCCTTTTCGAAACTGGATCTGCATCCCAAGTCTAGAGAGGGCTCCCCAATTAAAAACGTGAAATTTACTTCATTTGATGCAATCCAAAAGCCACAGGATCTATTGGATTCCCTAGGATTGTTTTTATCATCTTAAAGGAAACTTAATTTTAGTAGCGAGAAGGAGAAGATCAAGAATGGGGTTGTAGCTGAGTTTACAACGTTGAGAGTTTTGAAAGGTTTTTCAGAGGTAAACACATAATCTTTTTTTCCCTCTGTATCCCCTTCCTAAACAAGTTCTACAGAAAGAGGCCATTGACTCCATTTACCCAATAAATCCACTAAGTCTACCTATTCTCCTCATCCCACAAGGATACGAGGTCCCCAATTGGAGCCTATGTTGAAACATATATTAAATTTTTTATCTTCAAAACTAAAACCTTCCTTTTTCGGGTTTCATCTTTTCATGAAGCATAACCCTCACTATCATTTCCAAAAGGCCAGTACCAAAATCCTGACAAACTTTATTCTTTAAATAATAAAAGGAAAAAAACCAAAAGTATTATAAAAGTCCTGATGTGCTTTCTATAAAGTTAGTTTTTAAAATCACGAAAAGCTTAAAACCTAAAGGAGTTAAGACCTACCTTTAAAAAAAAATTTAGGATTCGGGGTTTACTGAGAACATATGTTTTAATACATATCCACTCGCGGAATCCCGATCCCCGATTTCCCTAAATATGAAAGTTACTAATTATAAAATATTATGTTAATCATATCGCAATTTCGGGATACGGGGTTCAATGATAACATACCTCCTGTTAACACAATCCCCGAAATCCCGAAACGCAAAATACAGACCTATAATCTACTTTTAACTAAATTAATCTTGTTTTGGAAGTTAGTCCTTAATCCTGATTAATTAATTCACTAATACGGAAATTTAAGGTTTAAGTTAATCATATCGCGATTTCGGAAATTGGGATTGAATGATGAAATACCTCTTGTCAAGACGATCCCCGAAACCCTGAAAGAATCAAAGTGGGTTTAATTTTGATTAATTAATTTACTAAAATGAAGTTAAATCCTAATTTAAACTTGTCGTGATTTTGCAAATTTTGGAAATTGAGATTCAACGTTAATATACCGCTTGTCAACACAGTCCCCGAAATCCCGAAACGTGAAGTATCGACTCCTAATCCATGTTTAGTTTAAATTATTTATGTTTTGGAAGCATGATTAATGACAATCAAACTTTTTAGGTTAGTTCATGTTTTGATTTCTGATCGAATGAAATTTTCCAAAATTTGAATTCAAAAGCACCAAAATACGACCAATTTAATAAAGGACAACTAATGATATGTGACACTAATGTGTATCTTAGTAAATATCCACTGCATTCAATGTATTGAATTCTTGTCAACTACGTCAGTACCTACATCGTTAAATGAATTAAAAGAGAGTTTAAAGGTCCGTGTTTCGTAACATATTATGTTTCATACTATCAAAGCGTAAGACGCATTCAACCGACCTCATACACTCTTTTTCTATGACAGGTTTTCCATCTAACATAAAGTCATGGCACCAAAGAAAGCACCAAAGAAGAGTGAATATACAGAAGAGATGTGCAATCCAGAAGGAGACATCATATCCGACACTACACCACATGCCATTGACTCAATTAAATCCTAGACACAAATATCTGAATTCCTGGATTACGAAATCAAGAACTCTCCTGTTGATTCTGAGAATCACTTCCGGATGTAGCAGAATCAGAGCTTCATAAGATCGCAGTGCACCCTCGTCTTATGGAATACAACGACATGATCAATTGGGCCTGGGAAAAGGTTGATATTCCGACAAGGAGCATTTTAAATTATCAAGGGGTCGTTGTCGGCTCATTCAGGCCATAACATATACAATTAATGTATAAACCCTCACCAAATCCTAAGTACACTTATAATGCTGAATTTTTAGTTGAATTTCAAAGGAAAGATTGTACTGAGGAAAACTGAACTTATCCTGATTTAATCAAAGAATGGTGGAGATGTCCATCAAAGTTTAGGGCCGATACCCATGGGGTTTATGCCACAACATCTTTGAATGAATACATGGTCTATGTAGCCATTATGCTATGTAGCCTTTTCGAGAAAAAGAATACCTGCCATTTTCCTACAGAATGGGTGCCCTTTTTAGAACAAGCTTCAGAAGGATACACTTTCAACTGAAGTAAGATTTTGTCTGATAACCTAGCTCAAGAAGTTTCAAATTATAGAGTTGCAAAATCTAAAGGTCAACCAATGGCCTTTTACATGTTAGAATACATTATGGAAATAGTTTTCTTTGTGACTCCTTCTCCCTTGATTAATTGGAGTTGGAACATAACTTTCCCCAAACCCATTCATGAGTATCACTCTGTTCTATGGGAAGAAAATGCTAAGAATGTGTTTTACGAAATTTGTCATTTTATAATAATTCCAATGCATAAAATGTTTTATGGTTGTGAACCCCCTCGCATTTCTGAGTCAGTCTCAAGAAATCTCAAAGCAATAGTCGACTGGTTTGTTGATGAAAACCTCTCTTACATTAGGGTTTATGGATGCTCAATGCCCCCTCACAAAATTCCGAAATTCCTCCCGGAAAAATTGGTATTGAGGGAGGTAGCACATCAAATAGTGAAAGGTGGTATTGGAATAGAGCTAAAGGCAACTCAAAAGAAATACTGGCCAATCTTCCCTGTGTGTGTAGGGAAATTTTCATTACTAAACCTAGGCCATTCTAAAGTGGAATCTAAAGCACTGGAAGAAATAAAACTAGTAGATATTGAGCACAAAAAGCATGACCCCTATCAATTAGTAAGCGGACATTTGTTGCACTGTAATGTGAAATCTTATGAACACGAAAAATCTATTTATGATGATATATTCAAGTAGATTAAAACTTATGAGGAGGTATTGAACAAGGTACGGGCCTTATCACCTGACTTATAGACTAGTTTTATGTCCTTCCAAAGTCACGGGCGAAGTTGTTTGCCAAAAATTTTGCAAGGTGAATCCATGAACCCTCCTCCAGAACAGGAAGGGCCTCCCCCAGGCTTTGAAACAGATGTACAGGATAAAGAAAATACAAAGGGAAAAATGAAGGAGAGTGAAATGCCTTCACAAGAAACATAAGTCCCTCAGACAGAAAAATCAGAGGCAGGGAAAGGAAAGGAGTTGGAAACACCCTAAAAAATCCCTGAGAGTTTTCAAAAAAAAGTAGGAGGAACAACATCAACAGAAATTGTAAGTCCCATTACTTATTTGACTCCATAGCAGTCTACTTATGGAAACCCCCACAAGGGAGCTCTATACGTTAGTGATCTTGAGTATATTTCTAGGGATGTGTTTCCTTCATCTGATTATTTATTCAGTAAAAAGAGGAAGGTTATCCTGAAACAGGAGATGCATCCAAGAGGAGATATGATGATTAAAAAGAACAAGATCATTATAGATGGACAAAAACTTAAAGAGGGATAATTCTCTACAGAAATAGTGAGCACAGTGGGAGCTTTAGTGTCGGTGAATTTATACTTTGTGGGTAGTTTGAAAACTATGTTGGAGCAAAAATATCAGAGGATATCTCAGTTGCAGGGTCAATTAAAGGAGACTGAAAGAAATATCAGTTGGGAGATAAAAAATTGTCTAGAACGAGTTAGATTAAATGACATTCAAGAGATTCAAAAAATGAAAGCAAGCTTAGAGGAAGCAAATCAGAAAATATAGGTCACTCACGCACAAGTCCTACAAAAAAAGGAAATGAATAAATAATTACAGAACACGATGAGTTCAATCCAAAATCAAGTGGTAGAAATGGAAGATTTTCAATCCCAGGCTTTGGAAATTCATGCAAAAATAGAAAAAGAGCAACAGGGATTGATCTCTAAGCTAGAAATTATTCAAACTTACTTTTAGGAGACAAGCTGATCCTTGGAGAATATTCTCCTAAAGGAAAGAGAGACAAAAGTAGCCAGAACCACTTTTCTAAAGGCAGTGACTCTTTCAGCAAAAGAGGAAATTGGAAAGACTCATAAGTTATCTATTTCAGAACAGATCAAAGGGGATATAATACTCAAGGTTTGGGAGGCAAGCCTCGCCGAAAACAAAAAAATAACCAAGGAGGTTAAAGATGATTGCCAAGCAATTTTTGATCTTCTAGATAAGGATTCATTGAACTTTGGAAGAGACAATTGTCTTTGATTATTAGGGGAAATTAACATTGATAACCATCAGTTAAGATTCAAGGAGGAGATGAAATAAATTTAGGTATATATCTCACAGATAAAAGTAATTGATGTTACACAGATTAATAGGTGGATGGTGAGGCCTAATTTAAAGTTACAAACCATTGAGTTTATAGGAAAAGTAGTTGACAATTGTCTACCAGGACTATAGAGAAAATTCTTCCTATTCGAGGTGAAAGATATTCTAGAGGCTCCTAGAGTGTTGGTGCACCTCCTAGGAAAATGTATTGATTGTCTCAAAAAAGAAGAAGCAGTTTCATCATCAAAGAATTAAAGTATTATTTTGAAAATTTCATCATCGAAATTAATCAAAGAAGATAAATATAGAAATAGAAACGGTTCACTATTTCATATTCATGTAACCATTAGTCTTCGGAAATTAGTTAATCACCAACAAAAAAAAGGTTAGGTGATGATGTATAAATATAATTTCACAAGACTGAGAAAGGGCTTTTTTTTTTTTGGGAGCCGATTGTATTAGAAGTTTTTCGATTTATAATAATATAGATGATGCAGAAGAGATTTTGAATTCTGTCACCTTGAAGCTATGTGTTCCTTCACTCTGTTTTCAATATATTTCAATATTATTTATTCCATGTCTTTATAATGAATGATCAACTATAGTTTAATTCAAAATTCTACTGTAGTTTGAATTTATTTGATTATCCAATCATTTACAATTTTTCCTCTGTGACTGCTATCAGCAGTTTCAAGACATGTAGGTCTGTTGGATGGTTATATCTTATACTCCATTAGAAATTTTGTTTTTCTTCCCTTCATCTATTAGGATATGAGATTCTTTCAATATTAAAGCCTCACATTCTCCAACAGTGTTTCTTTGTGGTTATTTTAATATTCTCAAATTACTTCAAGTACAGGAAACGACCTTTACTGTTATTATGTTATTATTTTGAGTTCCAAAATTCCTTTTCTATTTCATCCCACAAAACTGAAGCAACAAAATTTCTAAAACTTTTTATAATTTAATAAAATTTTAATCCTCATGACTGTCCCAAGTAATAGACAACCTAACATAGAACCCATCCTACAGGATCAAACTAGCATTTCTTTGAACGTATTTAATACTATCCTGCAAACAACAACTACTCGAGTTGAATTAGAATGTTCATGGGCAGTTATTGAGAGAGAAATCAATATCCAAGAACAAAGGGAAGCTAGACAGAGACAGTTGGGAAACCAAATCTGATTTACCCTTCGTAATTGATTCTTACTCCTTAATTCTCTTTATTTTTTGGATGCATTGACGGTATACTTTAGATCCTTAATGTATAAATTCAGGAACAATAGATGCTACATACTTGAACTTGTTGATAAGTAGGCACATCTAAAGATTTATCTCTTTCACACTAAATTCTCTTATCCAAATGTTAGTGAACATGATATAAGTGTGATTGCATCTCTTATATTGGTTGGCAAGTTGTTCTTGCCCTCGTTGTTTTTCAAGCTATCTAATTGTGCAATCAAGTGACATATGCATGTGTTAATTCTCTTAATCTCATAACTAAATCAACACATTTTAAAGGCTAGAGTGAGTTTTAGCCAAGTCATTAAATCACTCTTAAAAAGTGTCATAAAATCCTTAAAACACTCCTAAAATTCTACCTAACTTTTATAATAACTTAATTGACTCTTTAGGGTACCTTAGACCACCATCTTCACCATCTAAAACAGGGCTTGAGGAAAACAATGGAGGGTGTAGGTAGGGGACTGTCTCAGGGCGCATAGGATGTCTCCTCTCCAGGAAGTACTCTTGTCTTAGGACTGAATGAGAAAGCTAGGGTTAGCCTCATTGCTATACTATCTTGAGCATCCAACAGTTATTTGGCAATAGGGGGAGGAGGCTTTGGTGAAATCTTAATAAAACTTAACAATCTTAAGAAATCTTAACAACTCAACCTTTGGCTTAATTTAATTAATACCTTGAGGGTTTAATAATTAAGAGTGAGTCATCTTCATAACATTTGTACTTAACTTTATAAATCTTCTTGATGTATTGATGATGATCTTGATGATTTGGTGATAATGTTATATGATGATTTAATATTTTTATATCCCGCACAAACACAATATAAACAAAGTGGTTAGCTTGTTGTTGTGTTTTAGCATTCTTTGAATTGTAAATCTTATGTCTAATATTTATTTGATCAAGTTATTCTTTTGTAAGTAATATTGTAATATATTTGTAATGAACAACCATTTTAACTTAGTTGACCCCAAGCCCAATCTCATGCACTAGTATTATTTTCCATAGGAAAGGTATTTCTTAACATACTAACCCTTGCATGTTGCATTTGCTGCTTGTGCATCCTAGGATTAGAAACCCCTAAACCTTGTAAATAATTGAACTTAACTCTAAAATTAATCTAGAAACTAGGGACTACCCCACTTAGCTTCCCTAGGAGTGAGCCTAGACAGAAGAGGTTCTGGTCAAAGTGACAACGTGAGTTGTGAACCTAGGCATTGTGCCTCCAAGAACACACTAAGTGAGTTGGACTTATCTTACATTTGCAAATATGTATTAGGACGACAACATATTTGGCGTCGTTGACAGGGATAAGTCATTTATCCTTGGTCAAAACAACTATTTTTTTTTTAAGAACTAAAAATTCTTTGAACTTGCATTGGTTTTTTTTGTTTGCTTCCTTTCTAAGTGGCGACTCCATGGAACAAATCTGTCAAGTATACTACAAGGAGAAATCCTTGTGGGCTGCTTGAAATTCTTGGAGAAGCAGCACTCATTGATTTCCAACGCTTGTTCCAAACATAATATATTAAATTTTGTTTTCCTTCTTGTTTTTCCTTTGTTTGATTATCTTGTTTGTCTAAAATAAACTTGGTCATCTGGCGACTCCACTTTTAACTAATTTGACAAGGTATTTTGCAATAAGGAATTCACGACTTGTTTTGCTTCATCCTTGAACTTGGAAGGGTTTGTGGATGAAGCTAGCTAGTCTTTCTTCTTGTTGGATCCTTAGTAATTTTGGTTCCCAGTCCTTTTCTTTAGACCTTTGTTTAAATGATCTAGTTAGAAATGGATGGTTTTTATAGTCCTATTGATTTTTCAGGAATTGTTGGTTACCCTCATGATATATCTGAAGAAGTTATTGATAACATTCCTGATTTTTATGATCATGATGATGCTAGTACTCACATCAGGGCCTTCACTAAATGTATTGAGGAATGGTGTGATCCACCTATTTATGAGGATGTTCTAATGAAATTTTTTTCCATTACTCTTGATGTGGAGATTCCTTATTATTGGTTTCATGATTCGCCTGATAAGAGATTCAATACCATACAGGACTTGTTGCATGCCTTTCTGGAAATGTTTGGGCATGATCGGATTGAATCTCACAATAAATTAGTTAATTATTTTATGGAAACATGGAAGAGGAAAAATCTTCTAGCTATTGAAACAACTAGTTCAGACATAAAGATAGATGCTCCATCAAATCCCATTGAGGAGTTTAAAGAAATAATTCAGAACGTGTAGCTTTCCCAGGAAGAATGATGTGAATCCAGGAATGAAGAATCTATGTCCTTGGAAGATCAATTGGAGATAATGGAAGTTGACTCGACATAAACCTATAGTGAATGTCCGGACCCCCACAAACTTGAGCTTGACAATGAAAAAGATAGGGGAGTTCATGGGGAAATTCTGGATGGATCCATGGTTGAGTCGATCATTCATTTTGAGGAGATAAAGGAATTTGAGCTTGAAAATGTTGAATATCTAGATGATTCAAGTCCCCACCCTCCTCCCAATGAACCAATATTTTTGAAGGATAACTTTGAAAATATTGAAGAAAACAGTATGATGGTTCCTGTGGTATGTTATTTTTCAACCTCTCAACCAGAAGATGAGTTAATGCAAAGTTATGTGGAAATGGAAGGAAAATTCAGTTTAACGATGTCATATCATTATGAGTATTGGTTGTCCTCGCACCTTGACATTCATGAGCAACAAAGTATTCATATTTTACACAGCTTGTCATATTCTAGTGTTTGGTTGAAGGAAGGAAGGAGCATGAAGTCTGGCTAGTTCTTCCGCACAAAAAGTTCCAAGTTTATAAAACTTGGGAAGGGTTATTTTGTGAGTCATCATGGACAAGGATGTTTCAAACACTTGCAGCATCATTTCATCCATTGCATGGGTGGTTGTAATGTATCTCTAACCCTTCTTTGTATTTTAATTTTGTATTATTTCATTTTATTATGTCAATATGTACTTAGAAAAAAAAAATTGTACCATAGATTTCATTTGTTGTAAAATAATGATGTTGTACTTTAGTTATTTCACTTTGTAAATGTTGTATATAGCATTCATTGATTTAATCATGTATATATGTATTCTTATGTTGGTTATTGGTAAGCACTCTTTTGTAGGTGTTGGATTCTTGTATGCTCTTTGTCTCGAGTGAGAAGATCGAACACGTCCCCATGTGGAGACAGATGTTGACTACCTCTCCAAAACAGGTGCTCAAATCCTTGTTCCATGAAGAGATGCATTATCAGATGCAAATTTTTTGAAGACCTTTGGTTCTATAGGGTAGTGTTTGGCCCCAGCACTTCTTTTCGTAACTGGAATTTCCACACCCCTGCATGGGTTAATAATGTAATAGGTTTACATGAGTCATGTCTAGGTCAGTTACCTTGGGATCGATTCAATAGGAGAGTTCCTTTCACTGAGGGTTTTTTATCCTCAGTTTATCAATTGGGATTTTCAGCCTTATAGATTTCCCTTGTGTTTTTCCCTCACACTTGCAATAATTCCTCCAAAGTGGTGAACAACGTTCTAGTGGGATTATCTTTTGGTAAATATTGTAGGGAATCATTGTAAATGACCATGCAATACATATTATAAAGTTTCACGGAATTCCATCAGGTCTAGTATAGTTTTTTTTAATTAATTAATTTTTATTTAAATTTCCCTAAGTTTGGAGGTTTAATTATTTAATTAATTAATTATTTTTTAGCAAAAATTGTAAAAACTAGGTCCTTGGACTTTTGATAGGGGAATTTGTGCTCAAAATAAATTGAATATCACCCCCCAAATCTATGGACCAAGTTTCATCTCAGTCAGACAACTTTAGCCATGGGTTTATCCACCCGTAGTGTCAGTTAGTCTAAAACAACAATTTTAATTGCTAAAGTCCAAACATGGAAAAAATGTAATTTTGTAATAATGAGTTAGAGGATGATGTAAAGATGGATAAATGTGAGAGATATTTTTCCTAACCTTTCCTAAACTTTTCCAACCCTCACATCACCCCCCCACCTAGGCACTAAGCAAAAATGTCACTTTTCCTAGAGGGGTGTGCCTCCCTTCTAGAAAGTCTCCAAAAAGAAAAACAATAATGAAACAATTAAGGGGAGACTAAATATATCCCTTGGCACACTTTTCCTAGCCTCCCACTTTCCTTTTTTCTTGATCCCAACACTCCCTCATGTTATAACCCTATGATTCATAGGATCATCTATTGACTGGAATTTTTTCACTCTGGGTGTATAGGTTTGCAAATAATATTTCATGTCTGCAAATTATTTTCAAAGGAAGCAGTGCAAAAAACCCACCAAAATCGCTAAGGCCTAAGTTTTTGCTGCATTCGCGCCTGGAGAATAAAGAACACGCTTAGATCGACGGTCGATCTAGTGGTGCGCAGATCAACGACTGACAATGGATTCCAGACCCCCTCGACTGTTCTACCTTTAACGGCGAGGGGGGGGGTCCAGAATCGGAGATAACGAAGGCACACATCTAAACGGATGAGGCACCAGCACTTTGATCAAAGGCTGATATTGAATTCCATACCCCCCCGACCGTTCTGCCTTTAATGGTGGGGGGGGTCCAGAATGAAGTGGTTTTCCCGGTGGGCCATGTCCCAATGTGTCACCCATCCGTCGCATTGGACCTCCTCCACTCCAAACCACTTACTGTTTACCACCCTTCCAACTTACTACCATACCACTCCTGCATCGTGACGCCAGCCTCCATTATCCCGCCATCTCACACGTCCATGAATAAACAGACTTAGGATAAAAACATTAAGTTAATAAAGCTAGTAATAAAATTTAATATAGTTAGTTTAATAAATTAGATTAGTTAATAATTAGTTAGTTAATTGATAATAAATCAATTGTTAATTACTTAATTATTTAATGATTAATGATATAGTTAGGTTAGTAACTAGGTTAGTTTTAGATTAAATAAATCAAATTAATAAAATAATATAAACAAACTAAGTCATAAAACATTAAAAGTTAAATTAAAAAGAATTAAAATTATATAAAACAAAATATTAAAAAAAAGTTTAACAAACAAAAACTAAACAAAAATGTAAAACATATTAAATACCAAAAAAAATAATAAAAAACAAAACATAAAAAAAATATATATATAAAACATAAAACAAAACGTAAAAAACAAAAAACATATATTAAAAAATATTAAAAAACAAACACTTAAAAACCTAAACTAACCTAAGTCCTACCCCACCCTCATACCTCAATACTACTCACGTCACACTCCACTCACATCTACCTCAACGCACACCTTACAACTCCCGTACGCATACATCACACTCAAACTAAATCAAACGGTCCATAAAAATTCCAGACCCCCCCTCACCATCCAGAATTTAACGAGAGGGGGGGGTTCAGAATAATGGTTTTGAAAAACCACCCCCCCTCCACGTGGAGGCTTCCTATTCCTGTGGAACCCCCCAAAAAAAAACCTCTTACCACTTCAGGGGGGGTCCGGAATACCACCCAGCGTGAAAAAAAACCACTTTTTCATATTTTTGCCATTTTTTGCGTGTTTCACCATGTGTTCGTCCGAGGCAGTTTCTGGCAAAACAAAGACGAATTTTAAAAATACGAGAGAGGTTTTTTCTCAAAACTGGATGAGGAACAAAAAAATCTCTCAGTTGTTGCAATGAAGCTACGAGCGGGGAGAATCGAGGCCATCTTTGAGGCCCTTTTTTCCATATTTTCACTTTTCTGTTATAGTCCCGATCTTGCAGGAGTTGTTACGGCCAGATGGAGATGAATTTGGAGAAACCGAAGGAGATTTTGTCCAACACATGCCCATCTATAATAAAATCCTTCATTTTTCACCCAGGTGTCATCATTGAAAATAAAACCACGTCTGTTCGGACCCCTTTTTCGCAGAAAACCAGTCCGTCTTTTATGGCAGACAAGACCCAAATTTCGCCAGAATGAATGAAGCAGATCCATGATTCGAGGCAGCAGTTGAGGAAGATCAAGGAGAAGACGGCAGCTCAACTAGGGGGATTTTAAATTCTCCAGACAAATGGCAAAGTCTTCCCACATTTCAGGTAGAGAGTGAATTCGCCAGCAAAACTTAACAAACCTCCAATGTTCCAGATGTCAAGTAGCAGTTACCAAATCGACTTTTCTTGGACTTGTTGTTTTATTTGTTTTAGGAGAAAGCCTATAGGTGTCATATAATTGTTGTAACTTCTTTTCTATTTTTAGAAATCAGAGTTATGAGATCAATTCCAGGAGAAGGCTGAATGATTTTTCTTATTTATACACATGCAAAAGACAAATAGAGGGTTCGACCTGTGAGGTTCCTTGCTGGACAGTGGGCTATGTTTGGCTAGAGAACTCTTTCTGTAATCTTTATATGAATGATCAGTAATAGACATGTTGTTTACAAGATTCCTGTGCGGAGGTGTTGGTGGTGTTTCCCTTCTCTGTTGAGTGTTTTCCTGTTATCATTTCGTTTGTTTTCAATTTCTCATTATCATAAGAAGAGTAACAGAGAAGAATTTATTAGCAAATACTCTGCATATGATCTTTTGATAATCTTTATGTTTCTCCTCTAAAAATCTAGTTTATGAATTCTTAACTCCTCATTTACTCACTTTTTCCTCCCCTATTTCTTCCTAAAATCGACACCATCAAAACTTAATTCGATCCAGCACTTCCACTACCTTGCCCTGTTTAAGAGTTATGTCTAAGATCTGAGAGTGAATTGTATTTTTAAGCACAGACCCCATTTTCCCAATGGCCCTCCTTGTTGTTCCAAAACAACCATTTAAAAACCCCAACCCCACACTTGCATAATTGGCCTAATACCTATTAAAACAAAGCTATATCAAATAGAGAGATCCCTCTCCGAGTCTTGGAGGGATAGATCCAAGACTTGAAGTGGTTTTGATGTTGCCTCTGTGACTTCCTTACAACCTTGGGCAAATTACAGAGTGCTAACAGAATGGCAACTCCACTGGGGACTCTCCCCAGTAGTACACTTCAAAGATTTAGATCTGATCACTGATGGTGGATAGTGACCAGACACAAGAAGGCTAAGATCATTCACTTGGTGACTCCAATCGGCTCCAGACAGTGCCAACTGGAAGACTCCACTGGACGAAGAACCTAAAGCATGGACAAGCAGCCTAGAAAAACCAGGTACTCAAGCTAAAATTGCATTCAAGACATCTTTGGTCTCATCTGCAATTACTTTCTCTCTTATCATGATCCTATTCTAGAGTATATTGTTGAAATTTAGGATGACCATTTTCAACCTAAAGACCCTCCAGAGATTAAACCCATAATGGTAGATTATGTACATGCTCATACACCTGTGCACATCCCAGATGCACCTGTAGAAACCCTAGTGAGAAATAAGCCTCCTTCTTTATCTCCTACTCTTGCTAAACCTATGGATGGTTGTAAGCCTCTTTCTTCATTTCCCATGCTTTCAAAAGTCCCAGACCGATACTAGCCTCTGGATTTGCCTCCCATTCTCCATGACCTCCCTGTCAATTACATCAAAAATATACCTAGGTTTGATGGAGAAAATGGGAAGATCACTGCTGAAAAGCATATTCAAAACCTTGAGGATTTCCTTGACCTTTATGAGGTTGAAGATGATGATGTCTGTATCAGGATGTTTTCCCTGTCTTTGTAAGGCAAGGTTAAAAATTGGTTTAGAAATCTGCCATCAACAAGCATCAGAAATTTTCATCAATTTATGCAAGTTTTCCTAGATAGATGGGTGGTCATGAGAAATGTTTTCCTCCTCCTAGAAGAGTATGACCACTTGAAAAGAAAGCCAAGGGAGACAATACATCAGTTTTCAGCCAGATTCAATAAGGTGTATCATGCAATGTCTATTGATATAAGGCCACCCTCAGGATCATCTCACTTGCATTACCCAGATGCCTTCGATCCTGAGATGGCATTCCAGTAAAGAGAAAGGAAAACTACAAGCCTTGAAGAAATGCAGAGCATTGTAGTTGAAGTGGAGACCAACTTGCTGATCAAAAGGTCAAAGTTAAAGGACAAAGAAAAGGAGCAGCTGAAGTCATCAGAAGCTAAACTGCAGATTTTGGCTAGTGCCATGGAAAAGCTGATGGAGAAGATTAACATAAAAGAGGAGCTTGTTGTCCAAAGACATCATGTTCCATTTATTTCAGAGAAAGACACGGTCACAGTTCCCAAACATTTTTCTGCTCATCCTGGGTACCATGGTTTGAATAACGATTCGTTCATGTATTCAATTCATAACACAGTCAAAGATGAAGCTCCATCCCGACTTGTAGAGGAACAACCAGCTGACATGATATGCATGTTCAATGGCATTTCATCCATGGATGACTTACCCAAGTGTGACCAGTATGATGATGATCATGAAGCTGAAATAGAGGTTGTTTGTTCAAAGAAACCAGCAGCATGTCATTGGCAGGAAAGAGATCATTTACAGTTCATCTATGACAATCAGCCTGTGCACAACAGTCATGACAACGATGAGGAACAAACAAAAAATTTCAGAGAAAGGGAAAAATATTTTCCCTTATGTTTCTCATCTTTTCAGTTTCTGAAAAGAAACTCTAGGCCTGTTATAAATAGTGAAGACAAAAATTTCCTTGATCAATCAGTTGAAGATGCCTTTAAGGATGTTGAGGTTGTTCTAAATCCAGAGTTGTTTCCCTTTACCTACTTTGATTTTCAAATTTCAAATGAAAGCTTAAAGCCTGAGACAAACTGTGAGTTAATCCAAAATAACTATGTACCATTGTGCTTTAATTCATTTCAAATTTTGAAGGAGACTCTTGGACAAGAGTCGAAGGATAAATACATAAAAGGTCAAGAAATATAATTTGAATCAATGTAGCAGTATTGTCAATCTTTTCAGGATCCAATAGCTGATCAGTTGGATGGCCTGTGGGGTCAAAATCACCCCCCATCATCCAGCTATGGGATAAAACGCTGCTATGATATGGATATGTTAGGACAGTCAGCTACAGGGGTCTGTTCAGCAGAAGTTACATTACAAAGCCCATCAAAGCAGTTGCAACCATGTCAGGAAATGCACAAGGATGAAGATAACATAGATACAGTGCCAGAGCTGCCATCCAAGAATCAAGGAACATGTCATTTCTACCTTGATCCTGTAGCTACCTATATGGAGAATTTTCTCACTATAGAACCTCAATATTTCTCTGACATTACTTTTGTTTTTCAAGATTGTCGAGGTCTCTATGATAAAGATCAATCATGTTTTCGGCAGTGGCCTTTTAACTTTGCAGTTCTGAGTCGATGGGCAAAAGATCAAGCTGCACTTTTCACTGTGCTAACAAGCAATCAAACAATCATCTGGTCTCAGCAACTACTTGATTGGTTGCACTGGGATTATTGTATCATTTAGAATGATGAAATTGTCAGTAGCATAGGGTAGGTAGAACAATGTGAATAAGCTCAACATTCTGAGCATCTCTTTTTTAGCAGTGTTTACCTTAATTTGGTTTCAGTTGCAAGATCAAAACAGGTACAAGTTGCAGAATAAGATTTTGGGATCAACCCAATGGATAAAGAACCAGTCTGCATGTTCATAGGTCTGTGGTTCTTGACACCTCCTAAAAGAAGCTTCCATCCCCAGGTGGAGCCATTGTTATAACCCTATGATTCATAGGATCATCTGTTGACTGGAATTTTTTCACTCTGGGTGTATAGGTTTGCAAATAATATTTCATCTCTGCAAATTATTTTCAAAGGAAGTAGCACACAAAACCCACCAAAATCGCTAAGGCCTAAGTTTTTGCTGCATTCACGCCTGGAGAATAAAGAACACTCTTAGATCGATGGTCGATCTAGCGGTGTGAAAATCAACGGCTGACAGTGGATTTCGGACCCCCTCGATTGTTCTACCTTTAACGGGGAGGGGGGGGTCCGGAATCGGATATAACGAAGGCACACATCTACATGACTGAGGCACCAGCATTTTCATCAA
>ML789928.1:305874-326338 GCA_009831015.1 Picea engelmannii | reverse complement strand
GGGTCCAGAATGAAGCGGTTTTCCCGGTGGGCCCTGTCCCAACGTGTCACCCATCTGTCGCATTGGACCTCCTCCACTCCAAACCACTTACTGTTTGCCACCCTTCCAACTTACTACCATACCACTCCTGCATCGTGATGCCAGCCTCCATTATCCCTCCATCTCACCCGTCCATGAATAAACAGACTTAGGATAAAAACATTAAGTTAATAAAGCTAGTAATAAAATTTAATATAGTTAGTTTAATAAATTGGATTAGTTAATAATTAGTTAGTTAATTAATGATAAATCAATTGTTAATTAATTAATTAATTAATGATTAATGATATAGTTAGGTTAGTAACTAGGTTAGTTTTAGATTAAATAAATCAAATTAATAAAATAATATAAACAAAATAAGTCATAAAACATTAAAAGTTAAATTAAAAAGAATTAAAATTATATAAAACAAAATATTAAAAAAAACTTTAACAAACAAAAACTAAACAAAAATGTAAAACATATTAAATACCAAAAAACAATAATAATAAACAAAACATAAAAACAAAACAAAACATAAAACATAAAACATATAAAAAATAAAACAAAACGTAAAAAACAAAAAACATATATTAAAAAATATTAAAAAACAAACACTTAAAGACCTAAACTAACTTAAGTCCTACCCCACCCTCGTATCTCACTCCTGCTCACGTCACACTCCACTCACATCTACTTCAACGCACACCTTACAACTCCCGTACGCATACATCACACTCAAACTAAATCAAACGGTCCATAAAAATTCCGGACCCCCCTCACCATCCGGAATTTAACGAGAGGGCGAGGGGGGTCCGGAATAATGGTTTTGCAAAACCACCCCCCCTCCACGTGGTGGCTTCCTATTCCTGTGTACCCCCACCCCAAAAACCTCTTACCACTTCAGGGGTGGTCCGGAATACCACCCAGCGCGAAAAAAAACCACTTTTTCATATTTTTGCCATTTTTTGCCTGTTTCACCATGTGTTCGTCCGAGGCAGTTTCTGGGCAAAAAAAGATGGATTTTAAAAATCCGAGGGAGGTTTTTTCTCAGCACGAGATGAAGAAAAAAATCCTCTCTTATGTTTTGTAATGGATCTACGAGCGTGGAGAATCGAGGCCATCTTCGAGGCCCGTTTTTCCAGATTTCCACTTTTTTGTTACAGTCCCGATCTTGCAGGAGCTGTTACGGCTAGTTGGAGACGAATTTGGCGAAACCGAAGGAGTTTTTTTTCCATCACATGCCCATATACAATAACCTCCTTCATTTTTCTCCTATTTTTCATCTTTGAAAAGAAAACCACGTCTGTTCGGACCCCTTTTTCGCAGAAAACCGGTACATCTTTTATGGCAGACAAGACCCAAATTCTGCCAGAATGAATGAAGAAGATCCACAATTCGAGACAGCAGTTGAGGAAGATTAGGGAGCATATGGCAGCTCAACTAGGGGGAATTTAAATTCTCCAGACAAATAGCAAATTCTTCCTGCATTTCAGGCAGAGAGTGAATTCGCCAGCAAAACTTAACAAACCTCCAGTGTTCCAGATGTCAAGCAGCAGTTACCAAATCAAATTTTCTTGGACTTGTTGTTTTATTTGTTTTAGGAGACAGCCTACAGGTGTCATAGAATTTTTGTAACTTCTTTTCTATTTTTAGAAAGCAGAGTTATGAGATCAAGTCCAGGAGAAGGTTGAATGATTTTTCTTATTTATACACATGCAAAAGACAAACAGAGGGTTCGACCTGTGAGGTTCCTTGCTGGACAGTGGGCTATGTTTGGCCAGAGAAATCTTTCCGTAATATTTAGATGAATGATCAGTAATAGACATGTTGTTTACAGGATTCCTGTGCAGAGGTGTTGGTGGCATTTCCCTTCTTTGTTGAGTGTTTTCATGTTATCATTTCATTTGTTTTCAATTTCTCATTATCATAAGAAGAGTAACATAGAAGAATTTATTAGCAAATACTCTGCATCTGATCTTGTGATAATCTTTATGCTTCTCCTCTAAAAGGATAGTTTATGAATTCTTAACTACTCATTTACTCACTTTTTCCTCCCCTATTTCTTCCTAAAATCGACACCATCAAAACTTAATTCGATCCAGCACTTCCACTACCTTTCCCTGTTTAAGAGTTATGTCTAAGATCTGAGAGTGAAACACATTTTTAGGCGTAGACCCCATTTGCCCAATGGCCCTCCTTGTTGTTCCAAAACAACCATTAAAAAACCCCAACCCCACACTTGCATAACTGGCCTAATACCTATTAAAACAAAGCTATATCAAACAGAGAGATCCCTCTCAAGTCTTGGAGGGCTAGATCCAAGACTTGAAGTGGTTTTGATGTTGCCTCTGTGACTGCCTTACAGCCTTGGGAAAATTACAGAGTGCTAACACCTCACTCATCCACATCCTTGATCCATGTGATCTCCCCCAAGTGGTGTGCCCTTCAAGGAGAGTTACCCCCCCCCCCCTTGTGGATCTCCAAGGAAAGTTCATTTTTATTATTTGGGACCTCTTTCTCTCCCTTGGAACGCATCCCATAGCCTTCCACTACACTTTTTCTTGATCCTAACACCTCCCACACCCATATACACCCTAGATCTATGATCTAAACCCTAGATAGTGTGCCCTAGCCTTGAGATCTACTCTTATGCTTGGTGTTGGACACTTGGCATTGATCCAAGAGAGGTAGGTTTTCCTCTCCAAGTATAAATATATCCCTCTCCTCACTCCCAAGACACCATATCGTGAGCTAGTGTTATGCTACTTGATTTTCCACTCTCTCTCTCTCTCTCTATTCCAGCCATTTTCACTCTTCTTATCTTAGGGTTTTGGAGCAAGTATTTCTCCAAGATCCATTTTCTTAGTGCAATAATAAAAGAATTTTTGGAGGATTTTGGGAAGATCTACAAGTATTTGGGTTCCTACAAACATATGAGGTAAACTTGTTTTAATTTGATATGATAGTTTCATGAATGGATCTTAGGTAAAGTATTTTATTTGAGTAGATCTTGCAAAGAGTAGTCTTGTAGATCTATATATGTGGTTAGCTAGATAGGGTGAAAGTATTTCACTTTATTATTTTAACCCTCCATATTATCCATTGTATGCATGTTATTGTGTTAAGTTTTGCAGGTTGAGCTTCAAGGGTTTCATTAGGGTGCATCTTAGAAGAGTCTCCCTTTGATATTTTTATACACTCCAAGCAATCTTCTTCTATTTCTCTTTCTCTATATATGTCTCTTACAATCCATATTTCAGCTAGTATAATATAGTCTTATGGTCACCATAATATAATTTTTTCATAAAACTTTTCAAGAAAAATTTTTTCCCTAAAAAAGCAAAAACTTTCTTCATTGGTATTGTTGTGTATAACATTTCCAACAAGCATATCTTGCTCATTTTTGCAGGTTTAGATCTAGTTGAGAGGGGTTTTGGCTACCTAAAGGCATCCACACAATACTCAAAGACCCCCCAAGGGATTGGTAGCTATTTCTCAACCTTCCTTCTTCAATTTCTTGGTGTTTTCCTTCACTTTTTCTCCCATTTACTTGCTTGTAGTGGCTCATAGTTGTGGGAGAAGGAGTGGTACGTTATTCTCCCATGTGTGAGCTCTTGGGTAGTTAGGGTTTGATATAGATCATTCTATTCTTTCTTTTTTCTTTCTACGATGTGAGGGTTTGTGAGATAAAGGGTATCTCACAAACCCTAAGACGTGGGGTAGGGTTTGCTTGTTTGCTTGGTAGGGTTTGCGTGTTTGCTTGATAGGGTTTGCTTGTTTGTATTTTCCCTTTACTTTCTTCTTGTTTGTTTCTTGGTTTGCTTGCCTCTCTTTTGCTTCCTCTTCATTTCTTTCTTGTTTCTCTCCTCTCTCAATTCAAGCAAGCTAATTTAATTTCCTACCTATTTGGGAGAGGAATACCCTAAAAGGTTAGGTTAGGGTTTTAATTTATGGTTATTGACCTAAGTGCTTAATGTTATAATATTCTATATCTAGATCTAATACACTCTATATTTCCCTAGCTTAAGCCTATTGGGCACCTAAATCAACTTAATTAGATCGCATGCATGCTTAGTTCAATACAAGTGCTTGTATTTATGTTTCATGCTTAGATCTATAATATTTGATATTTAGATGCTTCAACAAGTAAATGGTGTTATTTTTCATTGATGCTACATACTTGAAGTAACTTCTTGATAAGTAGGCACATCTAAATCTTTTTCTCTTTCACACTAAATTCTCTTATCTAAATGCTATTGAACATGATATAAGTGTGATTGCATATCTTCTATTGGTTGGAAAGTTGTTCTTGCCCTTGTTTTTTCTCAAGCTATCTAATTGTGCAATCAAGTGACATATGAATGTGTTAATGCTCTTAATCTCATAACTAAATAAAAACATTTTAAAGGCTGTTTGGCCAAGTCACTAAATCACTCTTAAAAAGTGTCATAAAATCCTTAAAACACTCCTAAACACTCCTAAAAGTCTACCTAACTTATATAATAACTTAATAGACTCTTTAGGGTACCTTAGACCACCATCTAAAATGGGACTTGAGGAAAACAATGCAGGGTGTAGGCAGGGGACTATCTCATGGTGCACAGGATGTCTCATCTCTAGGAAGTACTCTTCTCTTAGGACTAACTGAGAAAGCTAGGGTTAGCCTCATTTATATACTATTTTGAGAATCCAGCAGTTATTTGGCAATAGGGGGAGGAGGATTTTGTGAAATCTTAATAAAACTTAACAATCTTAAGAAAGCTTAACAACTCAACCTTGGGCTTAATTTAATTAATACCTTGAGGATTTAATAATTAAGAGTTAGTCATCTTCATAACATTTGTGCTTAACTTTATAAATATTCTTCTTGATGTATTGATGATGATCTTGATGCTTTGGTGATAATGTTATATGATGCTTTAATCTTTTTATATCCTGCATAAACACAATATAAACAAAGTGGTTAGCTTGTTGTTGTATTTTAGCATTCTTTGAATTGTAAATCTTATGTCTAATATTTATTTGATCAAGTTATTCTTTTGTAAGTAATATTGTAATCTATTTGTAACAAAAAACCCTTTTAACTTAGTTGATCCTATTGAATGCCTATTCAACTAGGGGGTCAACTTCATGTTCCATGAAGATATGCATCATCAGATGCAAGTATGTTGAAGACAGTTTGGTTCTATTGGGCATTTTATGCCTCCAGCACAAAATTTTGTAAACGGAATTTTCGCACCCCTGTGTGGGTTAATAATGTAATAGGTATGAATGGGTCATAGTTAGTTCAGGTACCTTGGAAGGTTTTTGTTGGGAGAGTTATTTTCACCAATGTTTTCTTATCCTCAGGTTGTTAATTGGGCTTTTCAGCCTGGTTGATTTCCCATGAGTTTTTCCCTCACACTTAAAATAATTCCTCCAAAGTGGTGAACGACATTCTAATGGTCTCATCCTTTGGTAGCTATTGTTTAGGAATGATATAAATTACCATGTTAGACAATGTAGAAAGTTTCGCAGAATTTTTTCGAGTCTAGATAGGTTTGTTTTAATTAATTAAATTTAATTAATTTTCCTAAGGTTGGGATTTTAATTATTTAATTAATTAAATGTTTTTGAGAAATTATTGTAAAAACTAGGTCTTTGGGCTTTTGATAGGGGTATTTGTGCTCAAATAAAATGGAAAGGAACCCACTGCACCCACGGACCAGGTTTTAGCTCAGTCAGACAAGTTTTGCCAGTCATTTGTCCACCCGGAGTCAAAGTCAATCAAAACAACAAATTTTATTGCTAAGTCAAATTTGTATTTTTTGTAAAAATGAGTTAATGGGTCAATGTAAAGGTGGAAAAGGGAAATAAATCACATCCCTAACCTACCCAACCCACCTTAAAACCTTTGTACACCCCTTCACTTGCCCATTCCCTCATTTCCTCACTCCCCCTAAGGAGATTTGCGCCCCCCTCACACCCAAACCTTAGAAAACCCATTCTATTTGATGTGTGGGCCTCTCCCATAGGCGGTGCGCCCTTCCTATCCTACCACCTCACCCCTACATGGTCCCAAAACTCCACTCAGTCACTCCACCTCATCTATACATGCCCCAAATCCTAGATTTGCGCCCCTCTTCTAGAGACTCCCTCTATTGCTTGGATTTGCAACACTTGGCATCCATCCAAGTGCCTTCACTTTGCCTTTTGAGGTATAAATAAATCCCTCTCCCTCTCATTTCATCACCATTATTTGAGCTAGTGTTACTATACTGGAATTTCGCCCCACTCTCTTGTTCTTACCATCTTGCCATTGCACTCATATGCTCTTGAGAGTCTTGGAGCAACTTGTTGCTGCAACACTCTCACTTTGGATTAATAAAACTTTGGAGGATTTTTGGATCACTAAGAGTATTCTGGTATTTAACTTCATTTGGGTTGTGTTGAATAGATCTTGAATGAAGTAGTTTATTTGGGTAGATTAGCAAAGAGTAGTCTTGTTGATTTATTTTTGTTGGTTAGCTAGTTTCTTAGAGGTATTTCAAGTAGTTAATTTATCCATACACATTATCTATCCTATGCTTCACTATTTGTCTTAAGTTTTGTAGGTTCATTTCAAGGGATTGTTGGGAAAGCCTCAAGAAGGAGTCTTCCCTCAATCTCTACATAAACTCCTATTTTGTTTAGTCTAACATTTCGGTTTCATTTCATCATATATTTCAGTTAGATAACCATATTAGATAGGTCAAATAATTTTACATTTCACTTGGAGATTTTTTGTGGAAAATTTCTGCGTAAAAAACAGAAATGTTTCTTGACTTTGTTGTGTTGTGCAGCATTTCCAACAAGCATTTGCTTGCTATTTTTTGTAGGTTCTTACCAGAAATAAGGGAATATGCTGCTCAAGTCCACCCACACAACAACTCAAAGGCTTCCTCAATAGTTGGGTAACATTTTCTCTTCTATCTCCCTTCTATTCTAACATTGTATCAAGCCCCCAGGTAGTTCCCTTGCAGCTTGCATTCTTGTATTTCATTTCATAAATTCGTTATTGCCTACACCTTGAGAGAGTGATTGGCTAGGCCAACCCCCAAAAATCGTTGGGATAGATTTTAGATTTCCTTTAATCTTTTTTTATTTCTTGCCCCACTTGTCCACAAGATAAGGTTGTGTGGCTAGCATAATAATAATCGTTTAAGTGTTTCTTTCCAACCCTCTTTGGCACAACATTTGTAGGCTTGCCTCCACCATGTGCCATTGTGAATAGTTTGCTATTTTCAAGTTTTTCTTAAAATTTAATTGCCTACACCTTGGGAGAGTAACCCCCAATATCGTATGGCTTTCAGTTTCTTATATCTCATGCATAATACACACATGGTCAAATAGTATGTCTTAGAGAAATTCTTTTACTTTGTGCAAGCCTCTTGTGTTTCCAAGTTCTCATCTCATTTGGCAAGTAATGGTGTGTGGTCAATTCTATTTTCAGCAATTACTTCAGTCTTTAGCTTGTCTTCTTCATGGAATAGCTTATGTGTTTAAATGGTTTAAATCTCATGTGTTGTTATTTTTGGCAAGTTGTTCTTTCCCTCTTCATGGTACATATTTTCATATAATTAACACATGCTATGGGTTATCAAATGATAATGTGAATGTCTCTTTATTTTTTAGCTTCTATTTACAAGTTCTTATGTGTTTACATACTGCAATTTCATAAGTTATAACACATTCATAGCAGTCACTTTAAGTTTCGGTTTTGGTCTTAAATCATACTTTTTGGGCACCTAAAAGTCATCTAAAACACTCACAACACACCTTAAGACTTATCCATAAGTCATAATAACATTTTAGACCAACTAGGACAACCTAATTCCACCATCTTCACCATCTAAAACGGGTTTGAGGAAAACAACTGAGGGTAGTGGCAGGGGACTGTCTCGTGGCGCACCAGGTGTGTGTCCTCTCCGGGAAGTACTCTTACTATAGGGCTAACTGTGAAAGCGAGGGTGGGCCTCGTTTCCTTACTATCTTGAGCATCCGGCAGCCATTTGGCAATAGGAGGAGGATCTTTAAGGTTCAAACACTTAGTTAGGGGAAGGGAAAATAAAATTTATCTAATCTTTAAGCAACTCCTAACCACTTAGTCTCCTAGACAATCTTTACTTTGGCATATTTGTTGATGGTTGTTTAGAAGCATATCTTGAAAGTACATTTACTTTTATCAATCACTTATGCACCTTGTGGTTTGAATATCTAAGTGTTATATTTCTTGAGCATTGAGTTACCAAGTAGTTACATCTCTTATCTTATGCTCTTGTGGTGTGATTCAAGAAGAAGTTGAGTATCCCATTGGGGAGGCATCATCTTGTTGAATCTTGAGTGTTTTATTGGTTGCCATTGAAAATCATTCCAATAGAGTAAGTGTTATTGGGGCATTCTTGGCCTTATGTGATTGATATTAACTTTAAATATCTCTTAAATCTAAAACTTTGGCACCTTTAATCTTGTTCATTTGTATCTCGTGTATATCTTGTATCCTTGTAGAATTTCTTATTCTTTGTGTAAGTAATTGTATCTTTGTTGTGGAATAGTTGTAATCTAGTTTTACTTGTAATCTTTTGTAATTGAACCCCCTCAAAACTTTGTTGACCCCTTGCCCAACATTTAGGCACTAGTCTTAGTTGGCTTAGGGAAGGGTTTTCTTGTCATTGAATAATATTTCACTTTGCATTTGCTACCTTAGCATCACAGGTTAGTTTCCCCCTTAACCTTTAACAAATTAAAACCAACTCCTAGAACTTCAAAGTTAAATCACATCTAGTAACTGGGCTCTACCCCCTTTGGCTTCCCTAGGAGTAAGCCTAGAAGGAAGAGGTTCCAGTCAAGGTGATAGTGTGGACTGTGAACCTAGGAATTGTGCCTCCAAGGACACACTAAGTGAGCTAGAATTTCCTCATGTTTGCAAGTGTGTATTAGGACGGAAACATCTTTCGCATTGTTGTCGGGGATAAGTCATTTATCCTTGGTCAAAACAACTTAACTTAATTTTTTTAGAACTAAGTAATAAAAAAATTAGTCCCTAAAAATTCATTGAATTTTTATCGGTTGATTTTGTGTGTGTCCTTTCCAAGTGGTGACTCCATTGAAAAAATCTGTCAAGTATACTACTAGGAGCACTTCACAAGGAGTGATTCATTCTTTTCCTGAACCTGAAAAGGTTTATAGGAGGAGGCTAAATCACCTTTCTCCTAGAAGGCTACTTGAAAGTCTTGGGGAAGAAGCACTCACTAATATCCAATACTTGTTCCAAAACAATAATCAACCAACTATTAATAATCCCACTGATAATCCTAACTTAACCATGAGTATCTTTTTGAGACCTTTGAACTTTGCAGCAATTGAAGGTTAACCTCATGCAGTTCCTGAGAAGGCCATTGACAAGTTGCCTACCTTTCAGGGGAACAATGCTATAAGTGCCAAGTCCCACATCCTCGACTTTCAAATGTGTGTGGAAAGATATTGTAGGGGTCATGATGAAGAAGATGTAAAGAATTCTTTGTTTGTATATTCTCTTGAAGGAGATGTTGTTGAATCGTTTACTGATTTTTCCGCAGCTAAGTTAAACAAACTTGAGGAAATATTGAATGAATTTATGAAGAGATGGGGTGATCAAAAGGAGCATAGATTTCAACTTGCTTCTCTTACCACTAGTCAAAAGAAAGAGAATGAAACTGTGGTTGAATTTAACACTAAGTTTAATAGCTTGATGAAGAGCCTTCATAGGGACATTAAGCCCTCCGATGCAGCCATTTTGATTTATTATATTGAAGCATTTGAAGGTGAAATGAGGTATGCCTTAATGGATAAGGATCCTCAAACTTTAGAAGCAACACAAGCTACAACTATAAGAGTTGAACAGAATATGCATGAAGCTAGGAAGTCCAATATTCCTGGTTTCACAAGAGGTTCTTCTTCAAAGGTTAATGATGAGAAGAAGAAGGAAACAAAGGGTCAAGAGTCATCAAGTGATGGGATTAAGGAGTTGACCCAATTAATTAAGCAAATGGACATTAACCATGCCAATCAGATCAATGCCTTGCAAAATAGGTTGATTACTATGGAGAGGTCCCAAAACAATAGACAACAACATAAGCCAAATGATAAGTGGCCAAGAAGACCTCCCCAAAATGATCAAAGGCCACCTAATCCTTTTGAATCCACCAACTGGGAAGATCATCAAGCTATACCTTATTGTAGGTGTTACACATCAAAATTGCTAAGTGTCGCATTGTCCCTATCAATCGTCGTAAGTGTCGCATCTTCCCTACAACTTTCACAAGTGTCGCAAGTTGATCACTAGTATCATAAACAATGTTCAGTCATGATGCCATGATAACGACACTAAGGAAGCACTTATGACAGCTCATATAACTGATTTGAAGATAAAGAATTGGTCTACTGGAATCCAATAACTCTTGACACCTGAAAGAGACCCTAAAACAGTGGTTTGGAGGGGGAACGCTCCTCTAATACAACTGGAGAAGCGCTGGTACTCCTCTACCATGATTCAGGAGCGTTATAACTCCCTTCATCCCTTTTGGAGGAGCGTTGCTCACCTTAAGAGCGCTGGTGCTTTCCCAAGGCATATCAGAAGTGATACAACGCTCTGATACCCCTTTTGGGGGAGCGCTCCCTATTCTGGGTCAATTGTTAGCCCGTTGAGTCGAATGAGGAGGAGATCATTCGATATTAGAAGGCAGTTGTGCTCGAATTCTTGGTTTCATCAAAAGATCCCTGATCCAAGGAGATGATTCTTAACTGGTTCTAAACATAACTCAAGAGGTTAGGCCCCTCCCAACCTATATAAACAGGCTCTATGATGGTGGAAAGGGGGAAGAACTGAACATATGAAACTTATGATCTTGGAGGAAACTGACAGTCAGCCAAAGGAGAGTGATCAATGAAGTTGTTGTTATCCAGGTTGTGGATCTTTCAGGCAAGGGTTAGACGAAGAGGACTTGACGAAGCTGTTGCATTCGCATCTACGATTGTAAGTACTGCTGTCGTTATTCTCATTAATATGACACGCTTAGCCTGTTTCTTTCTAGTTTGTGTCTAATATCACATGAACTTATCATTTATTGATGGATCTATTTTCAAGCTAATCTCAATAGAGTAGGAAGTGGTCGTATCTAGTTTTGTCCACAGATCTCAGTGAGGAGCAAAATATTGGAGCACAACTCAGAGCGTGTAGGGACAAACGTCGATTAAAAGGTACTTCTGTTATCCTCCCTCCTCATGCATTAGTTTAGATAGATTTGAAAGGAATTCAGTGTCCACGTTAAGAATTTTTCTGTCTAGGGTTAAGGGAAAGCTCTAGAGGTCATCTACTTGTCCGCAGGCAGATTTTCCAACAACAGAAATTGGCAACCATACTTGGGAGATAGCCTCAAATCGAAACCTCTTGCTTGGATTTTTTCTCCTCATTGACCTTGTTCTTCCCCTTGATCATTTCAGACCTGGTTTACCCCTCTTTGATTAGTTTTATGAGATGATTGGCTCCTTACCTTGTCACATTCAGCATACTGATCAAGCTCAGATCTCAAATTTTGAAATTTTTTGACATTTCTGGGACTTTTAGACCCTGGCGCCCCTGACCTAGTGTTATCAGAGCGCCAGCGCTTCTAGTGGCCTTACACAGAGCACTATAACGCTCTTTTCCCTTGGCAACAGAGCGCCAGCCCCCTTTTGGCCAAAAAACCCTCCACAATTGCATTTTTTAGGGTTTGCCTCTATGGCTCTTCTGCTGAGTGATATAGTGAGTCAATTTGTCTTCCCTTTTAGCTCTGACATCTGATCTTTTTGAATAAAAAACACCTTGTTGATTGTATCTTGTAACCTTCTTCACCTTCTTGCATTGATTTTTTGTTGAGTAAAGCTTGGAACCTATGCATTGTTTTTCTCTTCTCTTCAATTGAGCAAAACCCTGGTGAAGGTCATCAAAGGTCTACAGACCTCTGTATCTTGTTTTCAAATAAGATCATTTGTTCTTCAACTCTCATTTTTGGGTGTGAAGTTTGCCTTTTTCTTTGATTGTTTCTTTTCTTTCGTTTTTCGTTTTGATTGCTACGAAGGGTATATTTTTTGCGTGACTTTTTCTTATGCTAGTTTGTTTTTTATTCATACCAAAAAGATAATTAGCAAAGATAAGCATTGTGATTGTATTAACCATCATCCATACGTGAACAATAAAGATATCTTCATGATTGATTGAGAATATTAGAAGGCATTTGAAATTTTGCATTACATCAGGATTTGATTGAGAAAAAGAATTGTTTAATAGCATTCTGTAGTTGTGCTTGTTAGTGAAAGAACTCTCTCTCTCCCTTAGCTAGATGTTAATCAAAAGGAATGAGTGTTTATCATGTTCAATGCATTCTTTGGGTCTGAGTCATAATTCCATTTGTTTCACTTCCATTCACCCCTTTACGTAAAGAACAACCACAAAAATCAACGCTAATTAAAACTTATCTAGAACTTTTTCTTTGCTAGAATCCTCCACCAACAGTAGAATAGGTGTAGTACTTTGGATTAGGCTGTGAGCATAACTCTCCAAAATTGTCAAAACAAACATTAGTATCCCGAGTTAGGGAGAGTAAATCCAGTTATCGTATAAGTCTGCCTGGGATCCCCCTCTCACACAGGGGTTACGCATGAGGTTGCATTCGGGTAAGCTACGGGGACTAACCCTCCATGGTTTAACTATTTGTGGTGGTTGGATCGTATTATGGGGATCACTTTGAGGTAAATCCACAATTACTGCGTGGAAGCTTCTTAGTTGGTTTCGGGCTTGATACCCTGCCCGTACGTTTGGATCGAACTGTCGACTGTTCCCGCCCAGAGGATGACTGCGAATTGGTAACCTTAGTGGCCATAATATTTAGGTTCTTACACAAGGTGATGGTGACGGGAAGTCTCACTGTACCTGGAGCAGACATTGGTCAAACTCACTCGGGCTCCTTGGAGGGTAACTCCACAATTACTGCGTGGAAGCTTGCACCAAGGCGTAAGTCCGTTAAGCAGGTCGCCATTGTAACTGTTCCACCCTATCCCCGCCCCTTCTGGACTTGATCACGCGACATTGGATTTCATCACCAACTAGTATGGTCATCAATAGAAGGTCCTGTTTGCTTGGTTGCGATTCTTAGATTTTTTAGCGTGTGTTGTTTCTTTTCGCTAGTTGGCCATATATTTCTTTCGTCGACTCTTTTCTTCCACCAACATCGACCCTCCACGACGCTCGCGGAGGCTACAGGGACTTCCTCCAGAAAATATGGAAGGAGACATCCCTTTACCCCCTCATTATACGGAACAACCTCCTCAACCGAGCGAGGTTCAAAACACTACAACTTCTCAGGAAGAAGTTCCCATCCCTTTAGATAATTTTAGAATTGTCTCAGAATCCCCGGAAGCTTATCGCATTCCGGAGGGATATGAATGACAGATCCTCCACCTAAATTCTGCCGGAGAATTTGTTGTCATAAGCCCTTCTGACGCTCCGGCCGGTTCTCCTCAAAACCCCTTACCCAACGACCCTTTTTGGACTGAAAACATTGTTCGGAGTCCACCACGCTTGGTGCGAGATCTTTATGGAATGGGAGAAGGTGCTGACATACCTTTCTCCTACACTGTACCCCCAAATCACTTTACCAGTACTACCACTTTTACAGCCACACCAACTGTTTCTTTGAGCACACCACCCGTTGGCCCAAACGTAACAATTGGCCCGAGACCTACTATTCCCCTCCAGACAGCACATTCGACATTGACCCCGCACATCCCGACCATCCCCGCCGGTAATGTGGTAGTTAATCAAACTCCGATTGGCACACCTGTAACACCAAGACCGAATCTCCCTTTTGGATTTAGGGCACTGAACGCATCTACCACTACCACTACCCAAACCATTGCTCAAGTCATACCGGGAAGTTCCATACCTATCCAACAACCCGGAGGGACTGTCCTTGGCGGTTCTAACCCAATCGGCAACACTGGTCAATCTTTTACGTCTGGCCCTCAAATCCCGGGAACTCTACCTCAAACTGGGGGGGCATCCTCCCACCGGAGGAAAAATTCCATTCGGGGGGCACCCTCATGTTGGGGGGCAACCTCAAGTCGGAGTCCACCATCAACCACAAGGACAAAATGTGTCTGTTGCACCCAATCCATGGAGCATCCCTTTTCAAGGAAATCCGCATGCCTCCATGAGACAAAATGTGTCCGTTGCACCCAATCCATGGAGCGTCCCTTTTCAAGGAAATCTGCATGCCTCCACGGGGAAAAATGTGCCTATCACATCTAACTCATGGAGCGTTCCTTTCTCAGGAAACCCACACTTCTCGGAAGGACAAAATTCGCAAACTCCGCAACAACCTCCTTATGGAAAAATTCCCAACCCAACCCATAACCCTCAAAACCCATCCAGTTATCCTCCGCTCGTACACACTTCTCAGAACACTTCAAATCCTATGTACCTTGGTCAAAACCAACCTCACATGAGAGGGCCCATGAGTTATAATTATCCACATAACCCAGTATTGGGCCCCACTAGTGTTCCTCTGGCACACTAGCATTACCCACAGGTTAACTGACAACTCCCTTTTCTAGCCACCCTGGACCTTCCAGATTTGTCTCGGTTAAAAAATGATCCCATTCATCATTCTTCGGGTTGGCCAGCTATTCCAGCAAAGCTCCCTTCTGATATCCAAAAATTCGATGGAAAATCCAGAGAAGACCCGAACAACCACGTGATGACTTTCCATTTGTGGTGCTCATCCAACTCCCTTATGGACGATTCTATTCGTTTACGTCTTTTCCAATGGACGCCTATGGGTTCCGCAGCAAAATGGTATATTGAATTACCACGTGCATCGTTTTACGATTTCAACTCCCTCGCCATGTCCTTCCTCACAGACTTCCAACTTCCCATCCGATACGAGACGGGTACTGAACTATTAACCTCTCCTCGTCAGACAACTTCCATACACATCTCCGATCATATCCATGAATGAAGAAGACGACGAAGGCTAATCAAAGCGGTCATCCCTGACCAATTATTAGCGGAATGGTTCACGAAATCCTTACTATCCAAGATCGCTTGTGATGTTTCCATGGGCGGCGTAGTCACTGAGGAAGAAGCCATCGCCCGAGCTCAGTACTTAGACTTAGTCTATTCGCAATCCGGTACTCTGTTTGAGTTGATACCGAACGCTACCCGTCCCAATAATATTCCATCCAAACCATCGACTTCTTCGCATGCGGATGGAGTTATTGGCTCCGTCAAAACTCAATCTACTACTCAGTCTACTGGAACAGTCCAGCAACCCACCTCTACAGCCACTCCCAGTCCGACTGCACCCTCTTCTACCCCCACCCAAACTCAAGTCTCTGATGTGAATGTGGTCCAATCAACCCCTTCACAACAACCCAGGGGCAAGAAGAAAGCGAGGAACAAAACAAAGAAGAACAATAACAATGAACAACCCAAGACCCAACCACAAACCCCTGCTGCTGGAAAACAACCACAGCAAAAACCGAAATTCCCATGTCTCATTTGTGGTGATGATCACTACACTCGAGACTTCCCACATCGCGATGAAGTGGCTAAAATTTTTAAGGAAAATTCACAACCCGCTGTGCTCACTCAGCCTTATCCGCAACAACAATCTTTGGTTGCACAAACCCCCACGCTGGGGGGCAGTTCCAACCAACCCCATGATGAAGCCTCGACAAGCGCACACATTTACATGTTTAACAGGGTTAATCTAACCACTCGTTCTGTGACATACGACACACCAGTTAAACCCGATAAGTCGAAGACTGCTAACAGTTCTTCGCCAGATCCTTTACCATCTGCTGTCAATACTCCGTCTGTTAGCCCTCCATCCAGGCCACTTCAGATTGATAAACCTTCTTTTGACTCCATCTTATGCCCTCCTAAGAGCACCATCCGAAAATCCACTTTCAATCCTAATTCATGAGCCGCCCAAAACTACAATATCGTAGAAGATTTGGCCCAAGCTCCGTGTGCCATGTCCGCATTGGAAGTGTTACAACACTGTCCTAACCAACGTAGGACACTCTTAGCTTCTATCGGTGCCTTTGATCCTGAGTCATCCAACCACATCGTGTTTAATCTGGACGACCATCAACCGCGGCTCTCCCACTAGCTAGCTTTCCAAATCGATGTTGTTGTTTATAATCAACAAATCCATCGAACCATTTTGGATGAGGGAGCCTCCACCCATGTCATGTCTCTATCCTATTGGAAAGGGTTGAAATCGCCTACCCTTAACAAATCCCCCACGATGTTACACGCTTTCGATGGACGAGGTTTCCATCCTCACGAATTATTGCAATCCATCGTCGTTCAATTGGGCGGAAAAACTGTTACCGTGGATGTCGAAGTGGTCGACGCCTATTGCTCGGAAGAAGTTGGTTCTATGCTATGACTGTTGTTGCCTCGTCAGTGTTTCGATGTGTACAATTCCCTCATCAAGGAAAAATTGTCACCATCGATCAACTTGATTTCTGTACACCCGACGCCCGCATCCCCGCCACTAACAATATTCCCTTTTTGGGAGACCACCTAGTTACGTATGAAAGCGTTGGTGTTGGCTTATTGAAAGATTCTATCCTCATGGGTACCTTCCCTACACCACTTCCACCTACTACACCTCATATTTCCGCCGTCAATATGATCTCAACTTTGCCTTATCAATCCTTGGAATCATTTGACCCTTGAATTGTGCCTAGTCCTTTGGAATTCGATGGACTCAGTGACACCATGCCACTCAGCCCAGTCGAGGCCGCATACGTAGCCATTCAATCCACCTCTCCCTCTTCGAACACTTCACATTCACTGGCACCCGACACTTATTCGGTGCCCTCGTGGTTGAATTCCCTATCATCTACCGTTGATTACATTTCCCACATCTTTCCTTCGGACGAATCTATCATGGAAATGCTTAGCATTGACGATTTGCCCTGGGATGACAACCACCACCGATCCTCTTTTCTTCCATCTTTCAAAGAAATGCAAGACATACAATTTGTCTTCCCCCCCCGATGTTACCGATGCTCCACAATCCCCTATCTTCACCCAAGATACTTTCTCTGAGGGAAACATGGGTAACATCTCTGCCACAATCACAATTGACATTTCAGTCAAAGAAGGTATCGTGGAAAACATTAATCTTGGTGCTAATTGCACGCCCGATGAAGTAGCTTCTTACACCACTTTGTTCAAGGAATTCCGCGATGTCTTTGCTTGGAGCTACGAGGAAATGCCAGGGATTGACCCTTCCATCGTCATACACGAAATCAAGACTTACCCTGACGCAAAACTGGTTCGACAAAAACTCCGCCCGGTTCACCCCAAGAAACTGGCAGCTATAAAGGCAAAAGTTGAAAAACTTTTGAAATCCGGCTTTATCTACCCTGTCCCTTTGACGGAATGGGTCTCTAACCTCGTTCCGATCGCCAAGAAACAAGTGACCATCCGTGTTTGCATGGATTATCATGATCTTAAAAAAGCTTGTCCCAAGGACAACTACCCTACACCTTTTATCGATCAAATCATCGACAATTGCGTGGGAAGCGTGATCTTCTCTTTCATGGATGGATTTTCTGGATACAACCAGATCGAAATCTTTCATGTTGATCAACATAAAACAACCTTCATCTTCCCTTGGGGAACTTTCGCCTACCGAAAGCTACCTTTTGGCCTTAAAAACGATGGTGCCACTTTCCAGCGAGCCATGTCGTACGCTTTCCACGACATCAAGCATATCGCAGAACCTTACCTCGATGACTTACCCGCCCATTCATCCAACCGACCCGATCATATCGGTCACTTGCGGGAAATTTTTCTTCGATGTCGTTTCTATCGTATTCGTCTGAACCCACATAAATGCATCTTCGCTGTTGAATCCGGTCGACTCCTCGGTTTCATCATCTCCAAAGACGAGATCAACGTGGATCCCCTGAAGATCAAGGCCATTCTAGCCCTACCCCCACCCACCAACTTAACCCAACTTCAAATTTTGCAAGGCAAAGCAAACTTCCTCCGCCATTTCATCTGCAATTATGCCGAGATCACTAAAGGATTTATGCGGTTACTGCAAAAGAACATCCCCTTCATCTGGGACGACACTGCCCAATGGTCATTCGACGCTCTCAAGCACGGTTTGACCGACGCTCCTTTGTTACATCCTCCTGAATATACAGAGGATTATATCCTTTACTTGGCCGCTTCTACTTCCACCATTGTGATGGTGTTGGTTCAAGAGGACGCTAATGGCGAAGAACACGTGATTTATTATCTGAGCAAGAGTTTATCTGGACCCGAACTCAGATATTCGCATGTCGAGAAACTAGCTATGGCAGCTGTCATTGTTGTCCAACGATTCCGCCACTACATCCTATTACGCACCACCATGGTAATCGCAGACTCCAACCCCATGTACCACGTCTTAACACGTCAAGTACTTGGGGGAAAATATTCGAAATGGATTGTGATTCTCCAAGAATTCGATCTTGAGTTTACGAAGGCCAAAGCCAAAAAATCCCTAGTGTTTGACGAGCGCATCTGTGCTCTCCCAAGTGATGATGAAAACAACGTACCTAGACACCCTCTTCCTGATGAGTCTCTCTTCCTCATCAGCACCTCTGACCCTTGGTATGGAGACATTCTCCTTTACCTTCAAACCCAACGTTTTCAGCCCAACATCTCTCGAGAAGAGCATCGACGCATATGTCACCACTCTCGTCGTTACCTCATCCTTAGCGACACTTTGTACCACCGTGGTATTGACACCATTCTTCGGCGATGTCTGATTCACGAAGAGGCTGAATGTGTTCTGAACGATTGTCACCTTGGCGCTTGTGGCAGTCACCTTTCCGGGATGGCCACAGCCCAAAAAATCCTACGTTCCGGCTACTTTTGGCCCTCGATCTTCAAAGATTGCATCAAGGATGTCAAAAAATGCCCACCCTGCCAAATCTTCAACCAGAAGGCACGCACCCACCCTACTGCGTTGCACCCCATTATTTCCATCGACCCCTTTTCCAAATGGGGTATTGATTTCATGCAGTGTAAGCCCACCTCAGCCGGGGGGCACGATTACATCATCGTCGCCGTCGATTATTTCACAAAATGGGTTGAGGCTATGCCTACCTTCCTGAACGATGGCCGTACTGCAGCTCTATTCCTCTTCAACCACATCATCACTCGTTTTGGCGTACCACATGCCATTGTCACCGACCATGGTGCACATTTCAAAAACCAGATGATGAGCGAATTACATGTCAAATTGGGTTTTCACCATGAAAACTCATCCTCTTACTATCCTCAAGAAAATGGACAAGTTGAAGCTATCAACAAAGTCCTAAAAACCATGATCCAACGCATGGTAGGGGAAAACAAGACATCGTGGCATTTACAACTATTTTTCGCTCTCTGGGCCTATCGCACGTCTGTGAAAACCTCAATTGGATTCACTTTGTTCCAGTTGGTATATGGCATTGAATCCGTCTTACCAATCGAGTGCGAAATTCCATCACTCAAATTGAAAGTAGAACTCCTGCCCCACACTTCTGCGGAAGAAGAATGATTCTTGTACCTATCCAAGCTGGACGAAACACGTCGTGATGTTGCTCTCGTTAATGAGGCACATCAGAAATGGATCAAGAGTCAATATGACAAATCTTTCCAACCTCGAGCCTTTGCAGAAGGAGACTTAGTCCTCGTTTATGACCAAGCACATGATAAATTGGGAACAAGAAAGTTAGAACCGATGTGGCACGGTCCTTACATCATGAAGCGTGTTTTACACAGAGGTGCTTGCGAACTAGTAGATCATGATGGAATTTCCCTGGGAGAGCCCCGAAACAGGATTTACCTTAAAAATTACTATGCCTATATCACCTAGCGTCTGTACTTTGTACATTATTGTATTTTAGGTTGGTGTGCCTTTTCTTTCGCATGCTCGAGTCTTCACCATTGTCACTCATGATTGTGCCTGTGTTTTCATGTGCAGATGACATCTGCCTTTCCTATTTTTTTTGGGTTCACGGATGGTGCTAGCCAACACACCCAGAACATTGCCTAGGCAGCATGGGTTATTTATCAGTTAGATGAGGTGGTGAGCTCAGGAGGCATCTATTTAGGACCAGCAACAACCAATATGGCAGAATATCATGTTGTCATTGGACTGCTAACCCAATCCTCCTCCCTAGGTATTTCTCGTATCGTTGTTTACTTAGACTCCCAACTCGTGGTTTATCAACTCAACCGCATCTACGCTATCCGTAGTCCTATCCTGCTACGTCTACACTTGCAAGTTCGTCGTCTCGAATGAATGTTCGATTACATTGAATATAGACACATTCCAAGAGAACT
>ML789928.1:246853-305594 GCA_009831015.1 Picea engelmannii | reverse complement strand
TGGGTCCGTCCACCCATACAACATCGCCAGGCAAGGCATACAAAAAACATGATCACAGGGAAACTCTAATCTCCCCGCACTACGTTGTGCTGTGAGTAATACAACATTATGCGTACTACACGCCTCAACAGAGAATTGATATTCTCTGGCACCCCTACAGTGTGCCGCTGCAGATGCAAAGGCACATCCCCCCTCTGCAGAGGAGGGATACTCATCGTAAGGCCCTGGAGGTTCCTCTCAACCTACCGAAGGCCCGCCACCGGTACTGCTGGGTCTGCTACAACTGGAGCACCGCCACGACGTCCTGGCACTGGAATATCCACTGGGCGCACTGCTCCCTTGTCTGCACATTGAAGACAAAACATTTGTTAAACACTCTCTTACATACCCAAAAAAATACATATGCATCAAAAAACATAAAAACAAAATAGACAAGGTACAAACTTAGTCTCTTACCTGACTCATCCCAATCTTCCCCCTCGGGAAGAATCAAATACATACTCCTACGGAAGTCCACATCAGCATACGGGAAGTCCTCAATCCAGAGGAACTACCACCTCAACCAGGCAAAGAAATCACCAGTAAAACGGAACTCAGATTCCGAAACTAACCTCAGGGATAGGCTCGTCCACCTCTCCATCCGAGGCTCATCCACTGGTCGTACTGCCAGCGCAATCTGAGGCTGCATCTGAGGGATGCGCTCCAAGAAAAATGAGACTAAGAATGAGCCATAGACAAACTTCTTTTGGTCGTTCCTGCACTGAGAAATTTGTTCCTTCACAATTCGAAGGAACGTCGCACTCCAGTTAAACAGTGTTGGCTCTAAACACTGAACCCCATAAGCCACCTGTGACCTCGAAGCCAAATGAGCACTAGTGCTACCAGTCGCACTAGTGATAGCAAACAATATGGATAGAAGAGGTAGATCTCGGATATCCTTGATAGGGATCTGGCCCCCTACCAACCTTGCTCCCGAAACACAATGACATGCCAGATACACGTCCAACTGCTCAGGTAATGCCCTCTGCACTGTAAAAGCTATAGGGACCCCTCTTTTTGAGAGGTCGATCAGAAAGTACACATCCTCCAACTTGATGGTCAGGAGCTGTGTGCCAATACGGAATCCCTGTTCCGTGATGTCCCAAAGACCAATAATGTGCTCAAGAAGTAGAACCTCGCTTTTCATTTTTTGCAGTTTGAAAAACTTGAGTAACCCGCACGCCCTCAAAGAAGCCCACGTACGGGGACTCCGCAGAGTGACTATATCATCCATCTCATGTTCCCGCTCTTTCCACTCGATCATGATTGTCGAATATATCACCAAAACAAAAAATCAAAATTTTAATCATTCCCCATGTTTTTGTGATTTCGGCAATTTTTGAAAAGCATTTTTAAAACATAAAAACAAATGCCCATGACTTCTAAAGGTAAACAATCATCATTTTCAACCACCACACTCTTAAACATTCACTAAACAGTGATTAAAACGTGACAAAAATGAAAAACCTTTTGAGGGGGTGCGTGGGCCCATGAGGGGAGTTTTTTGCAAGATTCTTTGGTCAAAATGGTCGATCTAATCTTTTTTTAAGGTGTGGGCAACGTAAATACCCTTTCCCAATACATTTTCGTGAATAATTCCCTCCTTTTTATTAGCTTTTAGAAGGAGGCCGATTTGGTTCAAAATGGACAACCTAGGGCTTTGTATTTTAAATTAATCATGCTATAAAGATCAACTTGAAACCATACATTTGAAAGAGAAAAGAACGAACACCTACCTGGTTCAGACAGTGTGCGAAACGGTCAATCGTAGCTCCGGCAGCGAGAAGAACAAGTTTTTCTCCAATTGAGATTCTCCAACACTCCACGAAATCCTTGCAAATGAAATGGTAAATGAGTTTTTCAAATCAATTCCTATTTATAAAAATTCATTTTCATAAGCTATGGTCGTTTTTGGGTTTCTCTAATGGTGAAAATGGCTCCACTAATCCCTGGTTTTTAGTTTCTAGCATTGCAGGCTTATTGGCAGTTCTAATACATCTTCCACGTTGTCGTAGTTATGAGCATAGTCTTAGTTTGTTCTCAAGCTCGACAATATGAGAACGCAACCGAGTAAACTTTTATCTCTTTTTCGGACCCGTACGGATATGACCACACGAAAAAGGAACCCCCCCTGGAGTCTCCTTTAAACCCTTTTCAGACTCCCTAAATATGAAAAGATTATCGAGTGATCTTGTTTCCTTTCACACTCGTTAAAAGGTTAGAAAGGGCGACTTTCGAGCGATAATTTAACCCTTTTTCGGTCTCGATGGACTACTGTACGAAAAAGGAACTGAGAGAGTTCTCTTTTAAGTGTTTTTCCAAACTCTATAATCCTGAAAAACCTTCGAGTTTTCTGTCCTTGGACTCGTTAAAGCACACATCGACAGGCCCATATGGGAATGAACCCTTACTTCTTATGATTCGTTAAACAAAAAAAGCGGAACTTACTGAAGGTGAGTTATATTGAGCATGTGTTATCCTCCTTGAGCTCGTCAAATAAAAAAGAGTTACTCATCTATCTGGATGGGGGAAAAATTGAAAGGAGCAAGCCAAGCAGTCTCTTGAGAACACTATCTAGCACTTCTTAGAGTCGCCCTTGAACACGGCACTTTGTCATCTACTCATACCATAATCCACTGAACCTCTGCACTGAGCCAATCTTTGAGTTTACTTTCACTCCTCTGAGTCACCCGACGCAAGTCGTAGTATCCACTGCACAATTTTGGTCGATTTCATGTTTTGTTGTTGTGCCTCAGTGTTCAAGGGAAGTATCCGCCTCGAGAGTCATCCACCCCAAATATCTTGCCTCAAAACCTGTGTCAATCCATGTCCATTTGATTTACCAACTACATCTCTATGTCTATTTCGCGTCATTGATGGGGGATACATCAAGGCCCTCCTTCGACGAGTCTATTCCTGTTGACTTCAACACATTATCCGAGAACTAGACTTAGAAACTATTTAGTACTTTGGGACCTGCATGCCTCAATGGCAGGCCTCCTGACATTCGACAGTAGGTTTACGTCATTGACCTCTGATTGAATGATTCCATGAATGTTCGACTTCAGCTCATCTATTCACATTCGCTGGAATGTACTAAGGTACCTTGGGAATCATTGACATTAATGGTGGTTTCCCTCGCACTTGTTAACGGTTTACCTCATTGACCAGTAATCAAGTGGTTTCTGCCATGTTCGACGTCAGGACATCTATTCATATGGTCAGATTCGTACCGTATTGGGATTGGCATGAAGACCCTGGGTTGAGCGATCACTTTGATATATGCTTTGCCCGGGTTGCGAAGGAATCTGATTGGACAAGAACACATACATTGTTACATAGATCCACTTTGTATTGGTCATGGCTATGTCCTGTCATCTCGTAGATCCACTGTGTATTCTTCGTGGCTACGTTCAATCCGAATTATCAAAGTATAGATCCACAGTGTTTGTTCGGTGGCTATACCCTTTTTACCAATACGATTATGGATCCGCAGTGTATTTTATGGTGGCCATATCTTGCAAGTTTTGATCACCCAAGCATAGGTATGCCTGCCTTGGGTTTTGAAATATGTCATGATATTTGTTGGATGTTTGTGTGCAGCTTCTGTCAGGTTCTCCGAGTCTATACCCTTGCTTGAACGTCTGCAAAGTATTTCAGTCATCAGTTCGTATCTTCTGACTTCATACTTTGGGGGGGATTCTGTTACACATCAAAATTGCTAAGTGTCGCATTGTCCCTGTCAATCGTCGTAAGTGTCGCATCTTCCCTACATCTTTCGCAAGTGTCGCAAGTTGATCACTAGTATCATAAACTATGTTCATACATGATGCCATGATAATGACGCTAAGGAAGCACTTATGACACCTCATATAACTGATTTGAAGATCAAGAACTGGTCTACTGGAATCCAATAACTGTTGACACCTGAAAGAGACCCTAAAACAGTGGTTTGGAGGGGGAACGCTCCTCTAATACAAATGGAGAAGCATTGGTGCTCCTCTACCATGATTCAGGAGCGTTATAACGCCCTTCAGCCCTTCTGGAGGAGCGCTTCTCACCTTAAGAGCGCTGGCGCTTTCCCAAGGCATATCAGAAGTGCTACAACGCTCTGATACCCCTTTTGGGGGAGAACTCCCTATTATGGGTCAATTGTTAGCCCGTTGAGTCGAATGAGGAGGAGATCATTCGAGATTAGAAGGCAGTTGTGCTCGAATTCTTGGCTTCATAAAAAGATCCCTGATCCAAGGAGATGATTCTTAACTGGTTCTAAACTTGACTCAAGAGGTTAGGCCCCTCCTAACCTATATAAACAGGCTCTATGATGGTGGAAAGGGGGAAGAACTGAACATATGAAACTTATGATATTGGAGGAAACTGACAGTGAGCCAAAGGAGAGTGATCAGTGAAGCTTCTGTTATCCAGGTTGTGGATCTTTCAGGCAAGGGTTATATGAAGAGGACTTGACGAAGCTGTCGCATTCGCATCTACGATTGTAAGTATTGTTGTCGTTATTCTCATTAATATTACACACTTGGCCTGTTTATTTCTAGTTTGTGTCTGATATCACATGAACTTATCATTTATTGATGGATATGTTTTCAAGCTAATGTCAATAGAGTAGGAAGTGGTCGTATCTAGTTTTGTCCACAGATCTCAGTGAGGAGAAAAATATTGGAGCGCAACTCGGAGCGTGCAGGGACAAACGTCGATTAAAAGGTACTTTTGTTATCCTCCCTCCTCATGCATTAGTTTATATAGATCTGAAATGAAGTCAGTGTCCACGTTAAGCATTTTTCTGTCTAGGGTTAAGGTCAATCTCTAGAGGTCATCTACTTGTCCACAGGCAAATTTTCCTACAACGGTAGGCCTTGTGGTGAGTTTCATGAGTAAGCTACTTGTCCAATTTTCCTTGAGGATTGTTATAATGACTATGGGAACCAAGGAAATGAACAGATAAATATGTGTGGTAGAAAGCACTATGGAGGCATGTATGATTGGATGAATGTTAATGGTCACATAAGTAGTGGAAACTTCATGAGTGGTATCGTTTAAAAGGAAACAGAAAAGTATGGCCCAAACCCACACCCCAACAAGTTGTAGAAATGGATAAGTATAAAGGCATTACATACCAAAGGAATGGAAATAAAGGACATGATAAAGGTAAAAATAGTGTTCCCAAGGTATCACCAAGTCTTCCTAAGTCTAATGTACCTATTAATGCAGATTTGAATATTGACTTAGGTGGTCGGCTAAATAATGCAAAGATTTTGGTACCAGTGTCAAAAATTATGAAAATCCCTTATCAAAAGGAAAAGATACTTAAATTCATAGAAGAACCCCCTAAAAGTGTTATGCAGAAGCAACCAGTCGTGGCCTAGCAGGATGCACCAGTGATTTTGCAGAACTGGGATAGGAAAAATGAGAAGAATCTGCCTTTCTACCTTTCTCTACTTATGAATGACAAAGTATTACACAATTGCATGTTAGATTTAGGAGAAAGCTCTAATGTTATGACTAAGAAAGTAATGGAACAAATAAAATTAAGAATATCTAGACTTTATCATAACATTCATGCCTTGGATAGTCAAACAATTGAAGTATATGGATTGATCAAGGGTTTGCAAGTGCACTTAACAGTATTTCTGGATATTATGATTGAAATGGATATTGTAGTGATTGATGATCCAGATCTTTGGGGAATGTTTTTGAATAGAAAGGCATCTATAGATTTGGGTGGTAGTTTACAAATGGATCTATCTTATGCCACCCTCCCTACTCCAGATGGAATCACTTTCAAGTTGACTAGGGAAGTGTATAGAAAATACCATGTGGAAGACCCCAAGAACCCCATAAATGAGTTAAAGTATGATGATGAGGGTCTTGGAAATTATTCCATTTTGTCTAACTCTATTGTACCCCTAGAATATAAAGTCCAAGATAATGAGTTAGACAAAGTGTGGTACATGAACTTTGATGGTGCTTTTTCTAGAGCAGGAAAAGGTGTTGGAATTGTGCTTCAAGCTCCAAATGGAAAAGTGTCTAAGTTTTCTTATAGGTTGGAGTTTGATGCAACCAATAATTTGGCTGAGTATGAGGCCTTGCTCATTGGTTTAGAGATTTGCAAAGATAAGGGTGTCAATGTCTAAATATCAAAGGGGATTCAGTCTTAGTCATCCAACAACTAAAGAATAAATTTTCTTGCAAGTCTGAAAGACTAAAAGGTTATAGGAATGCAATTTGGGGTTTGATTAATGATCTAGATGCTTTGAACCTGATTGTTATTCCTAGAGAACACAATTCAAAGGCAGATGAACTTGCAATAGCAGCTTCCACACTTCAGCTTCCAGATAGTTTGATTGATGAAAATATTTTGATGGAAGTGATTTTTAGACCCTCATTTTATGATAACATGAATCATTGGTAGGATTTTGATGATGACAAACAGGTTATCAAGTTCTTGACTCATATGCAGGAGTTTTCAAATTTTGACATCAACATAAGAGAGGAGGGTTGTAATTATACTGGAAATGATGATAGGGTGAAAGTACCCCCTAGGCGAGTTGTGTCCTTAGAAAGGGACTTTTATAGATTTGATGGTCACAAGAAAAAGGATGACTCAAAGAAAAAATTATGTGATCACCTAGAAGTTAACATTGGAACTAATGAAGAGCCTAGGATGATAAAGATAGGAAAGACTACCCCTATAGAAGAATGGAATGAAATTGTTAAGTTATTAAAGGAATATAGGGATGTCTTGGCTTTCAGTTATGATGAGCTCAAGGTCTATAGGGAGGATGTGATTCAACATGTGATTCCTCTTAAGGAAGAAACCAAGCCCTTTAGACAGAAATTGAGGCAAATGAACCCCAAGTTAGATCCTTTGGTCCAACATGAGTTATAGAAAATGTTAGAGCCATGAATCATTACCCAAACTAGACATTCTTCATGGTGCTCGAATTTGGTTGCTGCTAGGAAGAAGACTGGAAAGATCAGGATATGTATTGACTTTAGGAATTTGAACATTGCTTGCACAAAGGACCACTACCCCCTTCCCAAGATGGAATCTTTACTTCAAAGAGTAATAGGATCAGGAATGATTTCCATGCTTGATGGTTTTTCAGGTTATAATCAGATCATACTTAAAGTTGAAGACAGGCATAAGACAACGTTTAATATCTTAGAATTCCATTTGGTTTATCAAATGTTGGAGCTACTTTTCAGAGAGATATGGATTATGCCTTTAGGGGGCTAATTGGAAAATTAATTGAAATATATCAGGATGACTTGACAGTATTTTCTAAGGATGGGAAAACTCACATTAACCACCTTAGGCAAGTTTTGGATAGATGTAGAGAGTTTGGAATTTCTCTAAATCCTGCTAAGTCAGTCATTGGGGTGACTGAAGGAAAACTATTGGGCCACATAATTTCAAAAGAAGGGGTCAAGTTAGACCCAGAGAGACTTGAGGCTATGTTGACAGGCGAAGTTGACCACTCGTCAACTGGAGGAGTGAATCTAGTCTGGGGTTGTCTACTTAACCCAAGTTTTTTGGATTAATCCACTCCGACGGGTTTAGCAGCTCCGTTGGATGATCTAAGTCCTAAGAAAGCAAAAAACAACACTAAATAAGATAAAATAACTTGATGAATAACACTCGCTGAAAACTATATACAGATCTAATATATATTTATAGTTTACTAACTAATATTTATAACATAAGTCTGCTTATTATATGTATAATATATAAAAATGACTTTATTTCTAATATATATATAACATTTACAAAATACGAATTTTAATCTAAATCCGCGAAAATCGAATATGGATTGATTTATTAAACAACAACAAAGCTATCTTTCAATATTTTTGATTTATTTTCTTATAATGTTTATAAACAAGAAATGGAATAATAAACTGTCTAATTGAAAATAGAAATCACAGATAATAGAAAATGTTTTAGCTACAGGAGGTTTTTGTATTCATTTAACTAATGAAATTAAACTAGTGAACCGACCTGTTATCGCATCCACTATTTGTTCAGTGTGTAGCATCCCACCTCCCTGCCTGATGAGATAAACCCACAGTAGAACCTACAATTGCTTCTCATAAATGTGAAACAACAATAATGGAATTCAAATGATATAACACATAATAGATACGATCACAACAATCTCATAATTTCACAAGCAACCACATTAAGATAAATCCTGTTGTGAAAACTTGTGCATGAATGTTCAAAAATGATAAAGATAAATCTCTTAATCCCAAGTTTAAACAAAATGATTACTGTTTGTTAAATTTGGAACATAAAACTTGGATAATATATATGAATTTATATCATGCCAATCTGTAGTAAACCACGACAGGGAAAGCAATCATAATTCAATTACAAATCGAAATGATCATGACTTGAATAAAAACACGATATGGAGAAGCTAAAGCTATGAAAAATATCATATTCTATTCAAGTCTATAAATGAGAAATCCATAGTTTTTTTCCCCAGGAAAAGATGGTTTCAATTTTACAAAATAACATACTTATATAGGTTCCAGGAAAAAAATGTTTCCTGGTGATAACATCAAATCTATTCAAAAATGTAGGGGATGCAACCTCCCATATTTTACTTGATATCAACAAACTAACAGCCTAATCTATTTACTAAAAACATAAAGATGGTGTGGATGAGAGATCCCTACAGTGCTTCATATCTCTTTGAAAATCATGAGTTCCTGAAAACAAATAAAAATAAAAATATTTCAGATGCATTTTCAATTATCAAAACAAGTAATTCGATTTTTTCTAACTAGCTACAGAATCTCACGATTCTGTAGCTAGTTATAATTATAACTAGAATGATATTTTATTCAACAAACAAAACAAACTAATAAGCAATATATGCAAACAAATCGTGTATCCTAAATTGATAAAGACGGAATCATACTAAACTTTCAAAAAGATTATACCTCAAATCATGGGATTCAAAAAAATCAAGCAATCTTTGAATTTACTATTGTTGTCGTTGCTTACACATTTTTAAACATGATAGAACATGTAGTTTTTAGGCGTTTGTCTTTGGCTTGAGATATGGATTGGAGTCTTTTATTCTCGTTTGCCAATGAATCCACTTGGTCTTTCAAAGATTTAAGCTGGGACTGTAGTATAGGCACATCCGTATAATACTGGTCGATCCAGGATCAACATTCATTACAGTGTGGCTGTAGAGACTGTGTATTGGCACTGATAGTATTAATAGCTGGAGAATCGTCCATTTGACATGTAGGTTCATCACATAGTCGAATTCTTGAGAAATCTGGGTTATCCTTTAGATTGATCAAGGATTCATAATAGGAGTCTAAGACACAAGGCTGGATGGGTGAGAGGAGTGTTGAGGCACAGGCCTGGAGAGGTAAGAAACGTTTCAACAATTGCAAACAGACCAAAATGCTCCCTTCAGCCATAGAGAAAAACTGAGATTTGAACCCTAAAGGATGAGATATATCTCTGTAATGATCCAATTTCTGGGGAAACCTCCCTTGGTGAAGGTAAAAGGGCTCATTTCAGTTCTAGGTTTTCAAGGTTTTGATCTAATTCAAAACCGTTTGCTCAGAATCGCTCACGCAAAAACGTGTCTCTGGGAGGCAATTACAGGGTTATCTTAAGAAGTCTTCAGTTACTTCCAACTGCACGTCACCTATCTTTTCTCTGAAACCATCGAATGTCAACGCAAACTCTTGAGAAACTCTCAGATTGAAACCCTTAAACTTTTCAATAAACAAATGTCAGTCGTTCCTTTCTAAGTCGTCTCTGGCGTTGTCATAAGATAACAAATTTTGGATGCCATTGGGCTCAATCCTCACCACTGGAGTCATGGCGAACAGAGGGGAAACAACACCAAAATTGGAGGTGGTGTTTGATAATAAAACACATAGTCATAGCCCTGAGTTTCCACAAAACAATGCAATGACAATTCGAAATGGTAGGCAGAAGCATTAATCACCATGCATGGGAAAGAGATCATGAAGCTTGAGGCCATACAGAACAATAATATCACAATGTACCTCATATGATACCTTGGGATATGGGTAGTTTAAGGATGTAAGCACTTGAATACCATAGAACACACACTCATGACTTGATTACAAGGTAAATGTATCAAATAAACATTGTGTTAAAAGAATTTTATGAATCAAACCCCATTAATATTAATCGAATATTGATGAGTGGGAGGTTTTTTACTTATGTAACCAAGGCATGTTTAAGACAAAGGACTTATAAACTAGGAAAACAATCATCTTCATAGCAAAAAGCGACAATTCGATAAAAGGCCATATGAACAATTTTCCAAAAATCGAAACAAAGCATCAATTCCAGCTGTGAGTTTTCATGCTTACAGTCATGAAAATAAAACTCAAAAGGAAGATATGTAGAAAGCGACAAGTGACAAGTGTCATTTAGTGAGAATGGTCATGACGAGTAACGAGAATTTAAAGACCCTAGGTAGGCAGCTTGTAAAAATAGAAATTATATTATTGCTACCAACAAGCTATTAGCAAGGTGCCCTTGCCTGCATCAAAGAAATCTCTCCAATCCTTCTTAGGAAAAACCAATTTTGTCCATAGGTTCATTCCTAATTATGTTGAGATTATGAAACCTGTATATAAGTTTGTTAAGAAGGATGTTAAATTTGAATGGAATGAAGAAAGTAAGTGAGCCTTTGAATGTATTAAGACTGCCATATGTGAAGCTCCCGTCCTTATTAGCCCAGACTATAATAAGGACTTTCAGATTTTCTCCTTTTCTTCTGAAGACACTATTGTTGGTGTGTTTCTTTAGAAAAATGATCAAGGCCATGAATAGGCCATTGCTTATATGAGTTGGGCCTTGCAAAATTCAGAGATTAAGTATCCCATGTTTGAGAAACATGATTATGCCTTAGTAAAATCACTCAAGCATTTCAGAGTCTTCATTGGATATTCCAAAGTGATTGTTTATGTTCCTAATCCTATGGTTAAGGATTTTTTATCACAAGTGGAAGGATTAGGCTCAAGGGGTAGATGGATTGCTAAAATCCAAGAGTATGATTTGGAAATCAAACCTACAAAGTTGATTAAGGGCCAAGGTTTGGCTAAGATGTTAACAGAAAGTAATGAGAAGGCCTTAGGTATGGTTTACCAAATTAATGATGTAGAGTTTCATATTAACTTATTGAAGCTTCAACATGAAGAGTGGTATACAAACATCATCTTTTATCTTAATAATCTGACTTGTCCAAGCCATCTAGTAGGACACAAGAAAAGGGACTTGAGGTTAAAATCTGCTAAGTATGTCCTTACTAGAGATCGGTTAGGATGGAATAATCTTGATGGGGTGATCCTTAGATGTGTGGATGACATTGAGTCAAAGAAACTAATGGATGAATTCCATGGATGATTTTGTGGTGGACATTTTGTTGCTAAAACTACTACCCAGAAAATCCTTAGAGAAGGATATTATTGCCCCACAATATTTTCAAATGTGCATTAGTTTGTTTGAAAATGTTAGCCATGTCAGCTATTCACAGGAAAGCAAAAGTTATCATCTCTCCCTTTGCAACCAGTTGTGGCTGAAGCACCTTTTCAACAGTGGGGTTTGGACTTCATCGGGAAGTTTAATGATAATTCAAGTAATGGGTATTCATGGGTTATCACAACAATATATTACTTTACAAAGTGGGTTGAAGCCATTCCTACCAAGTCAGCAACTGACAAGGTTGTGATGGATTTCCTAGAAGACATAATTACAACTAGATTTGGGGTCCGATCAAAGATAGTGACAGATAATGCCAAGGCCTTTTGTTCAGTTGAGATGTCATATTTTTGTTTCAAATATGGTATTATCTTATCACATCCATCAGATTACTATCCCCAAGGAAATGGTCAAGTAGAGTCAAGAAACAAAAACTTAATGACCATAGTTAAGAAAATAGTCGGTGAGAATAAGAAATCTTGGGATAGTAAAATTAAACATGCATTATGGGCTGACATAATAACAAAGAAAGAAACAACTGGGAAGATTCCCTTTGAGTTAGTATATGGATTTGAAGCTAGGTTGCCAGTACACCTTATAATTCCTACTTATGGGTCAGTTGAGGATTTTTCCACAGAGCAGGATGCAGTTCAAAATAGGGTCAATCAGGTCATTGAGTTAGATGAGATCAGACGAAAGGATTATGATCATAATTGCAAGAAACAGAGTAAGGTAAAGAAAGATTTCGTCAATTCATCTAGGTAGAGGGATTTCATGATTGGGGATACAGTTTTGCTATGAGATAAAGGCAGAGAAAAACCAGGGAAACATGGAAAGTTTGACAGCTTGTGGTTGGGTCCATATTTTATCAGAGAAATAGTAGGGCCTAATTCTTTTCATCTCAGCCATTTGGATGGTGAGCCCATAAATATTCCAAGGAATGGGAAGAAACTCAAACTCATTTTTAGATGATGAGCAACTTGGTGTCCAAAAGGACGCCTTCTGTAACGTATCTCTAACCCTTTCCCTTGTATTTTCAATTTTGTATTGTTTCATTCATAATGTCGATATGTACTTAGAATTATTTATGTATCATAGCTTCATTTTGTAATTATGATGTTGTAATTTGGATATTTCATTATGTAGATGTTGTTGAAAGCATTTATTTCATTATATGTATGTATGTATGCTCATGTTGGTTATTGGTGAGCACTCTTTGTAGATGTTGGATTCTTGTATGCTCTCCATATCATGTGAGAAGATCGAACACACGTCCCCATGTGGAGACAAATGTTGACCGCCTATTCAAATAGGGGGTCAAATCCATGTGCCATGGAGATAAGCATCATCAGATGCAATTATGTTGAAGACAATTTGGTTCTACTAGGCATTTTATGCCTCCAACACAAAATTTTGTAAATGGAATTTTCGCACCCCTGCGTGGGTTAATAATGTAATAGGTATGCATGGGTCATAGTTAAGTCAGGTACCTTGGGATTTTTTCCTTGGGAGAGTTCTCTTCACCGAGATTTTTCTATCTTCATGTTGTCAATTGGGCTTTTCATCCTGGTTGATTTCCCATGAGTTTTTCGCTCACACTTGCAATAATTCCTCCAAATTGGTGAACGACATTCTAATGGTCTCATCCTTTTGATCCGTATTTTATGAGAAGAATGAAATGAATACAGATTATTAGTAGGTTCTTAACACAAAATAAAAGAGATACAGTAAAACTAGTTTTCTATTCAATAATGAAATAAGATGAAACTGTAAAATGCAGCGAAAACAAGCTTGCTGGAATGGTGGCAGCTTATCTCTGAGAAGAGATGTGACAGCAACACACATTCGCAAGAAGAAGGTTACAATGAGGCTTTGAATTCCTTTTTACAATAAGAAATAATTTCAAAAACCATAGACATCCAAAAACCTAACCCTAAGAGATGAAGCGCCAAAAGTCATGTGGGCCCTGTTTGGGTAAGTTGGTACATCAACTTCCTGGTCTCGTAACTTTTGCATATGATCTTTGTTTTAGGCATGTGATATCCCATTGGAAAGGTATATTCAAGGAGATTAATTTTGGGGGCTCAATCATGCCTTCAATTATCATTGAGGAGATCGATCTCGAAAAAACTTCATTTAGGACCTCAAAATGGCCACAGAACTTAAAACTGCTAAAAATAGTAAATTGCCAAAATTGTCAGAAAACCATTTTGAGCCAGTTGGAAAAGTTGGGTGTCCACCGATATCCATCTAGATCAATCCTCCATCATTAGGAAGCAATGGTCTCTATTTCATTGAGGTCCCCCATCATATGAGGAAATTTCTTCTAAATTTGGCCCTGGGTGAGCCACTTGCCTTGGTGCTGGAGTTGCCCTACTTTGACGACTCAATAAAGATGGATCCTTTGTTGTCAAGTGCCCTTGATTTTTCTATCCACAATATGATCATTGGATGCCTGTTGTATGTAGTCGGGGTTGAGCTATGTTGATTTAATTTGTTCTACTACTTCTGAGGTGTCCAATAATGGTGGGAAATAAGGGCAAAGGAGATTCACGTTGAACACTGGGCGCAGGCCAAGGAAAGTAGGAATGTTGAGCTCAAAAGAATTATCCCCCATGACCTTGGTGATAGTGTACAACCCATAATGAAGTGGGTGAAGCTTCCGATGGGGTCTTGTAAGGCATTCTTTCTGTAAGTGCAACCAAACTTTTTTGCCCACTTGAAACCTATGCGGCACCCGATGTTGATCATGGAATTGTTTGTACTTGTCATTGGACTTCTGTAGGATATCTTGAACCTGTTAGTGGATGTGTTGGAGCCTATTAATGAATTGGGTGGCTTTGTCAGCTTCAGTTGGAGTAGGAGATGAGTCGGTCGAGGTGATTGCAAGGGGAAGTGCAACATCTATGGGACCCAATGGTTGGAACCCCAACCCCACTTGAAAGGAGATGTGGTTGGTTGAGATAACAAGGGATCAATTGTAGCTATGTTGGACATAGGGAAGGCTCTAATACCATGTGCGAGGGTGCTTTAAATTATACATGCGAACAATATGCACAATCATTTGATTTACAACCTCGGTTTGGCCATCTATCTGGGGGTGGAAGGTCGTGGATTTGGTGAGCTTGGTTTCCAGCAGTGACCAGAGGCTCGACCAGAATTCGCTGAGAAATAAACTATCCCGATCTGAGACAATGGTTTGTGGGATTCCAAAATGTACCCAGACTCGTTCAAATAAGAGCTTGGCAGTGGCCTCTGTTGTGATGCTCTTCTTGCAGGCAACTAGAATCACCATCTTAGAAAAGTGATCAACAACCACAAAAACACAGTCATTTCCCCACTAGCTGGATAGGAGACCTGACATGTAGTTCATTGATATGGATTCCCATGGCCTATCAGGAGTAGGAAGAGGGGTGTACAGGCCCTGTTTCTTAGTGGTCAGTTTGGAAATAGCGCAGGCGGTGCAGAACCTAATATACTTGTTGACCTCCTGTCGAAGTTTCGGCCAGAAGAAATGTTTATGTAGCATCGCCACTATCTTTTCGACATCGAAGTGTCCTGCCACCCAACTATAGTGGTCTTCCCAGAACAACGTCATTCACTCACTTGATGGACCACAGATATGGCCCAGACGACACAACAACCCATCCTGAAGATGGAAATTATTGACAACTGCATTTGCACACAACATTTGGTAGGTGGTGGTGAAGTCGGGATCTGTCTCATAGAGTTGGGGCCATATAAATGTCTCATGGATACAAGAGTATAGCATCGTGGTGAGTGTCGCGACTAGAGGTCCACTGAGGCAATCAGCGACGTGATTGGTGCTTCATGTTTTATACTTGATGTTACGGTGGAATTGCTACAAGTATGTGGACCACTTTTGATAACGATCAATCTGCAATTTTCCCTGTATTTGCATGAACTGCAGTGGATTATGATCAGTTTGGATGACTATCTCCTTCCAAAGAATGTAATTTCTCCACTGTCGGGATGCTTGCACAATGGAGTACATTTCTTTGTCGTAAGTAGGGTACTTACGAACAGTATCTGACAGTGTCTCTCTATGATAGGCCACGGGGTGGTCATGTTGAGTGAGAACAACGCCCATAGTATAGTCTGAAGCATCTATCTATATATCAAAGGGATGTTGTAGGTCTGGTAGTGAATGTGTTGGGGTTGAGCACAAGCACTGCTTCAAATCATTGAACGCTTATTGTTAGGACCAGGCCCACACAAATTTCACCTTACCACCACCCATGTTTATTTGGCTGAGGGCCCATGTAATATGGGAGAAACCCAACACGAACCTGCGATAGAAATTGGCAAGGCCCAAGAAGCCCTGAAGCTCAATGAGTGTTTTTGGGGATGGCTAGTCATGGATGACTTGGATCTTGGCTGGATCCACATGTACGCCATGTTGATCAATGATGTATCCCAGATAATGGACCCTGCCCATGTTGAAGGAGAATTTTTCCAAGTTAGCTTATAGCTTGTGTTGTCGTAGGGTGTGCAGAACCTGCTGAATATGCTGCAAGTGTTCGGCCCAAGTCTTGTTGTAAATTAGAATGTCATCCAGATACACCACTACAAAAGTTTTGGTGAATGGTCACAGGATATTGTCCATCATCCTCATGAAAGTGGTTGGAGCATTTGTCAAACCAAAGGGCATAACCAACCATTCAAAAAGGCCTTCCTTTGAATTGAAGGCGGTCTTCCATACATCTGTCTATTCTATCGGGACCTAGTGGTAGCCAAACTTCAGATCAATCTTGCTGAATTATTTGGCCCCCATGAGTTGATCAAAAAGGTCATCGATTCAGGGAATCGGGTACCGATTTATGACTTTGATTTTATTCAGAGCTTGGTAATCAATATAGAGTTTCCAGGTTCCATCTTTCTTTTGTACCAGCATGATTGCGCCCCCACAAGGTGATGAGATGGGGAGGATGTGCCCCTTGTGGAGCAGTTATTGGATATGTCGCTTGATCTCCTCGTTCTCTAACAAAGAGAAACAATAGACTGTCCCATTGGGCAACGGTGTGTCGGGGTTTAGATCGATGTGGTGCTTGACCTGGCAGTGCAGAGGTACCCCTGTAGGTGAGGAGAAGATATCTGAGTATTCTTCCATGACCTTATCTACTTGCCTCTGCTATGTGGAGAGGTCGGTCATAGAGACCCTATATGTGGTTGCGATATTTTGCTTATTCTGAGAGCGAATCCTGAAGAAAACAAACTTCCCCATATGAGAGATGACCTTCCTGCATTGCTTAGCAGAGATCAAGGAAATAGCACTAGGTGGGACTACCTTAGGTATCTTGTACAATTTCCTGTTCAAAGTAATAATAACACTACGAGGCCTAGACTCATATACAAGATGACATTTCCATAAATAAGGTTGGCCCAAAAAAACATCACAAACTTCTAGAGGAGAAACATCACACAATATCTCATCTTTGAAGGGCTTGATCTCATACAACAGTCGACACTGTTGGCTGACGCGGAGATCACTTCTTTGGTGGAGCCATCCAATGGTGAAGGGTTGTGGGTGCAGCATTGTTGGCAGGGCCATCCACTTGATGACCTCTACTGAGATGAGGTTCTTCTGGCTACCTCTATCAATGATGAAGTGCAACAGGGTGCCTTTTACCCACATCTGTGAATGGAAGAGGCGCTCTCCTTCTTCTGGTTTGTCTGGTTCACCAGGCTAGAGCTTGATGGTAGAAACGATGGCACTGGGTTATGTGTCAATGATTCATCTTCCCCTTTATGGTTCTGTCTCAGAGTTAGAATCTGCATCTGATTCAGAGGCTTTCACTTTAGCCACTAGTGACCTCTTTGAGCCACAGTCAGCATTGTTATGCTAATGGATCTTATGGAAGTCGTACCACTTCCTGGTATCTTTATTTGTCTTTCTGGTGTCCTTCTTTGCTTGCAGCTTGGACTGGTTGTCTTGATATTTTCCATGTTTTCTCTATCCTTTATTCAGTGAGTTGCAGTTTCCCTTTCCTGGCTTTTGTTGTGAGGGGTTCCCAAGCCCAAATTTCTGCATCTTTTGTTTGAGCTTCTAGTCGATTTTGATGACATATTAGTAGGTCGCACCCAAGGATGAGATGTCCAAAAATTCCATTTCAGTATGGATGTATCTATGCAGAGAACCACGATACTTTAGCACCAGATGTCACTCTGAATCCTTGATACCCAACTTGGTGCGCAAGGTATGGAAGATATTTGTGAAATCAGGCACTGCTTGGTCTCTTTCTTGCTGCAGTGTGGTCCATTTGGTATACAGATCATCATAACTTCTGACAAGGTAGTATTGTTCCTTAATATCATCCTTGAAGGATTCCCAGGTGGTCGTGACTAAAAATAATGAGGTTTCCTCTGTTTCCTTTTGCTCACAGTAAGTTTCCCACCAATATTTGACATGGGGAATGACTTTGAGGAGCGCAAAAGTAATCGTTTCTCTATTCAAAAAGTTATGGGTAGAAAAATACCCTTCTAGTAGATTCAACCAATTTTCTATAGCATATGCATATATCTAACCTTCAAATATAGGAATATCGAAGTTTATTTGTACCTTGAAGGGGGTGGTGCCTCCGTTCGAAGAAGATGCGTCGCCTGTTGGTAGTCACCGAAGGATTTTCATGAAACTATCCATCATCTCGTTTCTCTGTTGCATGAGGGCTGCCTCAATCAAAAATTTCAAAGGATCTCATGTCCCATCATATTTATTTTCTCCCTCCATGGGAAGTCGCTTGGGCATGTGAGAGCTTTTGTCCTCAAGAGAAACAAGGTCTAGACCCAACTCTTTGTATTCCAACCTCGTTGGGGACATGCATTAAGACGACAAGGAGTAGACCGCTCTGATACCACTGATTCAGATTTTATGAGCAGAACGAAATGAATACAGATTATTAACAGGTGCTTAACAAAAAATAACAAAGATATAGTAAAACTGGTTTTCTATTCAATAACGAAATAAGTTGAAACTGCAAACTGCAGTGGAAACAAGCTTGCTGGAATGTTGGTGGCTTATCTCTGAGAAGAGATGTGACGAAAATGCACATTCAAAAAAAGAAGGTTACAATGAGGCTTTGAAGGAATTTTTACAATAATCAAGAATTCCAAAAACCCTATACATCCAAAAACCTAACCCTAGGAGATGAAGCACCAAAAGTCATGTGGACCCCGTTTGGGTAAGTTGGTACATCAACTTCTCGAGGTTGTAACATTTGCATACGATCTTTGTTTTAGGCGTGTGATAGCCCGTTGGAAAGGTATCCTTGAAGAGATTCATTTTGGGGGATCAATAATTCCTTCATATATCATTTAGGATCACAATCCCGAAAAACTGATAAAAAACCTAAAAAAACTTCTAGAAATAGTAAATTGCCAAAATTGTCAGAAAATTGTTTTAAGCCAGTTGGAAAAGGTGGGTGGCCACCGATATCCTTCTGGATCACCTTTCGTAGATATTTTTTAGTAATGATGTAAATTACCATGTTACATAGTGTAGAAAGTTTTGTGGAATTTCTTCGAGTCTAGATAGGTTTTTTTTAATTAATTAAATTTAATTAATTTAACTAAGGTTGAGATTTTAATTATTTAATTAATTAAATGTTTTTGAGAAATTATGGTAAAAACTAGCTCTTTGGGATTTTGATAGAGGTATTTGTGTTCAAATAAAATGGAAAGACGCCCCCTACACCCATGGACCAAGTTTCAGCTCAGTCGGACAAGTTTTTCTAGTCATTTGTCCACCCGGAGTCAAAGTCAGTCAAAACAACAATTTTTATTGCTAAGTCAAATTTGTAATTTTTGTAAAAATGAGTTAATGGGTCAATGTAAAGGTGTAAAAGGGAAATAAATCACATCCCTAACCTACCCAACCCACCTTAAAACCTTTTTACACCCCCTCACTTTCCCATTCCCTCATTTCCTCACGCCCCCTAGGGAGATTTGCGCCCCCCTCACACCCAAACCTTAGAAAAACCATCATATTTGATGTGTGGTCCCCTCCCATGGGTGGTACACCCTTCATAGCCTACCACCTCACCTCTACATGGTCCCCACGGTCCACTCACTCACTCCACTTCATCTATCCATGCCCCAAACCCTAGATTTGTGCCCCTCTTCTAGAGACTCCCTCTATTGCTTGGATTTGCAACACTTGGCATCCATCCAAGTGCCTTCACTTTTCCTTTTGAGGTATAAATAAATCCCTCTCCCTATCATTTCATCACCATTCTTTGAGCTAGTGTTACTATATTGGAATTTCGCCCCACTCTCTTGCTCTTGCCATCTTGCCATTGCACTCATATACTCTTGAGAGTCTTGGAGAAACTTGTTGTTGCAACACTCTCACTTTGGATTAATAAAAATTTGGAGGATTTTTCGATCACCAAGAGTATTCTTGTTGCATTCTTCACATGAGGTGATATTGTGGTGTTTGAGTTCATTTGGGTTGTGTTGAATAGATCTTGAATGAAGTAGTTTATTTGGGTAGATTAGCCAAGAGTAGTCTTGCTGATTTAATTGTGTTGGGTAGCTAATTTTTTAAAAGTATTTCAAGTAATTAGTTTATCCATACACATTATCTATCCTATGCTTCACTATTTGTCTTAAGTTTTGCAAGTTCATTTCAAGGGATTGTTGGGAAAGCCTCAAGAAGGAGTCTTCCCTCAAGCTCTACATAAACTCCTAGTTTGTTTAGTCCTATATTTTTGTTTCATTTCATCATATATTTCAGTTATCTAACCATCTTAGATAGTTCAAATAATTTTACATTTCACTTGGATATTTTTTGTGGAAAATTCCTGCGTAAAAAAACATAATTTTTTCTTGACTTTGTTGTGTTGTGCAGCATTTCCATCAAGCATTTGCTTGCTGGTTTTTGCAAATTCTTACCAGAAACAACGGGATGTGATTCTCAAATCCACCCACACAACACCTCAAAGGCTTCCTCAATAGTTGGGTAACATTCTCTCTTCTATCTCCCTTCTATTCTAGCATTGTAGCAAGCCCCTGTGTAGTTCCCTTGAGGCTTGCATTCTCTTGTATCACTTTTGCATTCTTGTATTTCATTTCAGCAATTCATTATTGCCTACACCTTGGGAGAGGGATTGGCTAGGACAACCCCCCAAAATTGTTGGGCTAGATTTTAGATTTTCTTTAATCTTTTTTTATTTCTTGCCCCACTTGTCCACAAGACAAGGTTGTGTGGCTAGCATAATAATAATCATTTAAGTGTCTCTTTCCAACCCTCTTTGGCACAACATTGGTAGGCTTGCCTCCACCTTGTGCCATTGTGAGTGGTTTTCTATTTTCAAGTTTTGCTTAAAATTTAATTGCCTACACCTTGGGAGAGTAACCCCCAATATCGTATGGCTAGATTAGTGATGTGATGATTATGTGATAATGGTTAAATAATTTGCAATATTTTTATGCTTTGGTCATACATGCACAAAATCATAGCTTAAGCCTTTGAGGCACATATTTTTACTTGCTTTAATTTTTTTATATCTCATGCATAATACACACATGGTCAAATAGTTTGTCTTAGAGAAATTCTTTTACTTTGTGCAAGCCTCTTGTGTTTCCCAGTTCTCATCTCATTTAGCAAGTAAATGGTGTATGGTTGATTCTATTTTTAGCAATTACGTAAGTCTTTATCTTGCCTTCTTCATGGAATAGCTTATGTGTTTAAATGGTTTAAATCGCATGTGTTGTTATTTTTGGCAAGTTGTTCTTGCTCTCTTCATGGCACATCTTTTCATATACTTAACACATGTTATGGGTTATCAAATGATGATGTGGATGTCTCTTTATTTTTCATCTTCTATTTACAAGTTCTTATGTGTTTAGATACTGCAATTGCATAAGTTAGAACACATTCAAAGCAGTCACTTTAAGTTTCGGTTTTGTTCTTAAATCATACTTTTTGGGCACCTAAAAGTCATCTAAAACACTCACAACACACCTTAAGACTTACCCATAAGTCATAATAACATTTTAGACCAACTAGAACAACCTAATTCCACCATCTTCACCATCTAAAATGGGTTTGAGGAAAACAATGGAAGGTAGTGGCAGGGGACTGTCTCGTGGCATAGCAGGTGTGTGTCCTCTCTAGGAAGTACTCTTACTACAGGGCTGACAATGAAAGATAGGGTGGGCCTCGTTGCATTACTATCTTGAGAATCCGACAGCCATTTGACAATAGGAGGAGGAGGTTTAAGGTTTAAACACTTAGTTATGGGGAGGGAAAATAAAATTTATCTAATCTTTAAGCAACTCATAACCACTTAGTCTCCTAGACAATCTTTATTTTGGCATATTTGTTGATGGTTGTTTAGAAGTCTATATTGCAAGTACATTTACTTTTATCAATCGCTTATGCATCTTGTGGTTTGAATATCTAAGTGTTATATTTCTTGAGCATTGAGTTTCCAAGTAGTTACATTTCTTATCTTATGCTCTTGTGGTGTGATTCAAGAAAAAGTTGAGTATCCCATTGGGGAGGCATCATCTTGTTGAATCTTGAGTGCTTTAGTGGTTGCCATTGAAAAATAGTCCAATAGAGTAAGTACTATTGGGGCATGCTTGGCCTTATGTGATTGATCTTAACATTAAATATCTCTTAAATCTCACACTTTGGCACCTTTAATCTTGTTGATTTGTATCTTGTGTATATCTTGTGTATGTCTTGTATCCTTGTAGAATTTCTTATTCTTTGTGTAAGTAATTGTATCCTTGTTGTGGGATAGTTGTAATCTATTTTTACTTGTAATATTTTGTAATTGAACCCCCTCAAAACTTTGTTGACCCCTTGCCCAACATTTAGGCACTAGTCTTACTTGACTTGGGAAGGGTTTGCTTGTCAATGAATAATCTTGCACTTTTAATTTGTTGCCTTAGCATCACAGGTTAGTTTCCCCCTTAACCTTTAACAAATTAAAACCAACTCCTAGAACTTCAAAGTTAAATCACATCTAGTAACTAGGGTCTAACCCCCTTGGCTTCCCTAGGAGTAAGCCTACAAGGAAGAGGTTTCAGTCAAGGTGACAGTGTGAACTGTGGACCTAGGCATTGTGCCTCCAAGGACACACTAAGTGAGTTGTACTTTTCTCATGTTTGCAAGTGTGTATTAGGACGACAACATCTTTGGCGTCGTTGTAGGGGACAAGTCATTTATCCTTGGTCAAAAGGACTTAACTTAATTTTTTAAGAACTAAGTAATAAAAAAATTAGTCCCTAAAAATTCATTGAACTTTTATTGGTTGAATTTGTGTGTTTCCTTTCCAAGTGGCAACTCCATTGAGAAACTCTGTCAAGTATACTACTAGGAGCACTTCACAGGGAGTGATGTATTATTTTCTTGAACCTGAAAAGGTTTATAGGAGGAGGCTAAATCACCTTTCTCCTAGAAGGCTACTTGAAAGTCTTGGGGAAGAAGCACTCCTTGATATCCAATACTTGTTCCAAAACAATAATCAACCAACTGTTAATAATCCCACTAATAATCCTAACTTAACCATGAGTATCTTTTTGAGACCTTTGAACTTTGCAGCAATTCAAGGTTCCCCTCATGCAGTTCCTGAGAAGGCCATTAACAAGTTGCCTACCTTTTAGGGGAACAATGCTATAAGTGCCAAGTCCCACATCCTCAACTTTCATATGTGTGTGGAAAGATAATGTAGGGGTCATGATAAAGAATATGTAAAGATGACTTTGTTTGTATATTCTCTTGAAGGAGATGCTTCTGAATGGTTTACTAATTTTTCCACAGACAAGTTTAGCACCCTTGAGTAAATATTGAATGAATTTAGGAAGAGATGGAATGATCAAAAGGAACATAGATTTCAGCTTGCTGCTCTTACCACCAGTCAAAAGAAAGAGAATGAAACTGTGGTTGAATTTAACACTAAGTTTAATAGCTTGGTGAAGAGCCTTCATAGGGACATTAAGCCCTCCGATGCAGCCATTTTGATTTATTATATTGACACATTTGAAGGTGAAATGAGGTATGCCTTAAGGGATAAGTATCCTCAAACTTTATAAGCAGCACAAGCTACAACTAAAAGAGTTTATCAGAATATGCTTGAAGCTAGGAATTCCAATATTTTTGGTTTCCCAAGAGGTTCTTCTTCAAAGGTTAATGATGAGAAGAATAAGGAAACACAGGGTCAAGAGTCATCAAGTGATGGGATTAAGGAATTGACCCAATTAATTAAGAAAATGGAGATTAACCATGCCAATCAGATCAATGCCTTGAAAAATAGGTTGATTACTATGGAGAGGTCCCAAAACAATAAACAACAACATAAGCCAAATGATAAGTGGCCAAGAAGACCACCCCAAAATGATCAAAGGCCACCTAATCCTTTTGAATCCACCAACTTGGTAGATAATAAAGCTATACCGTATTGTAGGCCTTGTGGTGAGTTTCATGAGGAAGCTACTTGTACAATTTTCCTTGAGGATTGTTATAATGACTATGGGAACCAAGGAAATGAACAGATAAATATGTGTGGTAGAAATCACTATGGAGGCATGTATGATTGGATGAATGTTAATGGTCATGGAAGTAGTGGAAACTTCATGAGTGGTATCGTTGATAAGGTAATAGAAAATTATGGGCCCAAGCCCACACCCCAACAAGTTGCAGAAATGGCTAAGTATAAAGTCATTGCATACCAAATGAATGGAAATAAAGGACATGATAAAGGTCAAACTAGTGTTCCCAAGGTATCACCAAGTCTTCCTAAGTCTAATGTACCTATTAATGCAGATTTGAATATTGACTTAGGTGATTGGATGAATAATTCAAAGATCTTGGTACCAGTGTCAGAAATTATGAAAATCCCTTCTCAAAAGGAAAATCTACTTAAAGACATATAACAACACCCTAAAAATGTTGTGCAGAAGCAACCAATCCTGGCCTACCAGAATGCACCAGTGATTTTGCAGAATTGGGATAGGAAAAATGAGAAGAAATTGCCTTTCTACCTTTCTCTACTTATGAATGACAAAGTATTACACAATTTCATGTAGGATTCAGGAGCAAGCTCTAATGTTATGACTAATCAAGTAATGGAACAGTTAAACTTCAGAATATCTAGACCTTATCATAACATTTGTTCCTTGGATAGTCAAACAATTGAAGTATATGGATTGATCAAGGGTTTGCAAGTGCACTTAACAGTATTTCCGAATATTATGATTGAAATGGATATTGTAGTGATTTTTTGGATCTTTGGGGAATGTTCTTGAATAGAAAGGTAGATACAGATTTGGGTGGTAGTTTACAAATGGATCTATCTTATGCCACCCTCCCTACTCCAGATGGAATCACTTTCAAGTTGACTAGGGAAGTGTATACAAAATACCATGTGGAAGACCCCAAGAACCCCATAAATGAGTTAAAGTATGATGATGAGGGTCTTGGAAATTATGCCATTTTGTCTAACTCTATTGTGCCCCTAGAAGATAAAGTCCAAGATAATGAGTCAGACAAAGTGTGGTACTTGAAATTTGATGGTGCTTTTTCTAGAGGAGGAAAAGGTGTTGGAATTGTGCTTCAAGATCCAAATGGAAAAGTGTCTAAGTTTTCTTATAGGTTGGATTTTGATGCAACCAATAATGTGGTTGAGTATGAGGCCTTGATCATTGGTTTAGATCTTTGCAAAGATAGGGGTGTCAAATGTATAAATATCAAAGGGGATTCAGTCTTGGTCATCCAACAACTAAAGAATAAATTTGTTTGCAAGTCTAAAATACTAAAAGGTTACAGGACTGCAATTTGGGATTTGATTAATGATCTAGTTGCTTTAAACCTGATAGTTATTCCTAGAGAACAGAATTCAAAGGTAGATGAAATTGCAGTAGTAGCTTCCACACTTCAGCTTCCAGATAGTTTGATTCATGAAAATATTTCGATGGAAGTGTTTTTTAGACCCTCAGTTCCTGATAACATGAATCATTGGCAGGTTTTTGATGATGAAAAACAAGTTATCAAGTTCTTGACTCATATGCAGGAGTTTTCAGATTTTGACATCAACGTAAGAGAGGAGGGTTGTAATTATACCAGAAATGATGATAGGGTGAAAGTACCCCCTAGGCGAGTTGTGTCCTTAGAAAGGTACTTTGATAGACTAGATGGTCACAAGAAAAAGCATGACTCAAAGAAAAAATTATGTGATCACCTAGAAGTTAACATTGGAATTAATGAAGAGCCTAGGATGATAAAGATATGCAAGACTACCCCTATAGAATAAAGGAATGAAATTGTTAATTTATTAAAGGAATATAGGGATGTCTTGACTTTTAGTTATAATGAGCTCAAGTTCTATAAGGAGGATGTGATTCAGCATGTGATTCCTCTTAAGGAGGAAACCAATCCCTTTAGACAGAAATTGAGGAAAATGAACCCCAAGTTAGCTCCTTTGGTCCAACAGGAGTTACACAAAATGTTAGAGGCAGGGATCATTGCCCAAACTAGACATTCTTCATGGTGCTCAAATTTGGTTGTTGCTAGGAAGAAGAATGGAAAGATCAGGATATGTATTGACTTCAGGAATTTGAACATTGTTTGCACAAAGGACCACTACCCCCTTCCCCAGATGGAAACTTTACTTCAAAGAGTAATAGGATCATGAATGATTTCCATGCTTGATGGTTTTTTAGGTTATAATCATATCAGACTTAAAGATGAAGATAGGCATAAGACGACTTTTACTACTCCATGGGGAACCTTTGAATATCTTAGAATGCCATTTGGTTTATGAAATGTTGGAGCTACTTTTCAGAGAGCCATGGATTATTCTTTAATTGGAAAATTAATTGAAATATATCAGGATGGCTTGGCGGTATTTTCTAAGGATGGGAAAACTCACATTAACCACCTTGGGCAAGTTTTGGATAGATGTAGAGAGTTTGGAATTTCTCTAAATCCTGCTAAGTTAGTCATTGGGGTGACTAAATGAAAACTATTGGGCCACATAATTTCAAAAGAAGGGGTCAAGTTAGACCCAGAGAGAGTTGAAGCTATTAGCAAGGTGCCCTTGCCTGCATCAAAGAAATATCTCCAATCCTTCTTAGAAAAAACAAATTTTGTCCATAGGTTCATTCCTAACTATGCTGAGATTATGGAACCTATATATAAGCTTCTTAAGAAGGATGTTAAATTTGAATGGAATGAAGAAAGAAAGCAAGCCTTCGAATGTATTAAGACTGTCATATGTGAAGCTCAAGTCCTTATTAACCTAGATTATAATAAGGACTTTTAGATTTTCTCCTTTGCTTCTGAAGACACTATTGTTGGCGTGTTGCTTCAGAAAAATAATCAAGGCCATGAACAACCCATTTCTTATATGAGTCAGACCTTGCAAAATTCAAAGCTAAGTATCCCATGTTTGAGAAACAACCTTATGCCTTAGTAAAATCTCTCAAACATTTCAGAGTCTTCATTGGATATTCCAAAGTGATTGGTTATGTTCCTAATCCTGCGGTTAAGGATATTTTATCACAAGTGGAAGGATTAGGCTAAAGGGGTAGATGGATTACTAAAATCCAAGAGTATGATTTGGAAATCAGACCTACAAAGTTGATTAAGGGCCAAGGTTTGGCTAAGTTGTTAACAGAAAGTAATGAAAAGGCCTTAGGTATGGTTTACCAAATTAATGATGTAGAGTTTCATCCTAACTTATTGAAGGTTTAACATGAAGAGTGATATACAAACATCATCTTTTATCTTAAGAATCTGACTTGTCCAAGCCATCTAGTAGGACACAAGAAAAGGGCCTTGAGGTTAAAATTTTCTAAGTATGTCCTTACTAGAGATGGGTTAGGATGGAAGAATCTTGATGGGGTGATCCTTAGATGTGTGGATGACATTGAGTCAAAGAAACTAATGGATGAATTCCATGGATGATTTTGTGGTGGAAATTTTGCTGCTAAAACTACTACCCAAAAAATCCTTAGAGCAGGATATTATTGGCTCACAATATTTTCATATGTGCATCAATTTGTTCAAAAATGTGAGCCATGTCAGCTTTTCATAGGAAAGAAAAAGTTAGCATCTCTCCCTTTGCAACCAATTGTGGTTGAAGCACCTTTTTAACAGTGGGGTTTGGACTTCATCGGGAAGTTTAATGATAATTCAAGTAATGGGTATTCATGGTTTATCAATACAACACATTACTTTACAAAGTGGGTTGAAGCCATTCCTACCAAGTCAACAACTGAGAAGGTTGTGATGGATTTCCTAGAAGACATAATTATAACTAGATTTGGGGTCCCATCAAAGATAGTGACAAGGAATGCCAAGGCCTTTTGTTTAGTTGAGATGTCATATTTTTGTTTCAAATTTGGTATTATCTTATCACATGCATCAGATTACTATCCCCAAGGAAATGGTCAAGAAGAGTCAAGCAACAAAAACTTAATGACCATAGTTAAGAAAATAGTCGGTGAGAATAAGAAATCTTGGGATAGTAAAATTAAACATGCATTATGGGATGAAATAATAACAGAGAGAGAAACAACTGGGAAGATTCCCTTTGAGTTAGTATATGGATTTGAAGCTAGGTTTCCAATACACCTTAGACTTCCTACTTATGGGTCAGTTGAGGATTTTTCCACAAAGCAGGATGCAATTCAAAATAGGGTCAATCAGGTCATTGAGTTAGATGAGATCAGATGAAAGGATTATGATTAAAATTGCAAGAATCAGAGTAAGGTAAAGAAATCTTTCGACAAGTCATCTAGGTAGAGGGATTTCATGATTAGGGATGCAGTTTTCTATGGGATAAAGGTAGAGAAAAATTAGGGAAACATGGTAAGTTTGACAACTTGTGGTTGGGTCCATATTTGATCAGAGAAATAGCAGGGCCTAATTATTTTCATCTCATCCATTTGTATGGTGAGCCCATAAATATTCCAAGGAATGGGAAGCAGCTCAAACTCTTTTTTAGATGATGAGCAACTTGGTGTCCAAAGGTACACCCTTTGTAACGTATCTCCAACCCTTTTCCTTGTATTTTCAATTTTGTATTGTTTCATTCATAATGTTGATATGTACTTACAATTATTTTTGTATCATAGCTTCATTTTGTAATTATGATGTTGTACTTTGGATATTTAATTATGTAGATGTTGCTAAAAGCATTTATTTCATTATATGTATGTATGTATGCTCATGTTGGTTATTGGTGAGCACTCTTTGTAGATGTTGGATTCTCGTATGCTCTCCATCTCATGTGAGAAGATCGAACACGCATCCCCATGTGGAGCCAGATGTTGACCACCTATTCAACTAGGGGGTCAACTCCATGTGCCATGAAGATATGCATCATCAGATGCAAGTATGTTGAAGATGGTTTGGTTCTACTAGGCATTTTATGCCTCCAACACAAAATTTTATAAACAGAATTTTCGCACCCCTGCGTGGGTTAATAATGTAATAGGTCTACATGGGTCATAGTTAGGTCAGGTACCTTGGGTTTTTTTCATTAGGAGAGTTCTTTTCACTGAGGGATTTTTATCCTCAGGTTTTCAATTGGGATTTTCAGCCTGGATGATTTCCCATGATTTTTTCCCTCACACTTGCAATAATTCCTCCAAAGTGGTGAACGTATTTCTAATGATCTCATCCTTTTGATCTAGATTTTATGAGAAGAAAGAAATGAATACAGATTATTAACAGGTTCTTAACACAAAATAATAGAGATACAGTAAAATTGGTTTTCTATTCAATAATGAAATAAGCTGAAACTGTAAAATGCAGCGGAAACAAGATTGTTGGAATTGTGGTGGCTTATCTCTGAGAAGAGATGTGAAGGTAGCGCGCATTCAAAAGAAGGTTAGAATGAGGCTCTGAAGGCCTTTTTAAAATAATCAAGGATTCAAAAAACCCTAGACATCCAAAAACCTAACCCTAGGAGATGAAGTGTCAAAAGTCATGTGGGCCCTGTTTGGTTAAGTTGGTACATCAACTTCCCGGGGTCGTAACTTTTGCATACTATCTTTGTTTTAGCCATGTGATAGCTCGTTGGAAAGGTATCATAGAGGATATTAATTTGTGGGGCTCAATCATGCCTATATATATCATTGAGGATATTGATCCTAAAAAACCTTCATTTAGGCCCTCAAAATGACCCTGGAACTTAAAACTGCTAAAAATAGTAAATATCCAAAATTGTCAAAAGACTATTTTGAGCCAATTGGAAAAGGTTTGTGGCCAACGATATCCATTTGGATCAATCCTCCATCCTTAGGAAGAAATTGTATCTACTTTTTTGACTTCCCTCATCAGATGAGGAAATTTCTACTGAATTTGTCCCTGGGTGAGCCACTTGCCTTGGTGCAGAAGCTTCCCTGCTTTGACGACTCAATAAAGATGGATCCTTTGTTGTCGAGTGCCCTTGATCTGTCTGTCCACAATATGATCAGTTGATTCATGTTGTATGCAGTCAGGGTTGAGCTCTGTTGGTGTCAGTTGTTGTGCTACTTCTGAGGTCTCCAATAATGGTGGGAAATAAGGGCGAAGGAGATCCATGTTGAACACTAGGTGCAAGCCAAGAAAAGTAGGAATGTTGAGATGAAAATAATTATGCCCCATGGGCTTGGTGGTATTGTACATCCCATAAAAGAGTGGGAGAATCTTCTGATGGGGTCCTTTAAGGCGTTCTTTCTTCAAGTGCAACAAAACTTTGTTGCCCACCTGAAACTTATGCGGCACCCAATGTTGATCATGGAATTGTTTGTACTTATCATTATACTTTTGTAGGATATCCTGAACCTGTTGGAAGATGTGTTGGATATGCTCAATGAACTAGGTGGCTTTGTCAGCTTCAGTTGGAGAAGTAGATGAGTCGGTCGAGGTGACCGCAAGGGGAAGTGCAACATCTATGGGACCCAATGGTTGGAATCCCAACCCCACTTGAAATGGGATTTGGTTGGTTGACAAGGGCTCAGTTGTAGCTATGCTGGACATAGAGAAGGCTCTCATTTAATGTGCAAGGGTGATTTGAATTATACATGTGAAGGATATGCATAATCATTCGATTTACAACCTTGTTTCGGCCATCTATCTGGGGCTGGAAGGCCGTGGATTTGGTGAGCTTGGTGTCCAGCAGTGACCAGTGGCTAGACCAAAATGTGTAGAGAAATAAACTATCCCGATTTGAGACAATGGTTTGTGGGATTCCAAAATGTACCCAGACTCGTTCAAAGAAGAGCTTGGCAGTGGCCTCTGCTTTGATGCTCTTCTTGCATGCAACTAGAATCTCCATCTTAGAAAAGCGATCAACAACCACAAAAACACATTCATTTCCCCACTTGGTAGACAGGAGGCCTGACATGCAGTCCATTGATATGGAATCCCATGGCCTGTCAGGAGTAGGAAGAGGGGTGTACAGGCCCTGTTTCTTAGTGGTTGGTTTGGCAATAGCGCAGGTAGTGCAGGATCTGACATACTTTCTGACCTCCTATCGAAGTTTCAGCCAATATAAATGTTTCTATAGCATTGCCACTATATTTTCGACGTCGAAGTGTCCTGCCACCCAACTGTAGTGGGCTTCCCATATCAGCTTCACTCGCTTACTTGATGGAACACAGATATGGCCCAGAGGACACAAAAACCCATCCTGAAGATGGAAATTATTGACAACTACATTTTCACCCAACATTTGGTAGGTGGTGGTGAAGTGGGGGACTGTCTCATAGAGTTGGGGCCATCCAGATGTCTCATGGACACAGGAGTCTAGCACCATGGTGAATGTTGTGACTGGCGGTTTGCTAAGGAAATCAACAAAGCAATTGGTGCTTCCTGTTTTATACTTGATGTTGAGGTGGAATTGCTACAAGTATGTGGAACACTTTTGATGGCAGACGTTCTGCAATTTTCCCTGTTTCTGCATGAACTACAGTGGACTATGATCAGTGTGGATGACTGTCTCCTTCCCAGGAATGTAATGTCTCCACTGGCAGCATGCTTTCACAATGGAGTACATTTATTTCTCATAATTAGGGTACTTACAGATAGTATCTGACAGTGTCTCGCTATGATAGCCCATGGGGTGGCCGTGCTAAGTGAGAAGGGTGCCAACAGCATAGTCTGAAGAACCTGTCTCAATATCAAAGGGATGTTGCAAGTCTTCTAGTGAAAGTATTGGGGCTGAGCAAAAGCGCTACTTCAAATCATCAAATGCTTGTTGTTGGGACCTACCCCATGAAAATTTCTCCTTACCACCACCCCTGTTTATTTGGCTGAGGGCCCATGCAGTATGGGAGAAACCCAACACGAACCTATGATAGAAATTGGCAAGGCCCAAGAAGATTGAAAGATCGGTGAGTGTTTTTGGGGTTGGCTTGTCACAGATGACTTCGATCTTAGATAGATCCACATGTACATCATTCTGATCAATGATGTAGCCCAGGTAATGAACCATGTCCATGCCGAAGGATCATTTTTCCAAGTTGGTGTATAGCTTGTGCTGCCATAGGGTGTGCACAATCTACTGAATATGCAGCAAGTGTTCGACCCAAGTCTTGTTGTAAATTAGAATGTCATCTAGATACACCACTACAAAAGTATTGGTGAATGGTCGCAGGATATCATCCATCATCCTCATAAAAGTGGATGGAGCATTTTTCAAACCAAAGGGCATGACCAACCATTCAAAAAGGCCTTCCTTTGAATTGAAGGTGGTATTCCATACATCTGTCTGTTCTATCGGAACTTGGTGATAGCCAAACTTCAGATCAATCTTACTGAAGTATTTGGCCCCCATGAGTTTATCAAGGAGTTCATCGATTCGGGGAATCGAGTACCGATTTCTATCTGTGATTTTATTCAGAGCCCGGTAATCAATAAAGAGTCACCAGGTTCCATCTTTCTTCTGTACCATCACGATTGGGCTTCTGAAAGGTGATGAGCTTGGGCGGATGTGCCTCTTTTGGAGCAGTTTTTGGATCTGTCGCTTGATCTCCTCATTCTCTAACAAAGAGAACCAATAGACTGGACCATTGGGAAACGGTCCATCAGAGGTTAGATCGATGGGGTGCTTGACCTGGCAGTGCAGAGGTACCCCTATAGGTGAGGAGAAGATATCCTAGTATTCTTCCACAACCTTATCTACTTGCTTCTATTGTGTGGAGAGGTCGGCCTCAGAGACCCTGGATGTGGCTGCGATATTTCACTTATTTTGAGAGCAAATCACAAAGAGGACAAACTTCCCCATCTGAGAGATGACCTTCCTTCATTTATTAGCAAATATCAAGGAAATAACACTAGGTGGGATTGCCTCGGGTATCCTATACAATTTCCTATTCAAAGTAATAATAACACTACGAGGCCTACACTCATATACAACATGATGTTTCCATAAATAAGGTTGGCCCAAGATAACATCACAAACTTCAAGAGGAGTAACATCACAAAATACCTCGTCTTTGAAGGGCTTGATGTCGTACGACAATCGACATTGTTGGCTGACACGGAGATTGCTTCCTTGGCGGAGCCATCCAATGGTGTAGGGTTGTGGGTGTGGCATTGTTGGTAGGGCCAGCCTCTTGATGACCTCTGCTGAGATGAGGTTCTTCTGGCTACCGCTATAAACAATGAAGTGTAGAGGGGTGCCTTTTACCCATATCTGTGAATGGAAGAGGCGCTCTCCTTCTTCTGGCTCGTCTAGTTCACCAGGCTAGAGCTTGGTGGTAGCAACGATGGCACTGGGTTCCGCATCATTGATCCATTTTCCCCTTTTTGGTTCTGGTTCAGATTCAGAATCTACATTTGATTCAGATGCTTTCACTTTAGCCACTAATGACTGCTTTGAGCGATAGTTAGCAATGTTATGTTATGGGCTCTTATGGAAGTCGCACCACTTCCCAATATCTTTCTTTGTCTTTCTAGTGTCCTTCTTTGTTTGCGGCTTGGACTGGTTGTCTTGATATTATCCATATTTTCTCTGTCCTTTGTTTGGTTGGTTGGGGTTGCCCTTTCCTGGCTTTTGTTGTGAGCGGTTCCCAGGCCCAAATTGTCGCATCTTTTGTTTGAGCTTCTACTCAATTTTGACTGCATATCGGTAGGTCACACCCAAGGATGAGATGTCCAGAAATTCCATTTTGGTCTAGATGTTTCTATGCAGCGCACCACAATATTTGAGCACCATATGTCACTCTAAATCCTTGATACCCAATTTGGTGCACAAGGTATGGAAGATATTTGTGAAATCTAGCACTGCTTGGTCTCTTTCTTGTCGCGGTGTGGTCCATTTGGTATACAGGTTGTCATAACTTCCGATAGGGTATTATTGTTCCTTGATAGCATCCTTGAAGGATTCCCAGGTGGTCATGACTGAAAATAATGAGGTTTCCTCTATTTCCTTTTGCTCACAAAAAATTTCCCACCAATCTTTGACATGGGGAACGGCTTTGAGGAGTGCAAAAGTAATATTTTATCTATTTGAAAAGTTATGGACAGAAAAATACCCTTCTAGTAGATTCAACCACTTGTCTATAGAATATACGTCTATTTGACCTTCAAATATAATAATATCGAAGTTTATTTGTACCTTCAATGGGGCAGCGCCTCTGTTTGAAGAATATGCGTCACATGTTGGTAGCTATCGAAGGATTTGCGTGAAACTATCCATCATCTCGTTTCTTTGTTGTATGAGGGCTTCCTCAATCAACAATTTGAAAGGATATCTTGTCCCGTCATATTTATTTTATCCTTCCATGGGAGGTTGCTTGGGCATGTGAGAGATTTTGTCCTCAGGAGAAGCAAGATCGAGACCCAAATCTTTGTACTCTGACCTCGTTGGGTATGTGCATTAAGATGACAAGGAGCAAACCGCTCTAATACCACTGATCCAGATTTTATGAGCAGAATGAAATGAATACAGATTATTAACAAGTGCTTAACACAAAATAAAAGAGATACAATAAAACTGGTTTTCTATTCAATAACGAAATAAGTTGAAACTGTAAAATGCAGCAGAAACAATCTTGCTAGAATGGTGGCGGCTTATCTCTGAGAAGAGATGTGACGACAGCGCACATTCGCAAGAAGAAGGTTACAATGAGGCTCTGAAGGCATTTTTACAATAAGAAAGAATGCAAAAAACACTAGACATCCAAAACACTAACCCTAGGAGATGAAGCGCCAAAAGTCATGTGGGCCCCGTTTGGGTAAGTTGGTACATCAACTTCCTGAGGTCGTAACTTTTGCATACGATCTTTGTTTTAGGCATGTGATAGCCCGTTGGAAAGGTATCGTCAAGTAGATTCATTTTGGTGGATCAATAATTTCTTCAAATATCATTGAGGAGATTTATCCCAAAAAACCTTCATTTAGGCCCTCAAAATGGCCCTACAACTTAAAACTGCTAAAAATAGTAAATTGCAAAAATTGTGAGAAAACTGTTTTGAGCCAGTTGGAAAAAGTGGGTGGCCACCGATATCCATTTTGATCACATTTGGTAGATATTTTTTAGGAATGATCTAAATGACCATGTTAGACAGTGTAGAAAGTTTGGTGGAATTTCTTCGAGTCTAGATAGGCTTTTTTTAATTAATTAAATTTAATTAATTTTCCTAAGGTTGGGATTTTAATTATTTAATTAATTAAATATTTTTGAGAAATTATTGTAAAAACTAGGTCTTTGGGATTTTGATAGGGATATTTGTGCTCAAATAAAATGTAAAGGAACCCCTGCACCCATGGACCAAGTTTCAGCTCAGTCGGACAAGTTTTTTCAGTCATTTGTCCACCCGGAGTCAAAGTTAGTCAAAACAACAATTTTTATTTCTAAGTCAAATTTGTAATTTTTGTAAAAATGAGTTAATGGGTCAATGTAATGGTGGAAAAGGGAAAGAAATCACATCCTTAACCTACCCAACCCATATTAAAACCTTTTTACACCCACTCAATTTCCCATTCTCTCATTTCCTCACACCCCCTAGGGAGATTTGCGCCCCCCTCACACCCAAACCTTAGAAAACCCCTTGTATTTGATGTGTGGGCCCCTCCCATAGGTGGTGAAACCTTCCTAGCCTACCACCTCACCCCTACATGGTCCTCACACTCCACTCACTCACTCCACCTCATCTATCCATGCCCCAAACCCTAGATTTGTGCCCCTCTTCTAAAGACTCCCTCTATTGCTTGGATTTGCAACACTTGGCATCCATCCAAGTGCGTTCACTTTTCCTTTTGAGGTATAAATAAATCCCTCTCCCTCTCATTTCATCACCATTCTCTAAGTTCATGTTACTATACTGGAATTTCACCCCACTCTCTTGCTCTTGCCATCTTTCCATTGCACTCATATGCTCTTGAGAGTCTTGGAGAAACTTCTTGTTGCAACACTCTCACTTTGGATTAATAAAACTTTGGAGGATATTTGGATCACCAAGAGTATTCTAGTTGCATTCTTCACATGAAGTGATATTGTGGTATTTGACTTCATTTGGGTTGTGTTAAATAGATCTCGAATGAAGTAGTTTATTTGGGTAGATTAGCAAAGAGTAGTCTATCCTAGTTTCTTAGAAGTATTTCAAGTAGTTATCTTCTCCATACACATTATCTATCCTATGATTCACTATTTCTCTTAAGTTTTGTAGGTTCATTTCAAGGGATTGTTGGGAAAGCCTCAAGAAGGATTCTTCCCTCAAGCTCTACATAAAATCCTAGTTTGTTTAGTCCTATATTTCTATTTCATTTCATCATATATTTCAGTTAGATAACCATCTTAGATAGGTCAAATAATTTTACATTTCACTTGGAAATTTTTTGTGAAAAAATTCTGCGTAAAAAACCGAAACTTTTCTTGACTTTGTTGTGTTGTGCAACATTTCCAACAAGCATTTTCTTGCTGGTTTTTCCAGGTTCTGACTAGAAACTAAGGGGATATGCTACTCAAATCCACCCACACAACACCTCAAAGGCTTCCTCAATGGTTGGGTAACATTCTCTCTTCTATCTCCCTTCTATTATAGCATTGTAGCAAGCCCCCGGGTAGCTCCCTTGAGGCTTGCATTCTCTTGTATCATTTTTGCATTCTTGTATTTCATTTTAGCAAGTCATTATTGCCTACACCTTGGGAGAGTGATTGGCTAGGCCAACCCCCCAAAATCGTTGGGCTAGATTTTAGATTTCCTTTAATATTTTTTTATTTCTTGCCCCACTTGTCCACAAGACAAGGTTGTGTGGATAGAATACTAATAATCATTTAAGTGTTTCTTTCCTACCCTCTTTGGCACAAAATTGATAGGCTTGTCTCCACCTTGTGCCATTGTGAGTGGTTTTCTATTTTCAAGTTTTTCCTAAAATTTAATTGCCTACACCTTGGGAGAGTAACCCCCAATATCGTATGGCTAGATTAGTGATGTGGTGATCATGTGCTAATGGTTAAATAATTTGCAATCTTTTATGCTTTGGTCATACATGCATTAAATCATAGCTTAAGCCTTTGAGGCACATATCTTTACTTGCTTTAAGTTTCTTATATCTCATGCATAATACACACATGGTCAAATAGTATGTCTTAGAGAAATTCTTTTACTTTGTGCAAGACTCTTGTGTTTCCAAGTTCTCATCTCGTTTGTCAAGTAAATGGTGTATGGTTGATTCTATTTTCATCAATTACTTAAGTATTTATCTTGCCTTCTTCATGGAATAGCTTATGTGTTTAAATGGTTTAAATCTCATGTGTTGTTCTTTTTGGCAAGTTGTTCTTCCCCTCTTCATGGAACATCTTTTCATATACTTAACACATGCTATGGGTTCTCAAATGATGATGTGACTGTCTCTTTATTTTTCAGCTTCTATTTACAAGTTCGTATGTGTTTACATACTGCAATTTCATAAGTTATAACACATTCACAACAATCACTTTAAGTTTCGGTTTTGGTCTTAAATCATACTTTTTGGGCACCTTAAAGTCATCTAAAACACTCACAACACAGCTTAAGACTTACCCATAAGTCATAATAACATTTTAGACCAACTAGAACAACCTAATTCCACCATCTTCACCATCTAAAATGGGTTTGAGGAAAACAACGAAGGGTATTGGTGGGGGACTGTCTCTTGATGCACCAGGTGTGTGTCCTCTCCGGGAAGTACTCTTATTGCAGGGCTGACCATGAAAGAGAGGGTGGACCTCGTTTCCTGACTATCTTGAGCATCCGACAGCCATTTGGCAATAAGAGGAGGAGGTTTAAGGTTCAAACACTTAGTTAGAGGGAGGGCAAATAAAATTTATCTAATCTTTAAGAAACTCGTAACCACTTAGTGTCCTAGACAATATTTACTTTGGTATATTTGTTGATGGTATTTTAGAAGTCTATCTTTCAAGTACATTTACTTTTATCAATCACTTATGCATCTTGTGGTTTGAATATGTAAGTGTTATATTTCATTAGCATTGAGTTTCCAAGTAGTTACATCTCTTATCTTATGCTCTTGTGGTGTGATTCAAGAAGAAGTTGAGTATCCCATTGGGGAGGCATCATCTTGTCGAATCTTGAGTGTTTTAGTGGTTTCCATTGAAAAGCAGTCCAATTGAGTAAGTGCTATTGGGGAATTCTTGGCCTTATGTGATTGATCTTAACTTTAAATATCTCTTAAATCTCACACTTTGGCACCTTTAATCTTGTTCATTTGTATCTTGTGTATATCTTGTATCCTTGTAGCATTTCTTATTATTTGTGTAAGTAATTGTATCTTTGTTGTGGGATAATTGTAATCTAGTTTTATTTGAAATATTTTCTAATTGAACCCCCTCAAACCTTAGTTGACCCCCTTGCCCAACATTTAGGCACTAGTCTTAGTTGACTTAGGGAAGGGTTTTCTTGTCATTGAATAATCTTTCACTTTGCATTTGTTTCCTTAGCATCACAGGTTAGTTTCCCCATTAACCTTTAACAAATTAAAACCAACTCCTAGAACTTCAAAGTTAAATCACATCTAGTAACTAGGGTCTACCCCCCTTGGCTTCCCTAGGAGTAAGCCTAGAAGGAAGAGGTTCCATTCAAGGTGATAGTGTGGACTGTGAACCTAGGCATTGTGCCTCCAAGGACACACTAATGAGATGGACTTTGCTCACATTTGCAAGTGTGTATTAGGACGGAAACATCTTTGGCGCCGTTGTCAGGGATAAGTCAGTTATCCTTGGTCAAAATGACTTAACTTAATTTTTTAAGAACTAAGTAATAAAAACTTTAGTCCCTAAAAATTCATTGAATTTGTATTGGTTGATTTTGTGTGTTTCCTTTCCAAATGGTGACTCCATTGAAAAAATATATCAAGTATACTACTACGATCACTTCACACGAAGTGATGTATTCTTTTCCTAAACCTGAAAAGGTTTATAGGAGGAGGCTAAATCGCCTTGCTCCTAGAAGGCTACTTGAAAGACTTGGGGAAGAAGAACTCGTTGATATCCAATACTTGTTCCAAACCAATAACCAACCAATTGTTAATAATCCCACTAATAATCCTAACTTAACCATGAGTATCTTTTTGAGACCTTTGAACTTTGCAACAATTCAAGGTTCCCCTCATGTAGTTCCTAAGAAGGCCATTGACAAGTTGCCTACCTTTCAGGGGAACAATGTTATAAGTGCTAAGTCCCACATCATCAACTTTCATATGTGTGTGGAAAGATATTGTAGGGGTCATGATGAGGAAGATGTAAATATGAATTTGTTTGTATATTCTCTTGAAGGAGATGTTGACTAATGGTTTACTGATTTTTCCGCAACTAATTTTAGCACCCTTGAGGAAATATTGAATGAATTCAGGAAGAGATGGGGTTATCAAAAGGAACATATATTTCATCTCGCTGCTCTTACCACTAGTCAAAAGAAAGAGAATGAAACTGTGATTGAATTTAACACTAAGTTTAATAGCTTGGTGAAGAGCCTTCCTAGGGACATTAAGCCCTCTGATGCAGCCATTTTAATTTATTATATTGAGGCATTTGAAGGTGAAATGAGGTATTCCTTAAGGGATAAGGATCCTCAAACTTTAGAAGTAGCACAAGCGACAGCTATAAGACTTGAACAGAATATGCTTGAAGCTAGGAAGTCCAATATTCTTGGTTTCACAAGAGGTTCTTCTTCAAAGGTTAAAGATGAGAAGAAGAAGAAAACAAAGGGTCAAGAGTCATCAAGTTATGGGATTAAGTAATTGACTCAATTAATTAAGAAAATGGAGATTAACCATGCTAATCAGATCAATGCCTTGCAAAATAGGTTGATTACTATGGAGAGGTCCCAAAACAATAGACAACAACATAAGCCAAATGATAAGTGGCCAAGAAGACCACCCCAAAATGATCAAAGGCCACATAATCATTTTGAATCCACCAACTTGGTATATCATCAAGTTATACCTTATTGTAGGCCTTGTGGTGAGTTTCGTGAGGAAGTTACTTGTCCATCTTTCCTTGAGGATTGTTATAATGACTATGGGAACCAAGGAAATGAACAGATAAATATGTGTGGTAGAAAGCACTATGGAGGCATGTATGATTGGATGAATTTTAATGGTCATGGAAGTAGTGGAAACTTCATGAGTGGTATCGTTGATAAGGCAACAGAAAAGTATGGGCCCAAGACCACACCCCAACAAGTTGTAGAAATGGTTAAGTATAAAGGAATTACATACCAAAGGAATGAAAATAAAGGACATGATACAAGTCAAACTAGTGTTCCCAAGGTATCACCAAGTCTTCCTAAGTCTAATGTACCTATTAATGCAGATTTGAATATTGACTTAGGTGGTTGGTTGAATAATGCAAATATTTTGGTACCAGTGTCAAAAATTATGAAAATCCCTTCTCAAAAGGAAAATCTACTTAAAGCCATAGAAGAACCCCTAAAAGTGTTGTGCAGAAGAAACTAGTCATGGCCTACCAGGATGCACCAATGATTTTGTAGAATTGGGATAGGAAAAATGAGAAGAATCTGCCTTTCTACCTTTCTCTACTTATGAATGACAAAGTATTACACAATTGCATGTTAGATTCAGGAGAAAGCTCTAATGTTATGACTAAGAAAGTAATGGAACAGTTAAACTTAAGAATATATAGACCTTATCATAACATTTGTGCTTTCGATAGTCAAACAATTGAAGTATATGGATTGATCAAGGGTTTGCAAGTGCACTTAACAATATTTCTGGATATTATGATTGAAATGGATATTGTAGTGATTGATGTTCCATATATTTGGGGGATGTTTTTGAATAGAAAGGTAGCTACAGATTTTGGTGGTAGTTTACAAATGGATCTATCTTATGCCACCCTCCCTACTCCAGATGGAATCACTTTCAAGTTGACTAGGGAAGTGTATAGAAAATACCATGTGGAAGACCCCAAGAACCCCATAAATGAATTAAAGTATGATGATGAGGGTCTTGGAAATTATCCCATTTTGTCTAACTCTATTGTGCCCCTAGAAGATAAAGTCCAAGATAATGAGTTAGACAAAGTGTGGTACATGAACTTTGATGGTTCTTTTTCTAGAGCAGGAAAAGGTGTTGGAATTGTGCTTCAAGCTCCAAATGGCAAAGTGTCTAAGTTTAATTATAGGTTGGAGTTTGATGTAACCAATAATGTGGCTGAGTATGAGGCCTTTCTCATTGGTGTTTGCAAAGATAGGGGTGTCAAATGTCTAAATATCAAAGGGGATTCAGACTTGGTCATCCAACAACTAAAGAATAAATTTGCTTGCAAGTCTGAAAGACTAAAAGGTTATAGGAATGCAATTTGGGATTTGATTAATGATCTTGATGCTTTAAACCTAATTTCTATTCCTAGATAACATAATTCAAAGGAAATTGAACTTGCAGTAGCAGCTTCCACACTTCAGCTTCCAGATAGTTTGATTGATGAAAATATTTCGGTGGAAGTGATTTTTAGACCCTCAGTTCCTGATAACATGAATCATTGGCAGGTTTTTGATGATGACAAATAGGTTATCAATTTCTTGACTCATATGAAGTAGTTTTCATATTTTGACATCAACATAAGAGAGGAGGGTTGTAATTATAATGGAAATGATGATACGGTGAAAGTACCCCCTAGGTGAGTTATGTCCTTAGAAAGGGACTTTGATAGACTAGATGGTCACAAGAAAAAGGATGGCTCAAAGAAAAAATTATGTGATCACCTAGAAGTTAACATTGGAACTAATGAAGAGCCTAGAATGATAAAGATAGGCAAGACTACCCCTATAGAAGAAAGGAATGAAATTGTTAAGTTATTAAAGGAATATAGGGATGTCTTGGCTTTCAGTTATGATGACTCAAGGTCTATAGGGAGGATGTTATTCAACATGTGATTCCTCTTAAGGAAGAAACCAAGCCCTTTAGACAGAAATTGAATCAAATGAACCCCAAGTTAGCTCCTTTGGTCCAACAGGAGTTACAGAAAATGTTAGAGGCAGGCATCATTGCCCAAACTAGACATTCTTCAGGTGCTCAAATTTGGTTGTTGCTAGGAAGAAGAATGGAAAGATCAGGATATGTATTGACTTCTGGAATTTGAACATTGCTTGCACAAAGGACCACTACCCCCTTCCCAAGATGGAAACTTTACATCAAAGAGTAACAGGATCAAGAATAATTTCCACACTTGATGGTTTTTCAGGTTATAATCAAATCAGACTTAAAGCTGAAGATAGGCATAAGACGACTTTTACTACTCCATGGGGAACCTTTTAATATCTTAGAATGCCATTTGGTTTATAAAATGTTGGAGCTACTTTTTAGAGAGCTATGGATTATTCCTTTAGGGGGATAATGTGAAAATTAATTGAAATATATCAGGATGGCTTGACAGTATTTTCTAAGGGTGGGAAAACTCACATTAACCACCTTAGGAAAGTTTTGGATAGATGTAGAGGATTTGGAATTTCTCTAAATCCTGCTAAGTCAGTCATTGGGGTGATTGTAAGAAAACTATTGGGCCACATAATTTCAAAAGAAGGGGTCGACTTAGACTTAGAGAGAGTTGAGGCTATTAGCAAGGTGCCCTTGCCTACATCAAAGAAATCTCTTCAATCCTTATTAGGACAAACCAATTTTGTCCATAGGTTCATTCCTAACTATGATGAGATTATGAAACCTATATATAAGTTGCTTAAGAAGGATGTTAAATTTGAATGGAATGAAGAAAGTAAGTGAGCCTTCAAATGTATTAAGACAACCATATGTGAAGCTCCCATTCTTATTAGGAAAGACTATAATAAGGACTTTCAGATTTTCTCCTTTGCTTATGAAGACACTATTGTTAGCGTGTTGCTTAAGAAAAATGATCAAGGCCATGAACAGTGTTGGCATGTTTTACAAGTAGTGTATGTTTTTCATTGATGGAAAGTATAGCAATGACGATGGCTTGAGTATAGGTACAATGTGCCAGGTGGGCACCAGAAGTATTTCGTGGAGACGCAGTAGAGAAAGCTTGTGAATACCAGAAGAGATAGTGTAGAGGTGCACGCAGAGTGCAGAGTGTGCTTGTCATTGATGGAAAGATCAGAGTGTGCATCAATACCGAGAGTTGAAGTGTCAATACACTTCACCACAGGAGTGCAGAAGTGTCAAATCGTCGAAATGAAAAACAAGGAAATATTGAATCTTTGATCTGACTCCATTTCAGAACTTCTGATTCTGAGAGTTGGAGGATTTAAGCACCAAGACTCTTCACCAGTCCCAAAACGTCGAAATGAGAAACACTGAAATGTTGTTGATCTAACTCCATTTCATAGTTTCGGATACCGGGACTTGGAGTTGTCAAGAACTCTCACATCAAGAATTCTGAAATCATAATATGCAAAATCACGAAGAGATCTGGAAAATCGAATCATCAAGAGTGTGGACCATTGATCTGACACCATTTCAAAGGCTTGGATATTGGGAGTTGGAAAAGTCAAGAGTTGAGACTCTTCATCAAAGGATTCCTAAAGTGTCGAAATGCCCAATCGTCGAAATGCAAAACAACGAAATATTGGACCGTTGATCTGACTCCATTTTGGAGTTTTGGATACTGGGAGATGGAGGAGTCAAGACCCAAGACTCTTCATCATAGGAGTCCCGAAGTGCCAAAACGCGAAATTGTGAAATGCAGTTTTGAATAAGTCTTGGTCACTGCTGGTAGTCACATTGTCATAGAGCTGTAGAGAAGAGCTCAAAGAGATAAGCTCCTTTTTTGGAGCTTCAGGGATCAGGAGTTGGAAGAGTCAGAGTGACTCACAACAAATTCGTGAAACATGAAATTGTGAAATGAAGTTTCGAATAAGGCTGTGGACATAGCCATTAGTCACATCTGCGGAAGATGGAGGAAGGAGCTAGAGAAACCAAGCTCCATGTTGGGGATCTCGACTTGGAGTGTCAAGAAACTTGATCACACGAATGTCGAATTGTCGAATGTCAAAATGTTGAAATGGCGAAATGTATATGTAGCCAGTGGTCATCATTGGTGGTCACGTAAGTGGAAGGAGATAGCATAGCTAGGTTCCATTTCAAGGTTCACACTGTAACTGCTAGAAACCAATGATGGTTTCTTCTAGAGGACTCAAAGAGACTTCTGTGTGATTGCCAAATGAGTGGAAGAGTCTCAAGGCATCTTCCAGTGGAATGAAGACCGGTCATAGAGGCGATTGACAGATGGAAGAGCATTGAAGCCTATAACTGCAATAGAGAGTCTGAGCTCGATTGTAACAGAGAAGACGAAGAGTCTTGATTGTAGGAGAGGTGAAGGAATCTTGGCATAACACCCAGTGATGATGGACGCATGGGTTTAACTGCCAGAGAAGTTGAAGAGTCGTAATGATGATTAGGAAGATCACTCGCTGTGAAGATCATGCAGAAGCATTGCACATAGACCATGCACAAGGTGCACAAAGACTATAAGAATGCAGAACAAAGAAGATATAGGTGTTGTTGTTGTTGAGCATGATTCAGGTGTGTAGAATGAGGCAGAGTGTAGCAGCTAAAATGCACAAGAGAGGAATGGTGCATTGAATGGACATGGAACAAAGAGCATAAAAGGAAGAGACATAGAAAGCACAAGGTATGTGTGCAGCAAGATAGTGAGACAGTAAAGGAAGGTTGAGGTGCTCTTGTAGAGAAAAACAAAAGATCATAAAATGAAAGAAGATGCAGACAGAGAGACACTGATACATGAGAGTAGAGAAGCATAGCAGAACAGTGATAAGCCTGGTAAGCCAATGATAAATATTGTATCATTGTGATAAATTTATATATAGAAAACTTTATATGTGTCACATACCCACTGATGAAAATCAAACTTTTTCATTGGTTCCTCAACAGTCGAAATCCCCGAAGTCCTACGAGGATTAGCACAAGCTAGCTCTTTCCTTTTTTCCACCTCCATGTGATTATAATTCACGATTATGAGCCGATTTAGTACAACATTTTTTTGCACTTCGCGACTCGGTGCTACTAGAATGTCGAGTCTCTTAACATTGCAAACCTCAAAGCATGAGACAACGAAGCGCCAAACCCCGATGGGGCTATCGAGGGGCAAGTTTCTCCCTTGGGGACTTGTCTACGTGATCCTGTATTGTGCCCATACGCTTAAGCCAACCAAGAGCTTAATGGATTTTCACAATTTGGGAAATTGCGATACACGAATCCTACCTTTCCCCATTCAAACCCCCGAAACTTCCAAGGTCTCCAAAGTTTCCCTCCAAAGGGATATCGATGTTCGTAGGCCTCCCCTGATCCAACGTTCTAGATCCTTTCGGGGTTTTGGTACTCGGGAGTAAAAAATGCAATGACTCCAAGACTCTTCATCATCCAAGTTTCCAAATTGCAATATGGAAAGTCGTGTAAGAGATCGACGGCTCTTAGGAGCATGGATCCAACGGTCCATGCGATTTTGAGTATCAGGATTTCATGACTCGTGAAGGCAAGATTTCTTACCTTTTGGTTCCCCAAATGCCGAAACGCCAAAACGTCGATCGACAGCCAAGTGTCCCTTCGATGGACGGTGGCGACCCTCAACCAAGATCGATGGTCAAGGTCTTTTTGGGATGATCAATGGTCATGATCAAATCTCGGTGTTAGCTTCAGAAGAAAAATGTTACTAACACCCATCTTTTCTCAATCTTAATCACACCTCACACCATTTTGAGGCTTCGGTGATCAGAATTTCATGAATCATGAAGACAAGGGTTCTTTTCCCTTTTGTTTTCTGGGTGTCGAAATGCCGAAGCATTTACCAGCGGCCACGTGTGCTCTATAGATGGATGGTCTCAATTCCTTCATCTCTTGCGAGGAAAAAGGAAGGAGTCATGGCATTACTGCCTGCATCTATTTATTAAATCAAACGGTCATTATAGACCCTGGGATCCTCCGAAGGGATCCTGCTCGTGCATTGCTTGCAAAGGCAGAGAGGGGTCGAGGAATTATCATCCTCGTGTCTTCCCTCAGATGAATGGTCCTGTTGTTTCATGATTTTGTGACTCACGAATCACAGTGACGCAAATCCTTTGTCAACTCAAATCCCCGGTATCTGAAATATCGATGGACTCTCGATCTCTGCCACGTGTCCTTCACGAATGGATGATCCTGATTGGTTTCAGGGTTTTCACTATAACAATCCCCGACCTCATGTCATCATGATTCCCGACTTCACAAGTGCCGATATCCTGATGGCCACGCCTCTTGTCGTGACTTTCAACCTCCTGTTCACGAGGGCTTAACCCTCATGCATCTCTGAATAGATCCCACGGCTGTCGAGTTTTTCTAGCTAGGATCTAATGGTTCAGATCTATCCCCCATCGTGCACTCTCCCTCTACTTCATGGATGTGGAAAAATCAACGGTCCAAATGTTCTCCTAGACTTTGGGGGTCTACGAACTCGATTTTCTCGCTATTCACGAAGATAGAGGAAAAGGGGCAAGGTATGTAACGCCCTTGTTTCTTTCATCAATCTAACAGCCGTGAACGACTATGGTTCTTCCGACGAAATCTCGTATTTTGATCGATACTTATCCCTACGCTGCTACTTCGGGATTTTTAAGAGGGTCGTTCCTCCTCGTATAGGGTTGTTAAAACTTGCACTTCAAGTCCTTTTTCCCAGCTCTTGGTAAACCTTTCCAACGAGGAAAATCTCTGTGAAGAGGTCTATTCCAAGGTATCCCGGGAGACAGACAAGGGGAAACAAATTCCCGAGGAGGACTAGAAGCCTAACTTGGTTCAACTCATGCATAATTAAATTCATTTATCAATCATAAGCCAATTCATTCATTTTTTGTTATAAGCATATATCTACCCTTTCTTATCAAAACACTGCACAAACATTCTTATACTGTAATCGTTCACAATTTCACAGTTTATGAGCATATATGTCAGCATATGAATTTCAAGATGCAATATGTAAAACACTTATCAGAAATAACACCAGAAGTGAGTGCAACTACTGAGAGGGGCGCTCGTTTCTACCCAACCGTAGGCTTAGCAACTCCCAACAGATTTACCACTAGCCACACCCGATCTGAGACCATGATTCTATGGGAATACGTCTCCATTTTCCAGTGACCAGAAGCAAAGGTTGCAATCCTTCCTCTCTGCTATCACTCACTCTGCATAATGCCAGAGTTCTCCCCTCGCGTCTTCCCCTATAATCGCTTCTACCCCCATGCCTTATCCTCTTGCGAGGCTGTGTGTGGCGCAATTACCCTCGCGCTGATTAGGCCTGATGGCTCTACGGATGGGAGTTTCACCTCCCATCCCTCATTAAACCATCTACCCACCAGCCTGCGAGACATTTAATTCAGGGCCAGCGAGCCGCTTTTGGTTCTCCAAGCCAATGGAGTCCAAATACGATATTCATTCTCAGTGGAAGTTAACGCCACCTTTCCAGGTTCCCTCCATCGCCATCGTGGTCTCTTTTTCTGCACATCCCCTCTCAGTAGTCTTACAATAAATTCAAAATGTTATTCACATTCATTGACCTTTTCCTCAAGGTCCGTTTACATCACATATTCACATTTATGAGTTTTCCATAGTTCTTGGCCAATCCAGTTATATTTACAAGCTGGGGGAAACAAGGTGTTACAATTCCCTCCCCCTTAAAAGTAACATATCCCTTGATGTTCTTATCTACTAACATGAATGGTATGTGCAGAAGTAAACAAAATCGGATATGCCTATCTCATGGCATCCTCCATTTCCCATGTAGCCTCATCTGGGCCAAAATGCCTCCACTGCACCTTGACCTGTGCAATGGTTCGGTTCTAGAGTGGGGTTTCCTTTCTATCCAATATGCATTGGGGTTCTCGTAGAAATTCTCCCTCCGGTTCCACCTGGATCATAGACCAGTCAATTATATGATTAACATCATGTACATATTTCTTCAATAATGAAGCATGGAAAACATTATGTGCTTTTACTGTGGGAGGAAGTGCTAGCTGATAGGCTACAGGTCCCACTCTATCTAGGACTCAAAGGGTCCACAATACCGGGGTTCCAACTTGGCACAAGCTCCCATTTTCAGGGAACTCCTTCTGGGCTTAATTCTGAGATATACATGGTCTCTCATTTTGAACTCTCTTGGAGTTCTCGTTTGATCAGCATAACTTTTTTGTCGGTTCTGAGCGACCTTCAGATTTTGTTTTATCTAATTCACTTATTGTTCCATTTCTTTCAACATATCAGGTCCAATAGAAACTTGTTTACAGGGTTACTCTAGCTGACTGGAGTATTACACAGTCTACCATAGAGGACCTCGAAGGGACTCATCTTTAAGGATGCTTGGTAGTCATTGTTGTAGGCAAATTCTACCAATGGTAGGTAGTCTTCCCATTTCCTGGGTTGATGCATTACATGCATCCTTAACATATCTTCTAATATTTGATTTAGTCTTTCTGTATGTCCGTCGGTTTGAGGGTGATAGGCGGTGCTAAAAAGCAATTTAGTCTCTAAACCCGCCATCAGTGATTTCCAAAAATTGGAAGTAAATTTTGTGTCTCTGTCATATATTATCTCCCTCATCATATCGTGCAGTCGGAATACCTCTTTCATGAATATCTAGGTGATATCTATCGCCTTGCAGGTTGATTTGACGGGGATGAAATGAGCATACTTGCTCAGTTTATCCACCACTACCATAATGACGTCATTCTGTTTGGTTGAAGTTGGCAATCCAGTGATAAAATCCATGGAGATGGCTTCCCATTTCCATTTTGGGATGGGTAAAGGGTGTAGTAGTCTGGCTGCGTGTCGATGTTCCACTTTAACCTGTTGGCATTATATGCATTGGGCCAAATATTTGGCTATGTCCTTCTTCAATCCAAGCCAATAAAATTGTTTCTAGGTGGCAGTGATCATTTTCTGGTATCCTGGGTGACCAGTGTAGGGTCTCCTATGTAGGTCATCCATGATGAACCTCTTCAAGTCGTCACAATTGGAAATGTACAGTTTATCTCTGTAAGTGAGCAGGCCTCCTTCGGTCATCTGATAGCCTTCATATTTTACTCCAGCTGGTTCTTGCTCTAGGTACAAGGTCACATTTCGAACGAAGGGATCTGTTTCTTGTGCCTTTTTTACTATGTTCTTGACATCTGTCTCGCAAGTACTCACTGCTTCTAGGTGAATTGTTCTCATGCTTCTGCTAAGGGCATCGACCACCCTATTCTCTTTCTTTTTAATGTGTTTGATTTCAAAATCAAATTTGCTAAGGAGGGCCATCCATCTGGCTTGTCTAGCATTAAGATTTGGTTGATCAAACAAATACCGTAATCCACAATGATCTTTCATAAGCACAAATTTTCTTCCCAAGAGGTAATGCCTCCACATTTTTAGGGCGTGCACTATGGAAGCCAGTTCTAGATCATGAGTCACATAATTTACCTTGTGTTCGTTTAATTTTCGGGATTCATAACAAATCACCTTTCCTTCCTGCATAAGGACTCCTCTGAGCCCTTCCTTACAGGCATCCATGCACACAAGGAAGTCAACTTTTGGGTCAGCGATTTTCAACACAGGTGCATGGGTTAGCAGATGTTTCAAGGTTTGAAATCTTTCTTCACATTGTTGTGTCCACAGGAATTTTGTCCCCTTCTTCTGGAGGGAAGTGATTGGGCAACCAATCTTGGAGAATACTTTTATAAATCTCCTATAGTATCCTTCCAGTCCCATAAAGGATCTGATGTCTGAGACATCCTTTGGGGTAGGCCATTCCATGATAGACCTGATCTTGTCAGGATCTATTGCTACCCCTTCCTTGGATAGAACATGTCCCAAGTAATGTATTTTCTTCTGAAAGAAGTCACATTTGTTGAGTTTAGCATAGAATTGATTCTCTCTTAGCACTTGCAGCACAAGTCTAAGATTCTCATCATGTTCTTCTCTATTCTTAGAGTAGATTAATATGTCATCAATAAAAACTAGTACAAATTTATCTAAAAATTTGTTGAGTATATTATTCATTAAGCACATGAAAGTGGCAGGGGCATTGGTTAACCCAAATGGCACTACCACAAACTCATAGTGACCATACCGTGTTCGAAAATTGGTTTTATGGATGTCTTCACCCTTAATTCAGAATTGATGGTATCCCAACCTCAAGTCAATCTTTGATAAAATAGACGCACCCCCCAACTGATCAAATAGATCATCGATCCTGGGCAAGGGGTATTTGTTCTTTATGGTTACTTTATTAAGTTGTATGTAATCTATGCACAGTCTAAGGGTGCTATCCTTCTTTTTCACAAACAGGATTGGTGCTCCCCATGGGGACACGTTGGGTCGAATGTAACCCTTATCCATCATTTATTTCAATTGCAATTTGAGTTCAACTAACTCGGGTGTGCTCATCCGGTAGGGTGTTCTAAACACCGGCACCACTCCTGGTGCGAGCTCTATCGAGAAGTCAATGTCTCTTCTCGGAGGTAGACCCAATACCTCTTCCGAAAACACATCTCTGTATTCTCACAGGATAGGGTGATCATCTGGGCTTGGTTTAGTGCCTTCGATGGTTTTCAACACCTGTATTGCATATAGGGCACATCCCTTTCAACAATACTTTCTCATTTGCAGGGATGATATTTGTCTCACCGAGACCAATTTTCGGATCCCTTGGAGGGTTATCCTTTTTCCTTCTTTGCTCACACATTCTAAGGTTTTATGGTAATAGTCCAGTTTGGCTTTATGGGAGGCCAGCCAATCCATGTCAATCAACAAGTCGTATGCTCCCAGGGGTAATACATTAAGGGTTGCTTGGGTGGGGATTTCACCCAACATTAATTGGCAGGCTGGTATGACCTCTACTACCTTTCTTTTGGTGCCAGTGGCTAACTGTACCAACCATGGCTTGGTTTGCTTCTGTGGCTATAGTTTACACTTATCAATAGATCTAGGGGCTATTTAACTCAAATTTGAACCAGGGTCAATCAACATAGACACTAGATAGTTGAAAATCATACCTTCTATTTCCACCACTGAAGCTTGGTGGTCAGCTTGGTTATTATCCAAGGCTGCATAAATCTGTGGCACACTCCTTGCCACATCATTGACTGTGGTAGCTTCCTGAATGCTATAGACCTTTCGACTGTTCTGTTGTTGGTGTGGACAGTCTCTCAACAGATGCTCTTCTCCGCAACCCTAGCATTTCAGAGGTTCTCTCTTTGGGTTATTAGTCTTCACTAGTATAGGTCCAGAAGTTTTATTTCCGCCCATCGAGGGAAATTTCTGCTGGAGTACACTCTGAGCTGGAAAGTTCATTCTGGGGTTCTTTTTGTAGTTTTTAAATCCTGAGGATTTGCTCCCCTTTTTCTGAAATCTCGAACCACTCTTTTGTTTCCAGTCTCCAAAAGACTCTGCCCGATGTCCATATTGTTCATGAAAATATGTTCTCTTTCGTATAGTGTCTTTTAAGGTCGTTGGCTCGTCAAATTCAATTCTGTTCCGGTATTCCTTGGGTAACCCACTGATGAAGTGTTGCGCCTTCACCTTCTCTGCTTTGATGTAGGGTACATATCTCAATAAGTCAAGGAATTTGTTGACATATTCCTCTATAGTGAGTTGTCCCAGTTTGAGTTCATAAAACTCTTTAGCCTTCTCGTCGAAATATCTTTCCGACAAATACTTCTTCCGGAAGTACTTCTCAAACCATTTCCAAGACAGATCCTCTTCACGAACCCCTTTCATATTCTTAAGGTCTTCCCACCAGATGGAAGACTTTACATTCATATTGAAAGTGGCCACTCGGGCCTTCAAATTCTTTGACAAATCATGGACTCTGAAATATTTCTTCAGTCCAAGTAGCCAGGCCTCGGCTTCCTCTCCCTTATTTATCTCACCGTCAAAGGAGGGAGGTTTGGCCTTTCTGAATTCCTCAAATTTATGACCCTTGGAAGTCTTTTGCTTCTTCTGTTTTCTTTGAGAATAGGAACTGGTCATGCTGCTGGAAGAGCCTTCTGAATCACCAGCTTCCTTCTCAGTGGAATCATCTGGCATTGGTCCTTTACCTCTGGGGTGGACCTTTCTTGAGGTGCTTCTCTCAGTATGGCCATTTATACGACCATGTTTATGCACTTCAGGTTCATGTTGCATTTGTCGTTGTAGGTCAGATGAGCTCTGAAGTAACACTGCATTAATTTCAGTTTTCTTTTCTTGTTATTTCATCATCCTTTCATTGTCAGCCTTGCAGCTTTGCAATTCAACCATGAGACTCCTCACAATCTCAACTATATCTGGAGGGGTTTCTATTTCTTTTCTTTCGTCAGACTCTTCATCTCTATTGTGGGAGCCTTCTCCCACCTCTTGGTGAGTCACCATACTTTGTGTCTATAGATTTCCATGGTTGATCGTCCTCTTGAGTGAAAATACAAACACTTGTTATTATTCAAGAGTTAAATTCATTATTATAATTTGCACATAAATTTATAACTCTTTCACATGCATACACAGTCGGGTTCTCATTTCCAAGTTTTAATTCTGGACAAAAGAGTTATGTTAGGGGGTTACTCTTCGTAGGAGTACTTCAAATGAAGCTTATACGTAACTCGTGCATGAGCCCAATCAAGCCGAGTGTTGTAACCATGCTCTGATACCACTTTGTCACATACCCACTGATGAAAATCAAACTTTTTCATTGGTTCCTCAACATTCGGAATCACCGAAGTCATACGGGGCTTAGCACAGGCTAGCTCTTTCCTTTTTTCCATCTCCATGTGATTATAATTCACGATTATCAGCCGAATCAGCACGACGTCTTTTCTCACTTTGCGACTCGATGCTACCATAATGTCGAGTCTCTCGACATTGCAAACCCCGAAGCGTGAGACAACAAAGCGCCGAACCTCGACGGGGCTATCGAGGGGCACGTTTCTCTCTTGGAGAATTGTCTATGTGACCCTGTACTGTGCCCATGCGCTTAAGCCAACCAAGAGCTTAACATATTTTCATGATTTGGGAAATCGCGATACACGAATCCTACCTTTCCCCATTAAAACCCCCAAAACTTTCGAGGTCTCCAAAGTTTCCCTCCAAAGGGAGAACGACAGTCGTAGGCCTCCCCTGATCCAATGGTATAGATCCTTTTGGGGTTTCGGTACTCGGGAGTTCGAAATGCAACGACTCCAAGACTCTTCGTCATCCAAGTTTCCGAATTGCGATATGGAAAGTCGTGTAAGAGATCGACATCTCTTAGGAGCATGGATCCAACGGTCCACGGGATTTTGAGTATCGGGATTTCATGGCTCGCGAAGGTAAGATTTCTTACATTTTGGTTCCTCGGATGCCGAAACACCGAAACGTCGACCGACAACAAAGTGTCCCTTCGATGGATGGCGGTGACCCTCAACCAAGATCGAGGGTTGTGGTCTTTTGGGGATGATCAATGGTCATGATCAAATTCCGAATTTTCTCAATCTTAATCACACCTCACGCTACTTCAAGGCTTCAGTGATTGGAATTTCATGACTTGTGAAGACAAGGGTTCTTTTCCCTTTTGTTTTCCAAGTGCCGAAACGCCAAAGAATTTACCAACGGCCACGTGTGCTCTATAGATGGATGGTCCAGGTACTTCAATGGACCATGGGGTCTATGGTCCCGATTCCTTCATCTCTTGCGAGGAAAAAGGAAGGAGTCGTGGAATTACTGTCTGCATCTCTTTCTTAAATCAAACGGTCATTACAGATCCAGGGATCCTCGGAAGGGATCCTGCTCGTGCATCGCTTGCAAAGGCAGAGAGGGGTCGCGGAATTATCACCCTCGTGTCTTCCCTCAGATGAACGGTCCTTGTTGTTTTGTGATTTCATGAATGGTGACTCCCAGTGACACAAATCCTTTGTCAACTCAAATCCCTGGTATCCGAAATACCGATGGACTCTCGATCTTCGCCACGTGTCCTTCACGGATGGATGGTCCTAATTGGTTTTGGGGTTTTCACTATAACAATCCCTAACCTCATGTCATCATGACTACTAACTTCACGAGTGCCAATATCCCGATGGCCACGCCTCTCGTTGGGACTTTCAACCTCCTATTCATGAGGGCTTAACCCTCATGCATCTCTAAATAGATCCCACGGCTGTCGATTTTTTCTAGCTAGGATCTAACAGTTTAGATCTATCCCTCGTCGTGCACTCTCCCTCTACTTCATGGATGTGGAAAAATCAATGGTCCAAATGTTCTCCTGGACTTTGGGGGTCTACGATCCCGATTTTCTCTCTATTCACGAAGATAGAGGAAAAGGGGAAAGGTATGTAACGCCCTTGTTTCTTTCGTCAATCTAACAGCCATGAATGACTATGGTTCTTCCAACAAAATCTCATCTGTCGATTGATACTTATCCTTACACTTCTACTTCGGGATTTTTAAGAGGGTCGTTCCTCCTTGTACAGGGTTGTTAAGACTTGCACTTCAAGTCCTTTTTCCTAGCTCTTGGTAAAGCTTTCCAAGGAGGAAAATCTCTTTGAAGAGGTGTTGGCAGCCAATTCAATTTTTTCCATTGCCCTATAAGCTACTACACCTATGACTTATGAACTTCAAATTACTATCGCATTTTGTAAATAGATGATATTTTCATTTCTTGCGACACTTGCAAATTAGTCTCGATTTAGTTTTCACGACTGTAAGCGTGAAAACTCCTCCATCGTTATTTGAAATGTCATGATCTTCTCATTGATATCCTAAAAGGCACTCACCTTTGGTTTATTATTGTGTGGCTAAATGAATTTTCAAACTATTCCTATTTGGACATTTTGGTTGCATAACTTAAACTAGCAAGGCATTGAGCATATAGATTTATATTGTGTGGGACTTGCCTAGTCATCCGATTGCATAGAGGTCATGGTTTATTTTGTTTTTACATGATGTGATCCTTATTATTATAAACTCTTGGCTTGTCAAATTTTATGAAATCGATTGTCACAATGTTTTATAAACGTTTGATTACACACTTATACGATGGCACATATTTAACCTTTGAGTTTGATTTCACATTGAAAATTCATGGTTTGAAATAATACAATGGCGCATTGGTATGTTATCCACTGTTTGATTTTTGGGTTGGCCGAATAATATGGTTTGAACTGTGTTATAATTGATTGAACAGAGGTTGTACTTTGTCATTACTGCTTTGCATGGAGGTGAATAATCCCACCACCCTCGCACATGCACATTAATTATTCCCCTTTGATCATTCGTAGTTGTTAACCCAAGCGACTTTTCTCCTGTGTGTTGTTGTTTTCAACCCAAACCCTTACCATGCGCTCGCACCATGGCTCCAGTCGTGAGGGCTGAACTGAACAGTATCCAGGCTCTGTTGATGTTCAACAGTGCTCACAGGGACCTTGAGGAATTTGGATGGCTCCCGTTCATACAAAAGTTTGATGGTTTTAATCCCTGCATTGCCCGACAATTCGCTTTAACCTTTGATGGCTGTCGAGCCAAGGTCGGGGATGTCCAATTGGAAATTAACGAGAAATTTCTCAGTTTATCTACGGGTCTGCCTACCACTGGACAACGATGGTCAAAAAATTACAAAGTGGAAGAGTTCCCGTGGACACTGCTCTTCCAGTCGCGTAAGGTTAGCTCCTTTGATAAAGGTTTGCCCGCGAACATGCTCAAGCAACATTGGCATGATTTGTTGATGATAATCAAACATATTATCACCTGCGAGGGTCGGTATGGTTTTGTTTTCTTACACCACCTTCGTTTGCTTGTGGTTTTCATGGGCTATGAGATTAATATGCCTTATTACTTGCATAGAAGCCTATTTAAAATGTCTAAGAGATACAAAAGGAACCAGGCTGACAGCAGCCTTTTTCACTATGGGTTGATTAAAATAATTGTTGTCTATCATTTGGGGTTACACCGAGACTATTGGAACGATTTTGTTACTCGCAATAACTTTGAGGACTCAAACCCTCCACAGTTTGACCAACCTGTGGTGATTGAGGGCAAGGTTATACCCCCAGTACCCTACAGTATTATGTTACCTAAACCCTTACCCGACTCGCCTATCGACCTACCCCACTCTGTAACCAAGGATGTCGAAACTGTTAAGATTGTGGCTAAAAGGTCTGAAGCCAAACCTACTACGAATTCCAAAGGCAAAAATAATGCTCGTTTAATCTCTCGAATGGCAAGAAACAAGCCAAAGCCCCCTGTCAATCCTGACCCTATCGTGTTGAGCGAGGACTCTGATTCAGAGGTTGAACGTTTTTTGGCAAGTGAGTATCCCTATTCCGAAGGTCTGTGTGCCGAACCCTCGTTTGACTTCATGTCGAACCTACTACCTTGCTTGCAAAACGAACCTAATTACACAGGCATTAAGCTACCTTGTAAAACTCTTAGTCCTCCATCAAAACCCTCTCCTGCTCTACCTCAACCTACAGCGCCACCCTGTGATCAGTGCGGCTCATGGTTAGAAAGGTATTATCTTGATGTGCCAATGCTACAATCCAGAATTCATTCTTTGGAGGATCAAGTTGTACGGCTTACCAATCAAAAGGCTGAATTGCAAGCCACTGATAAGAAATAGAGAACGACTGGTTCTATTTTGTTTAAGAATGTGGAGTCAGCTACAACGGTCGTGTATTCAAAATTGGCATAGCTCGAGCAGCCTCACTGGTATGTCTATCACATGTTTATATAACAAACTCATAGCTCTGTTTAAAGTTTGGATCTGCTCTGTCATACTATATGCATTGTGTACATAGTTATGTTTTGATTAATTAAATTCGTTTTCCCAATTTAGCTTTGATTAGATCTCCTTCGATTTGATTGATCGTGGTATTGGATTGTTTTGATTTGGCTTAAATTGGATACTCTGTTGCTAATTGGAGTTGTTTCTATCCTTTCTAAACACAAGTTGTTTCTGGTATTTCAATTTTGAACACAATCAATGTTTCGATTCGAATTGGTTATATTGTATACGATATGGTTAATTGTTACGGTTTTATGTACATATGATTTTCGACCAAGATTGAAAACAGTCTGGATTATGTTTAATATGATTCTGTTTTATGTGCACCCAAATCGTGAATAGATACGAATCATAACAGTTATACCCATCCAGTCGATTCGTATTGTTTTGTTCGACCATGTTATCAGTTCGATTCATATTGTAATGAATATATGGTTTAAATTTGATTTGGGGAACGAAAGTGACTATACCCAGGGTCACGATTTGTTTCTATATTTAACCCAGTCACGATTTGTTTCGATTGTTTCCCGGTTTATGATTATCACTTATGTTGATGGTTGTGATCACTATTTGATCCTGTCTGTTGACTGTGTAACGCTCAACGATCAAAATCTATAGCGAAATTTGGTTGATGTTGTTATGAATTTTTTTTTTTACACAAAATCGTAATAGTCTTTCCATCTTTGTATTTAATTAAAACGACGTGAATCTTATGCCACCATGACGAATGAATTATGATTGTGTTGGATTAGATCGTATCACATAGGATATCACTCATTGTTGTTTCCATTTGAATTGAAATAGTTATGTTACTGTTTGACCCGATTTTATGGTCAAAGAAAAACAAAGTATCCTTACCTCTGTTTTCGATTGAATCACTGTTGATTTTGTTTAATTTAAATGATAAACTCATTTGAACCATTAGTGATTCATTTTGAATATTTATTAAAAGAAAATTGGATTGGATTATTTTAAAGAGATTTGATTTGATTTATTTTTGATCCTGTATGCTATTTTAGACTAGCTACAAAATCAGATGATTCTGTAGCTAAGTCTGTTAAATTGGATTTTTATTGTTTTGTTACTAAAATATCTTTCTAACTTGATATTTTTGGTCTATTGCAGATGAATTCGAAATTGCAATGGATTTGATGAGCAGTTAGGGGATATTTGAAATATTTCACTTGCATTTTAGTTTCCTAGTTTAGTTTATTTTGGGAATATCTTCCCAGATTATGTAAAACAGTTTGATATTATCCACAGGGAGGTTTTACCCTATGGAGAGACTTATATATACTTATTATTTTTGTAATAATGTTCATCCTCATTCGTGGGAGAACAAGGATATGGAATTTTAATACAGATTGAGGCAGAATTTGGTGTTTTGTTACAGCTTTAGCTTCTCATGATATCAATATTTTGTTTCATGTTGCATATATCAATTTGTATTGGGTTAATGACTACTTTAGCTATCTTAATCTTCTACAAATGATATAATTTTATCACTGTAATCCATATCTGATTTCTTCTAATATTTAAAAAACATAGCAATTGCTTGATTCAATTTGTGAACGACAGATTTCTCTTCTTCATAAGTTGAATTATTAAATATAAGTTTTTGCATAACAGGTTTCCCTTATTGCAGAGAATTATAAATCATATAGTTGTTATAATTTTTTACATCTTGTTTGTCCTGTAAACAACTCAAACAAAAGCGCAGCCTATCGTTTATGAGAAGCTTTTGGATTAACCGGTGCGAGTTTCCTTCCTTCGACCAGCTTCAAAGTCATCATACACAGGACAAATTAGGAGCATTTCCAGGTCAGTTAGTCGCTTCTTTGTTTATCATTCTTATTAGTAGTTTAGTTTAGATATAAGTTTAATTAGATTTATATTAGATTGTTTAATTTCAGTAAATATATTAGATCGTTTAATTTCAGTAAGTTTTATTTCTTTTTCATAAAATATAAAAATCAAAAAACATATCTTG
>ML789928.1:201005-236598 GCA_009831015.1 Picea engelmannii | reverse complement strand
CAATTACTTGACATCAACCAATGACATCAATCAAACCAAACCATTTACATCAATGACATATGATCCAACAATCTCCCAAGTAATCAAACCATTGGCATCAATGACAAACCATTGGCATCAATGACAACATGATCCAACAGACTGGTCCAAGCAGCTACATGGTTACTTCGCAATGGACTGGTCTCACTTATGGCTTCCAGAAAATGGTAAGCCCAACAATATTAGAGTGAATCATGAGCATTACCTTAAGTTCACAGTCACGGATTTGAATGACCCTAATGAGCCATACATGCCTCCTGTTGATTCACCTGAAGTCCAAGGGATGGACACCTTCTTCGGAAATTTCATTTCTGAAGTTTCACCTATCAACAATACGAAACAGCAGTCCGAGATCATAGCTTGTATGCAACCAATAGCTTCTTTGCAACAGTCCCATGAGCCCGATGGAAATCAAATTTGGTCCCTATATTTCGACGGTTCCAAGTCTAAAGAAGGAGTTGGTGCAGGCTGCATCATTATTGATCCAGCAGGTAACAAGACATTATTGTCTTGTAGGCTAGAATTTGAATGTACTAACAATACTACAGAATATGAGGCTTTACTGCAAGGTCTCAGAAAATCCCTCGGCATGCACATTCAAAATCTGGTTGTATTCGGCGACTCTGAGATAGTGGTTAGGCAGGTAAGAGATTCTATACACTGTCTTTCCCTGCATCTCAAATGTTACTAGTCTGAGGTATGGAGTTTAATGAACAAATTTTAGGCTTTTAATATAAATTCCATTCCTAGATTAAATAATACTGAAGCAGATCTACTAGCTAATGTTGCCTCTAAACTTCTTCCTGCAGAAGGCTTATCCCCAAACGCATTCTCTGTGGAGCTATTTTTTTGACCATCTGTTCCTGACAATATTACAAACTGGAGAGTATTTGACGATGATCAGCAGATCATTAACTTTCTACACATGGAAGAAACCTTTCAAGGCGCAGTGATAGATGAACAAACACACGACGACAATTTGCACGACTTTATGGTAATACCTGATCTGAAATCTCCTGAAGCTCTATTGGACATGGTAAATTTCGTACCCAAATCTGTTGTTAGACTAGAAAATGTTTATGATTCTAAAGATAAATTTAAAAGGACGGTCAATTGCAAAACCAATAGTTCCTCATTGTCTTATGAAAAAGTCAATTTAGGGACTAGCGAAAATTTTCAGTGTATCAATCTAGGCTTGGGATGTTCTAAGCAAGAAAAAGATGCTTTTGTTAATTTATTTAAAGAATTCAAGGATGTCTTTGCATGGACTTACGATGATCTTAAAACATTCGATCCTAATATTATACAGCATGTCATCCCGATGAAGCCCCAAACCTTACCATTCCAACAGAAACTAAGGAAAATGCATCCTAAATTAGAACCGACCGTTCAAAAAGAATTGAATAAACTCCTAAGTGCTAAAATAATTTTTCCTGTTAGACACACTCAATGGGTATCCAACCTCATCCCAGTTTGGAAGAAAAAAGGGGAAATTCGACTTTGTGTCGATTTTCGAAACCTCAGCAAAGCGTCTGACAAAGATAATTATCCTGTCCCGCCCATGGAACAGATTCTTCAACAAGTATCTGGTTCCAAGAGGCTATCCTTACTGGATGGTTTCTCCGAATATAACCAAGTCTTGATATCTCCGCTAGACCAACTAAAAACTACCTTCCGTACCCCATGGGGCACTTATTCTTATCGCAAAATGCCTTTTGGATTGATTAATGTTGGTGCTACCTTTCAGAGAGCAATGGACATTGCTTTTAGAGGCTTAATCAATCACTCTGTAGTAGTTTACTTAGATGATGTGATCGTTTATTCTAAAAACAAAGACGATCATCTTGCTCACTTACGAGTCATTCTGCTACAATGTCGTAAATACAGCATCTCCTTGAACCCCAAGAAGTCCATCTTTGCAGTAGAACAGGGTAAATTACTAGGATTCATTGTGTCTAGTGATGGGATTATTATTGACCCCAAGAGGACTCAAGTCATATCTAAACTTCCCCCACCTACCTCCAAAAAATCCATGCAGTCTTTCCTAGGCCGGATTAATTTCGTGAGAAGATTTGTCCCCAGCTTCTCCGAAATGGTCAGGCCTCTCCAGATTCTAATTAAGAAAGACACCAAATATCACTGGGAACCCACAGAAAACCAAGCTTTCAATGCTATAAAGAAGGCCATAATAGACGCTCTGTCTCTCATGAGCCCTGATTTCTCTCAAGATTTTACACTCTATACTTTTTCCTCTGATCGTTCCTATGCCGCAGTCCTAACTCAGAAGAATTCCGAGAACAACGAAGTACCCATCGCCTTTATGATCTCTGATTTCAAAGGTGCTGAACTTAACTACCCAGCGGTTGATCGGCAAGCCTACGCTATTTTTAAAGTAGTTAAGCACTTCCGGTCCTATCTTTTGAAGTCAAGGACGAAGGTCATTGTCCCCTACCCTGTCGTAAGGAACTTGTTAGTGAAAAAGGAGTTAGGAGAGAAGAGAGCCAACTGGGTCACCTCCTTGCAGGAGTATGACTTAGAAATCACCCCAGCACAGATTGTGAGAGGCCAAGGATTGTGTAAGTTGGTTGTTGATTCAGAAAAAGGACAGCAAGAGGATAGTGATACGTCAGACCTAGAACAACGTGATCAAAGTTTGATTTGTTGCACACAAAACCTCGTAAGTCCTTGGTATGACGATATTAGATTTTTTCTTGAACATGGATCAGCACCCCGTCACCTTGACCCCGCCAAAAGAAGAGCATTGAGACTAAAGTTCGCCTCCTTTCATCTAGTTAACGGTATACTGTTTCTTCAGAATTTTGACGGCGTACTGATGCGCTGCCTCGAAAAAGACGAAGCAGAAAGAGTCTTGCTTGAGTTGCATGCAGGAGAATATGGTGGTCACTATAGTGGAGATACCACTGCTCATAAGCTTTTAAGAGCCGGTTACTACTAGCCTACGCTTTTTAGGGATGCCCATACCTTGTGCCATAAATGTGTCATTTGTCAGAAAGCATCAGGGCGGTTGCAAAAACCAGCCTTCCCCTTGCAACCCGTTTCAGTCGATTCTCCTTTCCAGCAATGGGGCCTTGATATCATAGGTCCTATTAACCCTCCATCCTCACAAGAACACAAGTATATTGTGACAGCCACTGATTATTTTACTCGATGGTCTGAAGTCGTCGCGCTAAGAACCGTTAACACAAGTCAGGTGATCGCTTTTCTAAACTCGAATATCATCACTCGTTTCAGTATCCCTGATTTTCTAGTCTTTGATAACACTTCATACTTTTCTTCCCTAGAGATGAGTGAGTTCTCTTTGGAGAAAGGAATAAAGCTGAAGTATTCTGCTAGTTATTACCCCTAGGGTAACGGCTTAGCAGAATCAACAAACAAGAACTTGATCAAAATTATCAAGAGAACCGTGCCTGAAAATCACAAGAACTGGCACAATGCACTACTAAATGCACTGTGGGCTGATAGGGTAACACCCAAAGCCGCTATAGGTAATTCCCCCTTTTTTCTCGTTTATGGAAGAGAAGCCATTCTGCCACCTCACATTCTTCTTCCTTCGCTTAAATTGTCACAAAAAGTCCAAGAAGAAGATTGTCCCCCTCTAGAAAGTCGTATTAACGCTTTGATGAAGTTGGAAGAAGTAAGAACCCAAGCTAAGCATAAGTTAGATCAACATCGACAATTTATTAAAAGATGGTTCGATTCTAATTCTGCTTCTGATAGGAATTTTGAAGTAGGTGATCTCATTTTGAAGTGGGACAAACCGCACGAAGGGAAGGGTGAGCACACCAAGTTTCAAAATTTATGGCTTGGGCCATTTTTGATTGCTGAAAAGTTGGGTCCTAGTTCCTTTCGATTGCAGAATCTTGAAGGGCATCTTGACACCTATCTGGTGAATGGCCAAGCCCTGAAAAGATACTTCGCTTGATTATTACCCTTGTATATTATGTAAATATTTCCTTTTGTTTTTATTTTTCCTTTGTTTGCGTTTTGTATTTGGATTGATCAGTTTTTGTGTTTTTTGAAAGATATGCATACCTGTGCACTAAGCCATTCAGACCAACACCATGGAAAAATTTCTTCTCTGAAATAACTTCTGAAAGATTGTACGATCATCAAAACTGATATTTATGTTGGAAAATTTTGTTGTTTGAAAGAAGTTTACTAATTTCAATCTCTGAGCAAAGTTTGTCATGATCATCTATTATCTTTTTACGCTATCCTTTTTCCGTAAAGGAATGACTCAAAAAGGGTGTCTCCCTGTCATAGTAAGTTTTTTTAGAAATAAAACATCTCTGGAGCTGAATAAAGGACAGTGCTAAAAAATTATGATGAGGTCTAAAAAATATGTTAAAATATCAAGACTTTCACCATCACCCCGCTCATATATCTACAAAAGAAAACAAAATAAAAATATTAATAAGAGCTGTGGGAAGTGTTTGTAAACCCGTCAGGATACTGAACAGGTCCGCTGCCAGTGGGTAAATGCATGCATGGCACCAAGACAACTTCGTCGGGGTACTGAACAGGCCCGCTGGGAGCGAAGCAATGTTGGGTACACTAAAATCTGTAAAAAATTATAAGAAACCTCTTTAATGTCCTTTATTCTGATCTAGAACTTCTTGACAGGATACAGATGTCGGAGTGGATTAAATGGAAACCCTGTTGAGGATATGGACGCCTGCTAGCAGCAGTGGCCATGCCAACAGTATTGAAGATTTTATCATTAATATCGTAACTTGATGATCTTAAGACTATTATTAGTTTTCATATTTTAAAACATCGATGGAAAAGATGGTAAATGATGATGTTTGTAAGATTTTCTGATTGTTGTTTTTGAGTTGAAATTTTCTTTGCTGTCCTAATCTGAATTTATTTCTTTTGATAGAGATAACTGCTTCTCCCAGTGTGTCGCCATTGTTGGCAGCGAATTCAATTTTTTCCATTTCCCTATAAGCTGCCTACACCTATGACTTCTGAACTTCAAATTACTGTCACATTTTGTAAATAGACGATATTTTCATTTCTTGTGACACATGCAAATTAGTCTCGATTTAGTTTTCACGACTGTAAGCGTGAAAACTCCTCCATCGTTATTTGAACTGTCATGATCTTCTCATTGATATCCTGAAAGGCACTCACCTTTGGTTTATTATTGTGTGGCTAAATGAATTTTCAAACTATGCCTATTTGGACATTTTGGTTGCATAACTTAAACTGGCAAGGCATTGAGCATATAGATTTATATTGTGTGGGACTTGCCTAGTCATCCGATTGCATAGAGGTCATGGTTTATTTTGTTTTTACATGATGTGATCCTTATTATTATAAACTCTTGGCTTGTCAAATGTTATGAAATCGATTGTCACAATGTTTTATAAACATTTGATTACACACTTATACAATGGCACATATTTAAACTTTGAGTTTGATTTCACATTGAACATTCATGGTTTGAAATAATACAATGGTGCATTCATGGGTTGGCCGAATAATATGGTTTGAACTGTGTTATGATTGATTGAACAGAGTTTGTACTTTGTCATTACTGCTTTACATGGAGGTGAATAATCCCACCACCCTCGCACGTGCACATTAATGCTTCCCCTTTGATCGTTCGTAGCTATTAACCCAATCAACTTTTCTCCTCTGTGTTGTTGTTTTCAACCCAAACCCTTACCATATGCTCGCACCATGGCTCCAGTCATGAGGGCTAAACAGAATGGTAGCCAGGCTCTATTGATGTTCGACAGTTCTCATAGCGACCTTGAGGAATTTGGATGGCTCCCGTTCATACAAAAGTTTGATGGTTTTAACCCCTGCGTTGCCCGACAATTCGCTTTAACCTTTGATGGTTGTCGAGCCAAGGTCGAGGATGTCCAATTGGAAATTAACGAGCAATTTCTCAGTTTAGCTATGGGTCTGCCTACCACTGGACAACAATGGTCAAAAAATTACAAAGTGGAAGAGGTCCCGTGGACACTACTCTTCTAGTTGCGTAAGGTTAGCTCCTGTGATAAAGGTTTGCCCGCGAACATGCTCAAGCAAGGTTGGCACGATTTGTTGATGATAATCAAACAATTTATCACCTGCGAGGGTCGGTATGGTTTTTTTTTCTTACACCACATTCGTTTGCTTGTGGTTTTCATGGGCTATGAGCTTAATATGGCTTATTACTTGCATAGAAGCCTATTTAAAATGTCTAAGAGATACAAAAGCAACTAGGCTAACAGCAGCCTTTTTCACTATGGGTTGATTAAAATAATTGTTGTCTGTCATTTGGGGTTACACTGAGACTGTTGGAATGATTTTATTACTCGCAATAATTTTGAGGACTCAAACCCTCCACAGGTCGACAAACCTGTGGTGAGTGAGGGCAAGATTGTACCCCCGGTACCCTACAGTATTCTGTTACCTAAACCCTTACCCGACTCACCTATCGACCTACCCCACTTTGTAACCAAGGATGTCAAAACTGTTAAGCATGTGGCTAAAAGTTCTAAAGCCAAACCTATTGCGAATTCCAAAGGCAAAAATAATGCTTGTTTAATCTCTCGAATGGCAAGAAACAAGCCAAAGCCCCCTGTCAATCCTGACCCTATCGTGTTGAGCGAGGACTCTGATTCAGAGCTTGAACGTTTTTTCGCAAGTGAGTATCCCTATTCCAAAGGTCTGTGTGCCAAACCCTCATTTGACTTCGTGTCGAACCTACCACCTTGCTTGCAAAACGAACCTAATTACTCAGGCATTAAGCTACCTTGTAAAACTCTCAGTCCTTCATCAAAACCCTCTCCTTCTCTACCTCGACCTACAGCGCCACCCTATGATCAGTGTTGTTCATGGTTAGAAATGTATTATCTTGATGTGCCAATTCTACAATCCAGAATTCATTCTTTGGAGGATCAAGTTGCACGGCTTACCAGTCAAAAGGCCGAATTGCAAGCCACTGATAAGAAATAGAGAACGACTGGTTCTATTTTGTTTAAGAATGTGGAGTCAGCTACGACGGTCGTGAATTCAAAATTGGATAGCTCGAGCAGCCTCACTGGTATGTCTATCACATGTTTATATAACAAACTCATAGCTCTATTTACAGTTTGGATCTGCTCTGTCATACTATATGCATTGTGTACATATTTATGTTTTGATTAATTAAATTCGTTTTCCCATTTTAGCTTTGATTAAATCTCCTTCGATTTGATTGATTGTGGTATTGGATTGTTTTGATTTGGCTTAAATTGGATACTTTGTTGCTAATTGGAGTTGTTTCTATGCTTTCTAAACACAAGTTGTTTCTGGTATTTCAATTTTGAACACAATCAATGTTTCGATTCGAATTGGTTATATTGTATACGATATGGTTAACTGTTACGGTTTTATGTACATATGATTTTCGACCAAGCTTGAATACAGTCTGGATTATGTTTAATATGATTTTGTTTTATATGCACCCAAATCGTGAATAGATACGAATCATAACAGTTATACCCAGCTAGTCGATTCGTATTTTTTTGTTCGACCATGTTATCAATTTGATTCATATTGTAATGAATATACGGTTTAAATTTGATTTAGGGAATGAAAGTGACTATACCCAGGGTCACGATTTGTTTCTATATTTAACCCAGTCACGATTTGTTTCGATTGTTGCCTGGTTTATTATTATCACTTCTGTTGATGGTTGTGATCACTATTTGATCATGTCTGTTGACTATGTAATGCTCAGCGATCGAAATATATAGCGAAATTTGGTTGATGTTGTTATGAATGTTTTTTTTTACCCAAAATCGTAACAGTCTTTCCATCTTTGTATTTAATTAAAACGACGTGAATCTTATGCCACCATGATGAATGAATTATGGATGTGTTGGATTAGATCGTATCACATATGATATCACTCATTTTTGTTTCCATTTGAATTGAAACAGTTATGTTACTGTTTGACCCGATTTTATGGTCAAAGAAAAACAGAGTATCCTTACCTCTATTTTCGATTGAATCACTGTTGATTTTGTTTAATTTAAATGATAAACTCATTTGAACCATTAGTGATTTGTTTTGAATGTTTATTAAAAGAAAATTGGATTGGATTATTTTAAAGAGATTTGATTTGATTTCTTTTTGATCTTGTATGCTATTTTAGACTAGCTACAGAATCATATGATTCTGTAGCTAAGTCTGTTAAATTGGATTTTTATTGTTTTGTTACTAAACTATCTTTCTAACTTGATATTTTTGGTCTATTGCAGATGAATTCGAAATTGTAATGGATTTGATGAGCAGTTAGGGGATATTTGAAATATTTCACTTGCATTTTAGTTTCCTAGTTTAGTTGATTTTGGGTATATCTTCCCAGATTATGTAAAACAATTTGATATTATCCACAGGAAGGTTTTACCCTGTGGAGAGACTTATATATACTTATTATTTTTGTAATAATGTTCATCCTCATTCATGGGAGAACAAGGATATGGAATTTTAATACAGACTGAGGCAAAATTTGGTGTTTTGTTACAGCTTTAGCTTCTCATGATATCAATATTTTGTTTCATGTTGCGTATATCAATTTGTATTGGGTTAATGACTACTTTAGCTATCTTAATCTTCTGCAAATGATATAATTTTATCACTGTAATCCATATCTGATTTCTTCTAATATTTAAAAAACATAGCAACTACTTGATTCAATTTGTGAACGACAGATTTCTCTTCTTCATAAGTTGAATTATTAAATATAAGTTTTTGCATAACAGGTTTCCCTTATTGCAGACATTTATAAATCATATAGTTGTTATGATTTTTTATGTCTTGTTTGTCTTGTAAGCAAATCAAAGAGCAGCGCAGCCTATCGTTTATGATAAGATTTTGGATTAACCGGTGCGATTTTCCTTCCTCCGACCAGCTTCGAAGTCATCATACACAGGACAAATTAGGAGTGTTTCCAGGTCAGTTAGTCGCTTCTTTGTTTATCGTTCTTATTAGTAGTTTAGTTTAGATATAAGTTTAATTAGATTTATATTATATTGTTTAATTTCAGTAAATATATTAGATCGTTTAATTTCAGTAAGTTTTATTTCTTTTTCATAAAATATAAAAATCAGAAAACATATCTTCTTGTCTTAGGGCAGAAAACACATAAGTTTTACAGGTTTTATTCAAATCTGCAACTTGTAGATAGTGTATATTTGTGAATAAGTTGTAATTTAACTGGTAGTTAGACGGTTAATTGTTAGAGTTAGTGAAATAGTAATTAGTAGTTTGTATATATAATAGTTAGCATAGTTTACATTTAGTTTTAGTTTAATATTAGTAGTTTGTTTTAATTAGATTAGTGTATTAGTTTGTTTTTATTTATTGTTAATTAGTTTAGTTTTTTGTATTTAGTTTTAGTTAGTTTGTTTTAGTTAGTTTTAGTTTGTTTTATTTAGTTTTAGTTAGCTTAGTTAGTTTATATTAGCTTTCTCTTTGGTTTTCTTAAGACCTTAGAGCGGACAACGGAGTCGTTAAACTCATCGGGGTGGTTCATTCCAAACGGCTTAGGTTATTTAGACAACCCCGGACTGGTTCCACTCTCTCAATTGATGGACGGACAATTTCGCCCGTCAACAAGAGGTCTATTCCAGGGCATTCTGGGAAACAAACAAGGGGAAACAAATTCCTGAGGACAGACTGGAAGCCTGACTTGGTTCAACTCATGCATAATTAAATTCATTTATCAATCATAAGCCAATTCATTCATTTTCTGTTAGAAGAAGATATCTACCCTTTCTTATCAAAACACTGCACAGAAATTCTTATACTGTAATCGTTCACGATTTCACAGTTTATGAGTATATATGTCAGTATATGAATTTCAAGATGCAATATGTAAAACATTTATCATAAATAACACTAGAAGTGAGTGCAACTGTTGAGAGGGGTGCTCGTTGCCACCCAACCGTAGGCTTAGTGACTCCCAGCGGATTTACCACTAGCCACCCCCGATCTGAGACCAAGATGCTGTGAGACTGCATCTCTGTTTTCCAGTGACCAGAAGCGAAGGTTGCAATCCTTCCTCTCTGCTATCATTCACTCTGCATAATGCCAAAGTTCTCCCCTCGCGTCTGCCCCTGTAATCGCTTCTAACCCCCACGCCTTATCCTCTTTCGAGGTTGTTGTTAAAGATTATTTTTTTCATTTGGTGTAGAAGCACCCAAGGATGTAGATTGCACACGAAATTCCCAAGCACAGCACGGGAGAATCCTTGTTTTTCCATGTAGCAGGTCAAGCGAGCGGGAAAAATATCGTCGACAACATCCAAGGTCTATTTTGCAAAGCAGATCGACGGTCACCAGGTTTTCGGAGCTACCAAATTTCCCAAGGTTTAACGCAAATGACAACTCTCGTATTTCAATTAGCAGGGTCAAATCATCCGATCTAACTGGGACAGGTGGCAGCTTGTCGGCATATCACAGATCGGGGTTTAGGGGAGCAGGGATCCCTTAGCTCATTGCATTTGGAAGTGTCGATCAGCGAAACTCTGAAAGCGCCTTTGGCGCCAAGCCCGCGGTCTCAGCCCTGGGTCATATCAAGTGAGCCTGCAAATGAGGGTGGCTCCCTTGTAAATATCGAATTCCCCCTCATCCGTTCATCCTAAGGATGTGTGTCGCAAGATTTGTCCGCATCAGCATTTTGGTGGTCAGGAGTTCATGGGGTGAGAGTTTCGTGATATTCAACATCGCGAGACCCCGAACCCCGATAGCACTGAAAGCGTAGAAAGGGGGGGGTTGTGGTATCACGAAGTGTTTTCAGCTGTCCATCCAGAGGGGACACCTGGCAGCAAGAAGATCCATCTCGACGCTTCGCCCATTGCGACTCCATCACACAAAGAGCAGCTCCGTTATTTTCCGATGCGCGAGGTGCTGGGAGAATCTCGGACCTGGGCCCATGACATCGCTAGGAGAAGTAAGAACCGTCAGATCTAGAAGGATGCGTTGTGCTAGATTGAGCCATCTCGGCATATCGCTCATCGTGATTTCAATCAGCAAAGTTCAGCCCTTTCATATTCGCGAACGCCGAAAGCATATGGTCACAGCCCATGGTCACTTGGGGAGAGGAAGGAGTTGCATAAAGAAGGCCAGAGGCGTCAAGTTCAGTTGCATAAGGGATCATCGTGACCTCTAGGTGCCATTGGACCTGATCTTAATATTGTTCCTAGTATTCAAGTAAATGAAGGCAAGAGCGAGTGGTTGAGACTTCCTCTCATTCATTAAATAAGGGAATGGAGGGTCTGGCAAGTCGTCTGCCCGAGGAGGTCCTGTGTATCGATTTTCTTAAAGAAGCCATGCCGAAGTCCTCGACTCAACAGGGAAGTCTGCGCATGCTAGCCCAACACTTAATGGCTCAGCTACTCTCCTTACAGAAGCCATGCGTAGTTAAGATCGCGCTTAAAGGAAGATATTAGTACGAGTTTGACTGAAGTGACACCAAGCCTTGGATGACTGGGCACGCCTCTGAGAGGTGAATTTTCGTGGGTATATAGACTCAGTTTTTATATTCTGGAAGTATCGATGGTAGAGAAAAGCTCCCTACTGTAAAGTTTTAACAGATATTCTAGTTTGTTGGATATTCATCTATATATGAGATATCTTGTTTTATGACAGACATTTTTTCTTACTCCATCTAATTTTCGTCTCATTCTTAGAGAGTTCGTGATTGGCAGATTCAAGCGAATTATTGCAGTCATGTTATGATAAGAGATTTATTGTTGCATTATTGCATTCTCTAGATTTGCATTTGAATGTAAGATGATATTGCATTTGGATGTCTTCTTCCTCAGCGTGTTAGAAACCCGATGTTAATAACACCCCCGCTTTTCTCTTATGTAAGTCTTCCACCTGTTCACCCTTTACTACAGCTCTTTGTCTGAAGTTTATATAAGACCTCACTCACCTATGCACGCCTTGCCTAGTTTTGGAGTTGGAATGATATTGTTTTGAGTTGGATTCCATTCGGTCACCCCATCTATAAACTACTGTGACATAAAACTGATGGGCGTCGGGCTCTGCTCCTGCTAGCAATCCGGGAGTGACTTCCTTCGCCAACATTTCAAGCGTCGTTTCCAGGGACGAAGTTGAATATTTTCCCCGGGATTGAATGACAACGATTAACTGATTCTGAAGGTGCATCAAATATCAGAATTATCAAGATTGTTGATGTGCACCTGGCAACTCCATTGTGACAACTCCGTTGGGGAAAACCTGCTCTATTAATTGTGGCTTTCAGAGGCAGACACACGCGGTCTCATCCACAGCTGCCCCTAGCTACACCTGAAGCCAATCCAAAGGTGGTTCTTAGAAAGGGAAAGGCCCCTGAAGAAGAAGCTTCCACTGCCCAAACAGGTAATCCACCATCTCCTCCTGTAAGAACTTTGTTTTCTCCTCCTCAGTTTCTTAATAGACCTCCTTCAGAAGTTTCCCATTTCCTGAATTTTGGGAGTGTTCCTACTGATTTTTCCCCTCCTGGACTGGGATCGGAGGGAGAAATCCTTGTCACTCCCCTCTCATATGAAGCTATACCTTGGCGTAGACCCAGGACCACAGAAGATTTCCCTACTCCTGCACAAGGAGGAGCACCTGCTGACTTGAGTTTGTTAGCTTTCTCCTTAAATCCTCTCTTGTTTCCCACTCCCATTAAGAACTCATCCCTAGTATCCATGTTCTGAGTTCCTTCTCCTCCGAGTTCCCCTTTACATAATATCCATATGGTCGAAGAAAATCCCCCTATGACCGTAATGGAGGCCATCATAGCCGCTCGGTATGATCCTCTTGTCTTACCACAACTTCTCAATGCCCTCCCACTAGATGGATACCTAAAGCAGTTGCCCAAGTTTATAGGCGAGGGGGACATAGCTACTGAAGAAAACCTAGCAGCCTTTTATAATTTCGTGGATGATAATGTTATCATGCACGCAGACGTATGGATGAGAATTTTTTCCATAATCTCCAAGGAGAGGCTAGAAAATGGTTCAAGGCCCTGCCTCCTCGATCTATTGATGGGATAGAAGATTTAGATAATACCTTTTTGAGACAGTGGGGAGATAAAAAAGATTTCTTGTATTACGTGACAGAGTTTGGGTCGTTGAAGAGAAAGGAAGGAGAGTATGTCTCCAACTTCTCCAAGAGATTTAATAAAATGTACAACATAATCCCTGCTGAGATAAAACCCTCTGAAGCCTCTGCAAAGATCACTTACTCCAGCGCTTTTGATCCTGATTTCTACCTACTACTAAGGGAGAGAAGAGTTGTTACGCTGACCCACATGCAGGATGCGACCATGGAGGTAGAATATAACATATTGGTTGTCAACCAACTCAGGAACGCATGTGATAGAAATATGTCCAAGAACAGGCCTGAAGCTTCCTCATCCAGTTCCTCTCCCCTGCCCCATCAGACAGATGAGACAGCTAGAGCAATAAAATCACTTGTTGCCAAGATGGAAAGGTGGGAATTAGAGGGAAAGCCCATGTATAGAAATCCCCAGAACACTGATAATAGAGGTTTCAGACGACCTATTAACAATATGCCTCAGGTTTTCCCGAGGGAACAAAGGGGAAAAGACAGAGAAGATCAAAGGGTTCAAAACCCCCTCCAAAACAACCTAGTTGATCATGAGGAAAGAGAGGAGATAGACGAGTTTGGCCCTAAAATTCATTGTATTGAAGAAACTCCCCCTTTTCCCCATTTGACGCAGTCCGCATATGAAGAATCCCTGATGAGTGCTCAAATTCATGAGTTGGGGAAAGAACAAAGGGCCGGTCACACTTCTAGCAGATATAATCTCAGGTCGAGAAGGAAAGAAGGAGACTTTGATAGCCCAGACTAGCCCCTCATACCAGAAAGACCTACTAGATCTACAGCAGCCGCTATAAGGATAAAAGAGCTCAGAGCGCTTTGCCAGCAGTCAAAGAACCAATCATCAAGGTAAGGGAAGATCCTAAGCCCATTCCATCCTATAATTTTGAACATGAAATTCAAAAGATCAGGATCCCTGTCCCCCTCTCAGAGCTAGTTAAAAATGAATATTTTAAAAGATCCCTCTCCAAGCTACTACAATCTGAGTACCCCCAGGCCCCCTCTAACTCAGTAAACCTTCAATATGAGAAGCCAGTTGTCATCTTAGGCTCTATGGTAGAAGACAAATATGACTCACCCCCCCCCTTCTACACATCCCTGAACATACATGATAAAGTGTTGCATAACCTCCTCATGGATTCAGGGGCTTCCCATAACCTTATGCCAAAAATAGTCATGGAAGAATTGGGACTGTAGGTGACAAGAACTTATCATGATTTATATTCTTTTGATTCAAGGAGTGTACAGTGTCTAGGAGTCATCAAAGACCTGGTGGTTTCCCTATTTCAGTTGCCCATGAAAAGTGTGGTCATGGATATTGTGGTAGCCAACGTTCCCCCCAAATTTGGTATGCTATTGTCTAGATCGTGGATTAAAAAACTTAGAGGGACACTAGAGATGGATCTCACATATGCCACCATTCCGGTCTTTGGAGGGGAACAAAGGAGATTATACAGAGAAGCCCAACTAGCCTATATTGTCAGTGATGAAGCAGACCCTACCAATCACCCCATATTTGCACTTGACACCGACTTGGGGTCTATTGGCAGCCAATTCACCTTTTTTATGATCCTATAAGCTGCCTACACCTATGTTTTGCAAACATCATCTTTTCGTCGCAATTTTCAATAAACGACATTTTCATTCTTGCGACAGTTACACACTTATTTTCGCTTTGTTTTCATGACTGTAAGCGTGAAAACTTCTCCTTTCGAAGTCATATTTCGATCTGAACTTATCATTACATAGCTGGAACGACTTTCGAACTATACTCATTGGACGTTCTTATATTGATTGTATGACTGGTTCATTGAGTTTGCAATACATTTATATTTGGACTTGCACTTTATATGACTTGCCTGATCATTGATTCTATGAAAATGCATAGGTGTTATGATTAAATTATATATATATATATGATATAATCCTTATGTTAATCCTTCATAACTTATTGGCTTGTCAACTATATGAATGTCGTTTTGGAACCTTCGTTAAACTTTTGATTATATACATTGGCGCATAGTTGATTTTGGGTTTTGATTTATATGTCAGATGTTTTAAACATTATGGTATAACATTTGCGCACATTGGTGATTCACCTTTGATTTTATTGGTTGTACACATAACTTAAAGGTTGAACTATTATTATGGAGTAAACAACTATGAAAATTGGCGGTTGTACTTGGATAATCAATATTGTGCATGGCAGACTCCACCACCTTCGCATGCTCGCATTTATGCTTACCCCTTTTGCTCGTTCATTGTTTTTGGTCCGGGTAGCTCTGCTCCTGTGTGTGTTGGTGAATACAAACCCTTCCCTTACCATGTGTTCGGCTCCATGGCACCATTCGTGTGAGTCGAGCCCAATGGAAATCAAGCCCTGCTGATGTTTGACAATGCCCGCCAAGATTTGGAAGACAATGGATGGCTTACCTTCATGAAATGATTTGAGGGTTTTAACCTCTGTGTGGCACGACAATTATCCATGACCTTCGATGGCTGTCGAGCCAAGGTCGGCGATATACAGTTAGAGATTGATGAACAGTTCATCATCTCGGCTACGGGGTTAGCTCCTTCGAGACAACGTTGTTTTAAGAATTGCAAGGTCGAGGAAGCACCATGGACAATGTTGTTTCAATCTCGCAAAGTCACCTCTTGTGACAGAGGTATGCCCGTATCTATGCTCAAACCACAATGGCACGATGTATTGATGATAATCAAACAGTTTGTGACCTGTGAAGGTCAAGACGGACTTGTGTTCCTCCACCACCTACATTTGCTTATGGTTTTTATGGGATACTCTCTCAATATATCCTTTTATTTGCATCGTAACCTGTTTAAAATGTTGAAGAAGTTCAAACGGCACCAGGCTGACAGTAGCCTGTTTCATTATGGGTTTGTTAAGATTATCATTTTCTATCATTTGAGTTTGCACGGGGATAGCTGGAGCATTTTTGTTGCTCGGAATGGTTTCGAGGATCCGAACCCTACACAGGTTGACAAACCTATGGTGAGTGAGGTCAAGGTTGTACCCCCGGTGCCCTACCATGTCCTACTACCTAAACCCTCGGTCGACCCTCCTATCGAATTACCCCACACTGTGACTAAGATTGTTGAGACTGTTAAGGCTATGACAAAAAATCCCAAGGCAAAACCTACTGCTAATGATAAGGGTAAAAAGAATGCACATTTGATTTCACGGATGGCAAGGAACAAGCCAAAACCCCCTATTGAGCCAAACCCTATCGTCTTGAGTGAGGACTCCGATTCGGAAGTGGAACATTTTTTATCTAGCGAGTACCCCTACTCACAGGGTTTATGTCTCGAGCCCCCTTACGATTTCGTATCAAACCTACCCCCCTACCTAAAGGACGATCCTAACTACCCGGGTATTAAGTTGCCCCGTGAAACTCTCGGTCATTTGGCCAAACCCTCGCCTGCTCTGTCTAAACAGTCACCCTGTGACCAATGCAATTTATGGTTAGAACGATATTATATTGATGTTCCTATACTCAAGTCAAAGATTCAGTCACTGGAAGACCAAATTGCAGTGCTAACCAGTCAAAAGGCCAAGCAAAAAGCAACAGATAAAAAAAAAAGACAACCGGCTCTATCCTGTTCAAAAATGTGGAATCAACCACGGCTGTTGTAAATCTCAAGCTGGCATAATCAAGCAGCCTCGTCACTACACAGGTATGGTTTTGACATCGTTTTGTTTTATAAATAATATAGGTTAATATAACGATTCCAATTCTGTGTCGAATAGCTCTGTTTACGTCTTGAATGGCTCTGTTATAACTGTGAGCATCCTATATATGGTTTTGTTTTGAACAAAAAGAAATTTCAATCTAATATACATTCCCAGTATAGCGGTCGATAGATTTTGATTGGATTGAGTAGTTCTCGTTTGAATTTGATTGATTGGTTTGCCTTATTAATAGTGTGTCTTCAACTGGATTGGTTTGTATCCGATTTCAAAATGAAATTTTTCATACCCAATTTAGACACCGATAGATTCTCATTTTGATTTGATTGGTTTTCGTTTGATCTGATTTGAGCGCGTTTCTGATTGAGTTAACGAAATGGAAGATGTTATTTCAATTGAATTGGTTTGGTATCTACTCTGAACTGTAAGTTTTCATGATTACGATCATGTTGGATTTGATCTCGATATGGTTCAGATGCTCTTATTGGTAAACTATTTCAAAGAGTCTGTTGGTAACGATGTGCTCTATCATGTGATTTTCAAAAATCATGAATATTCCTCTGCTCGATTTTAATTTGGGAAATAAAGACTTTGTTTTTATAAAAACGATATGCTCATGTAAGCCGATGCTAGGGACAGTTTCGATTCACAATGATTATGTTAAGACTCCTTGCTGTTTGAATCATTTAAATCGAATTCAGTTGATTCGATTACTCTCATGAGTTAGATTTACATTGTGAAGTGTTGCTCTGTCTGTTTTTAACTTGCAAACGAATTGGTCAATATTTGTTGTCTCTATCGAGTCTGGTAATAATGCATTTTAAAGAAATAATTTCGATCAAAGGAAATCGATATTGTTTACCCAATTTACTAAAAACAAACGATCATATAATTCTTGTGAACTCTGTTTCCAGCTGAGTGATTTCATTATGATTTCGGTTATAGACAGTTACGCACCAGTGTTGATTTAATTAGTTTATGGTATGAATCTTTTTGCTATATCGTTACAGCTATTAAGATTGGAAAATGATTTTGTTGGATTAGATCGTATCTCTTGTTTAACAATCGCATACGATATGTTTGATTATTGGTTTCAATTGGATATAAAACAATCTTATGACTGCCCGATTATGACTCTGTGGACCCGATTTTGTGGTAACAAAAGAACAGAGTATTCCTATCTCTGTATTCGGTTGAACCATTTTTTATCCTGTTCAATTTTGAATGATAGAACCATTCCAATCTCAGTGATTTGTTTTCAAATGTTTATTGGGAGATAATTGGATTTAATTCTTTTAAAATATTTTGAATCGATTCTGATGCTGATTCTGTATCTCATTTAGACTAGCTATAGAATCAGATGATTCTGTAGCTTGTCTATAGAATTTATTTTTTATCATTTTATTAATAAAAGAGTCTTCTAACTTGTCTATTTTGGACCCTTTTCAGGTGAACTCGAATTGTATGGGATTGGATGGACAGTTTAGAGGATATTTGAATGTTTTAGTTTTATTTTAGTTTCTTAGTTTAGACAACTTTGGGATATCTACCAGATTTCATGTAAATAGTTTTATAACTTCCACAAGGAGGTTTTACCCTGTGGAAAAACTTATAAATACTTATTATTTTTGTAATAAGGATCATCCTCATTCGTGGGAGAACAAGGATATGGAATTTTAATACAAATTGAGACAAAAGTTGATGTTCTGCTACAGCTTTAGCTTTTCATAATATCAATCTTTTGTTTCACATTTATGTTTATCAATTTGCATTTGGTTAATGACTACTTTAGCTATCTTAGTCTTTTGCAAATGATGTGTTTTATTTAATATAATCCATATCTGATTTCTTCTAGTATTTAAAAACATAGCAATTACTTGATTCAGTTTGTGAATGAAAGATTTCTCTTCTTCATCAATTGAATTATTAAGTATAAGTTTTTGCATAACAGGTTTACCTAATTGCTGAGATTTATAAATCATATAATTGTTATGATTTTTATGTCTTGTTTGTCCTGTAAACAACTCAAAGAGCATTGCAGTTATCGTTTACGAGAAGCTTCTGGATTATTCGGTGCGAGTTTCCTTCCCTCGACCAACTTCGAAGATCATCATAAACGGGACAAACCTGGAGCGTTTCCATGCCAGTTTGTCATTTGTTTGTTTAGTGTAATTATTATTAGTTTAGTTTAGATATAAGTTTAGTTAGATTTATAGGTAGAATTAGTATATTAGTGTTTGGTTTAGTTAGTTTTCTGTTTTATTTCTTGTTTATAAAATTATAAAATCAACAAAAATACCTTTCTCTGTCTTAGGACAGATTGCAAATGAATTTTTCAGGTTTTAATTAAATCTGTAAATTGTCAATTTTGTACATTTTGTGAATTGGTTATATTGCAGTTAGTAGTTAGTATAGTAGTATATAGAATAGTTAGAGTCATTTTGTTTATTTTAGTTAGTTTGTTTGATAGTTAGTTTTAATTAGATTAGTTTGTTAGTTAGTTTTGTTTATTGTTAGTTAGTTTAGTTTGTTTTATTTAGTTTTAGTTAGATTAGTTAGTTTAGATTAGTTTTCTTTTTGTTTTCTTAGGACCTTAGATCGGCTAACAGAGACGCTAAACCCGTCAGGGTGGTTCATTCCAAACAGCTTGGGTTATTAGACAACCCCGGACCAGTTCCACTCTCTCAGTTGACGGATGGTCAATTTCGCCCGTCAACAAATGACACTAGAAGTAGGGCATGAACTTAATTAATGGCACGAGGTAGTCGCAAGACTCCTCCCCCTCCTAATCGCTCACCTATAGTGACTAGAAGTCGTTCACACGATAATATTCCCCTTCAATTAGCAACTACTTCAACTGACGATCCACAGATCACAGTTGAGCCAGGAACCCCTAATCCTACAGGTGGTGACATCCAAGAGATTGTCCATCAATCTCTTATTAAAACACATAGTGCCTTAGCTCGTCTTAGGCAACAAAACCATCTGTGGGGCCAACCTTTGGACTTCTCTGATATCAGAGAACAATTAGGTGACACTAACCTCACTGTGAATCCTACATATCCAAACTTAAATCTTGTTGTAGGAGGATTTGGGATACCTCCTTCACCACCTCCATCATCTCCTTCTTCTTCTGGAGGATATTCCTTGTCAGACGAAGGCAATTCACCTTCTCAGCCTTCCACACCCACTACCCCAATGGAAAATCAGAGAAACCCTGCTAGACCCTGGCTTGATCAGGATGATGCAGCTGTACCTGGAGCCGAGCACCCTTTACCTAAGCACCCTAAGAAATGGCTTCCCAAGTTTGATCCTGATTCGAAACAGATAGCTGAAGATCATATTAAAAAATTTACGTTAGCCATTAGACTCCGCAATGTTGAATATGAAGATGTTTTCTGTAGGTTGTTCCCTTATACTTTTGAGGGTAATGCATCGACATGGTACTTTGCCTAGCAACCCCATACCATCGTGTCTTGGGAAAAGTTTGAGTCATGCTTTTTGAAAAAGTTTGGAGATGGTAAGCCTCTGGAAGTCTTAGTCATGGACCTTTCCAGCTTAAAAATGAACCCAAAAGAAAAAGTTAAAGAATTTAATCAAAGATTCTTGACACTTAAAAATCGAATCCTTGTGGATTCCATGCCTGCTGAGAGTCTTATAATAGCTTACTACACTAAAGCTTTACATCAAATTATAGCTATTTGGGTTAAAATATCTAAGAAAGCCACGTTGTTAGAAGCCTTTGAGGAGGCCAACTAGATTGAAAAAGACATACTTAGTCTTAAAGACTCTTTTAGCAACGAAACTGAAACTAGTTCTTCTTCCAAAAAGAAGATTGAAATTCTCCCCAGACCTATGCAAAGTAAAACACAACCTGAAAACTCTGATTTGGAAAATTTAACTAAAGTTGTTCAAAAACTGTTGAATCAAGTTATAGACTTAAAAAGGTCGACTGAAAAAGCTTCCTTGAGTAAAGGACCCTACAAACCCCCTTTCCAAAAGCCTTTTCCTACCAACCGACCTAATTCAAACCCCGAAGGCTTAAACCTAGAAATTTTGCAATGTGCCCTTCAAACAATTCTAGAAGCCCAAGATAACTTGATGCCCCCTGAGACCCCTCAGGAGGTAGTTGAACAGGAAACAGTTCAAGAAGAAGAGTCTTCTCCAAACATCTTTGGACACTTCTCGGACAACATATTTCAAGCTAACTTCGAGACTGTACATCCTTATAACACTAGTAGTAAGACAGCAAACAAGCCTTCTACCGAGAACACTACAACTTCACCACCAAAGCCATCTAAATCAGCTGAGACTAAACAGAGTAATGTGAACCCCAACTTAGATTATGATGTTGTTGAAGATCTTAAAAAGTTAAGGGATAACATTTCTATTTATGAATTGTTGAAGTTTCCATTTTTGTTACAAAAAATGTTGCAAAATATTTCAGAGAATGGCAAAAGGGCAATTCCAATGGTAACAAGGTTGTGCAAAGCAAAGTTCCGCAAAAGACTTCCACTAAAAATAATCATGATCCTCAAGATAAAGGAAGCCTTCATATAGTCACTGTAAATAATGTGAATAATGTAAATAATGTAGATAAAGTAGCATCAGAAATTGCGAGTAAGAAGCCACAAGCTACTACTCCCACTACTCGCAAAAATGTACCTCCTTTTCTTTTAACTTTCGAGATTTTCAACAGAAATGTGCATAATTGTATGGTCGACTCAAGGGCGTCATCCAATGTGATGCCTTGGTCTGTCTACCAAAAGATAATGCTGAAGTGGAACCATCTACTTTAAAAATCATACAACTTGATCAGAAAAATGTTAAAGTTATAGGCAAACTAAAAAAAGTATTGATTAGATTATCGTCTAACCCAAAGGTTCATTAGGTTATTGATATAATCATTGTGGATATTCCAGAAGTGTATGGTATTTTTTTAAGCAAGGACTGGTTGGAGCAGCTACATGGTTACTTCGCAACAGACTGGTCTCACTTATGGCTCCCAAAGAATGGTAAGCCTAACAAGATTAGGGTGAATCGTGAGTGCTATCTTAAATTCACGGTCACATATTTGAACAATCCCAACGAACCATATACACCTTCTGTTGATTCACCCGAAGTCCAAGGGATGGACACCTTCTTTGGCAATTTCATGGCCGAGGCTTCACCTATCATCAATCCATAATAGCAGTCTGAGATCGTAGCATATATGCAACCAACAACTTCTATACAACAGTCCCATGTGCCCGATGGAAACCAAATTTGGTATCTATATTTCGATGGTTCTAAGTCTAAAGAAGGATTTGGATCAGGCTGCATCATTATCGATACGGCAGGTAACAAGACATTAATGGCTTGTAGACTGGAATTTGAATGTACTAACAATACTACAGAATATGAGGCTTTATTGCAAGGTCTCAGAAAAGATCTGGATATTAACATTCAAAACCTAGTTGTATTTGGTGACTCTAAAATAGTGGTTAGACAGGTAAGAGATTCTATACACTGTCTTTCCCTACATCTCAAAAGTTACCAGTCTGAGGTATGGAGTCTTATGAATAAATTTTCTACTTTCAATATAAATTCCATTCCTAGATTAAATAATGTTGAAGCAGATCTATTAGCTAATGTAGCCTCTAAACTTCTTCCTACAGAAGGCTTGTCCCCAGATGCATTCTCCATCGAGCTATTGTTTCGACCATCTGTTCCTGACAATATCATAAATTGGAGAGTATTTGATTATGATCAACGGATCATTAACTTTCTGCACATGGAAGAAACCTTTCAAGGCGCGGTGATAGATGAACACACACAAGATGACAATTTGCACGATTTTACGGTAATACCTGATCCGAAATCTCCTGAAGCTCTATCGAACATGGTAAATTCCATACCCAAATCCATAGTTAGATTAGAGAAGTTTTATGATTTTGAAGATAAATTTAAAAAGATGGTCAATTGTAAAACTAATAGTTCCTCGTTGTCTTATGAAAAAGTGAACTTAGGAACCAGTGAAAATCCTTAGTGCATTAACTTAGGCTTGGGATGTTCTAGACAAGAAAAGAATGCTTTTGTTAAATTATTTAAAGAATTTAAGGATGTCTTTTCATGGACGTATGATGATCTTAAAACGTTCGACCCTAATATCATACAGCATGTCATCCCGATGAAGCCCCAAACCTTACCCTTCCAACAGAAATTGAGGAAGATGCACCCTAAACTAGAACCGATCGTTCAAAAAGAATTGAATAAACTCCTAAGTGCTAAAATAATTTTTCCTGTTAGGCACACTCAATGGGTGTCCAACCTTGTCCTAGTTCGGAAGAAAAATGGGGAAATCCGACTTTGCGTCGATTTTCGAAACCTCAATAGAGCGTCTGACAAAGACAATTATCCTGTCCCACCCATGGAACAGATCCTTCAACAGGTATCTAGTTTCGAGAGGCTATCTTTATTGGATGGTTTCTCTGGATACAACCAAGTCTTGATGTCCCCGCCAGACCAACTCAAAACTACCTTCTGTACCCCGTGGGGCACTTTTGCTTATCGCAAAATGCCCTTTGGATTGATTAATGTTGGTGCTACCTTTCAGAGAGAAATGGACATTGCTTTTCGAAGCTTAATCAATCACTCCATCGTAGTTTACTTAGATGATGTGACTGTCTATTCTAAAAAAAAAGACAATCATCTAGCTCACTTACGAGTCGTTCTGCTACGATGTCGTAAATACAGCATCTTCTTGAACCCCAAAAAGTCCATCTTTGCAGTAGAATAGGGTAAACTCCTAGGATTCATAGTGTCTAGTGAAGGAATGATTATTGACCCCGAGAGGACTCAATCATCGCTAAACTTCCCCCACCTACATCCAAAAAATCCATGCAATCTTTCTTAGGCCAGATTAACTTCGTGAGAAGATTCATCCCCAGTTTCTCTGAAATGGTCAGGCCTCTACAGAACCTGATTAAGAAAGACACCCAATATCACTGGTTACCCACATAAAATCAAGCTTTTAATGCCATAAAGAAGGCCATAATAGATGCTCCGTCTCTCATGAGCCCTGACTTCTCTCAATATTTTACACTCTATACTTTTTCCTCTGATCGTTCCTATGCCACCGTCCTAACTCAGAAGAATGTCAATAAAAATGAAGTACCCATCGCCTTTATGAGCTCCTCTTTCAAATGTGTTGAACTTAACTACCCAGCGATTGATCGGCAAGCCTGCGTTGTTTTCAAATCAGTTAAGAATTTTTGGTCCGATCTTTTGAAGTCAAGGACGAAAGTCATTGTCCCCTACCCTGTCATAAGGAACTTGTTAGTACAGAAGGAGTTAGGAGAGAAGAGAGCTAAATGGGTCACCTCCTTGCATGAGTATGACTTAGAGATCACCCCAGCTCAGATCGTGAGAGGCAAAGGGTTGTGTAAGTTGGTTGTTGATTCGGAAAAAGGACACCAAGAACATAATGATACGTCAAACCTAGGACAAAGAGATCAAACTTTGATCTATTGCGCACAAAACCTTGTTAGTCCCTGGTACGGTGATATTAGATTCTGTCTTGAACATGGGTCAGCACCCCATCACCTTGACCCCACCAAGAGAAGAGAGTTAAGACTAAAGTCCGCCTCCTTTCATCTAGTTAACTATGTATTGTTTCGTCAGAATTTTGACGGTGTACTGATGCATTGTCTCAAGAAAGATGAAGCAGAAAAGGTCTTTCTAGAGTTGTATACAGGAGAAGCTGGTGGTCACTTCGGTGGTGACACCACTGCTCATAAGGTGTTAAGAGCCGGTTACTATTGTCCCACGCTTTTTAGGGACGCCCATTCCTTGTGTCGTAAATGTATCATCTATCAAAAAGCATCAGGGTGGTTACAAAAACCATCCTTTCCCTTGCAACCTGTTTCATAAGATTCTCCTTTCCAGCAATGGGGCCTTGATATCATAGGTCAAATTAACCCTCCATCCTTGCAACAACACAAGTATATTGTGACACCCACAGATTACTTTACTCGATGGTCTGAAGCTGTTGCGCTAAGAACTGTTAACACCAATCAAGTAATTGCCTTTCTAAACTCAAATATTATCACTCGTTTTGGTATCCCTGACTGTTTAGTCTTTGAAAACGCTTCGTATTTTTATTCTCTTGAGATGAGCAAGTTTGCTTTGGAAAAAGGAATAAAGTTGAAGTATTCTGCTATTTACTACCCCCAGGGCAATGGATTAGTAGAATCAACAAACAAGAACTTGATTAAAATTATCAAGAGAACAGTGGTTGAAAATCACAAGAATTGGCACAATTCACTGTTGAACGCACTATGGGATGATAGGGTAACACCCAAAGCCGCTATAGGTAACTCCCCCTTTTTTCTCATTTATTGCAAAGAAGTTATTCTGCCACCTCACATTCTTCTTCCTTTGCTTCAGTTGTCACAAAAAGTCCAAGAAGAAGATTGTCCCCCTTTAGAAAACCGAATTAACACTTTGATGAAGCTAGAAGAAGTAAGAGCCCAAGCTAAGCGTAAGTTAGATCAACATCAACAATTGATTAAAAGTTGGTTCGATTCTAATTGTGCTTCTGATAGGAATTTTGAAGTAGGCGATCTCGTCTTAAAATGGGACAAACCACACGAAGGAAAGGGTGAGCACACAAAATTTCAAAACATAGGGCTTGGACCGTTTTTAATTGCTTAAAAGTTGGGTCCTAGTTCCTTTCGATTGTAGAATCTTGAAGGGCAGCTTGACATCTACTCGGTGAATGGCCAAGCCCTGAAAAGATACTTTGCGTGATAACTACCCTTGTATATTATGTAAATAATTTCATTTATGATTGCGTTTTCGTTTGCTTTATGTTTTGATTTTGATTTGAATTTATCAGTTTGTGTTTTTTTTTTTTTAAATATACATACATGTACACTGAGCTATTCAGACAAAGATGATAGAAAATTTCTTCGCTGAAATAACTTCTGAAAATTTGTACAAACATCAATGATATATTGCTGAAATTGATATCTGTGTTGGGAAATTTTGTTGTTTGAAAGAATTTTACTGATTTCAATCTCTGAGCAAAGCTTGTCATGATCATCTATTATCTTTTTACGCTGTCCCTTTCCGTAAAGGAATGACTCAAAAGATGTCTCCCTGTCATAGGAAGTTGTTTTTATAAATAAAACATCTCTGGAGCTGAATAAAGGACAGTTCTAAAACATTCTGATGAGGTCTGAAAAAATATGTTAAAATATCAAGATTTTCAGCGTCACCCCGCTCAGCTATATACCTATGAAAAACAAAATAAAAATTTATTAATAAGAGCTGTGTGAAATGCTTGTAAACCCGCCGGGATGCTGAACAGGTCTGCTGGCAACGGGTAAATGCATGCATGACTCCAAGACAACTTCGCCGGGGTACTGAATAGGCTCGCTGGCAGCGAAGCAATGTCGGGTACGTGAAAATTTGCAAAAAGAAGAGAAACCTCTTTAATGTCCTTTATTTTGATCCAGAACTTCTTAACAGGATACAGATGTCAAAGTGGGTTAAATGGAAACCCTGTCGAGGCTATGGATGCCTGCTGGCAGTAGCGGCTATGCCAACAGTATTGAAGATTTTATCTTTAATATCATGACTTGCTGGTCTGAAGACTGTTATTGGTTTTCATCTTTTAAAACACTGCTGGAAAATATCATTAATGATGATGTTTGTACGAATTTCTGGTTGTTATTTTTGAGTTGAAATTATCTTTGTTGTCTTTATCTGAATTTGTACAATTTGTAGAGATAACTGCTTCTTCCAGTGTGTCTCCATTGTTGGTAGCCAATTCACCTTCTTTATGATCCTATAAGCTGCCTACACCTATGTTTTGAAAACATCATCTTTTCGTCGCAATTTTCAATAAACAACATTTTCATTCTTGCGACAGTTACACACTTATTTTCTCTTTGTTTTCACGACTATAAGCGTGAAAAATTCTCCTTTCGAATTCATATTTCGATCTGAACTGTCATGATATTTTTATCGATATGCTTACTGCGCTTACCTTTTGTTTATCATTACGTAGCTGGAAGGACTTTCGAACTATACTCATTGGACGTTCTTATATTGATTGTATGACTGGTTCATTGAGTTTGCAATACATTTATATTTGGACTTGCACTTTATATGACTTGCCTGATCATTGATTCTATGAAAATGCATAGGGGTTATGATTAAATTATATATATATATATATATATATATATATATATATATATATATATATATATATATATATGATATAATCCTTATGTTAATCCTTCATAACTTATTGGCTTGTCAACTATATGAATGTCGTTTTGGCACCTTCGTTAAACTTTTGATTATATACATTGGCGCATAGTTGATTTTGGGTTTTTATTTATATGTCAGATGTTTTAAACATTATGGTATAACATTTGCGCATGTTGGTGATTCACCTTTGATTTTATTGGATGTACACATAACTTAAAGGTTGAACTATTATTATGGAGTAAACAGCTATGAAAATTGGCAGTTGTACTTGGATAATCAATATCTTGCATGGCAGACTCCACCACCTTCGCATGCTCGCATTTATGCTTACCCCTTTTGCTCATTCATTGTTGTTGGTCTGGGTAGCTCTGCTCCTATGTGTGTTGGTGAATAAAAACCCTACCCTTACCATGTGTTCAGCTCCATGGCACCATTCATGCGAGTCGATCCCAATGGCAATCAAGCCCTGCTGATGTTTGACAATGCCCGCCAAGATTTGGAAGACAATGGATGGCTTACCTTCGTGAAACGATTTGAGGGTTTTAACCTTTGTGTGGCACGACAGTTTTCCATGACCTTTGATGGTTGTCGAGCCAAGGTCGACGATATACAGTTAGAGATTGATGAACAGTTCATCAACTCAGCTACAGGGTTAGCTCCTTCGAGACAGCATTGGTTTAAGAATTGCAAGGTTGAGGAAGTGCCATGGACACTGTTGTTTCAATCTCGCAAAGTCACCTCTTGTGACAGAGGTATGCCCGTATCTATGCTCAAACCACGATGGCACGATTTATTGAACAGTTCATGACATGTGAAGGTCGATACGGACTTCTGTTCCTCCACCACCTGCGTTTTCTTATGGTTTTTATGGGATACTCTCTCAATATGCCCTTTTATTTGCATCATATCCTATTTAAAATGTCGAAGAAGTTCAAAAGGCACCAGGCTGACAGTAGCTTGTTTCATTATGGGCTTGTTAATCTTATCGTTGTCTATCATTTGAGTGCACATGGGGATAGCTGGAGCATTTTCGTTGCTCGGAATGGTTTCGAGCATCCGAACCCTACACAGGTTGACAAACCTGTGGTGAGTGAGGTCAAGGTTGTACCCCCAGTGCCCTACCATGTCCTACTGCCTAAACCCTCAGTCGACCCTCCTATCGACTTACCCCACACTATCACTAAGAGTGTTGAGCCTGTTAATCCTGTGACAAAAAATCCCAAGGAAAACCCTACTGCTAACGATAAGGGTAAAAAGAATGCACGTTTGATTTCATGGATGGCAAGGAACAAGACAAAACCCCCTGTTGAGCCAAACCCTATCGTCTTGGGTGAGGACCCTGATTCAGAAGTGGAACATTTTTTAGCTAGTGAGTATCCCTACTTGCAGGGTTTATGTCCCGAGCCCCCTTACAATTTTGTATAACACCTACCCCCCTGCCTAAAGGACGATCCTAACTACCCAGGTATTAAGTTGCCCCATGAAACTCTCGGTCATTTGGCCAAACCCTTGCCTGCTCTGTCTAAACAGTCACCCTATGACCAATGCAATTCATGGTTAGAATGATATTATATTGATGTTCCTATACTCCAGTCAAAGATTCAGTCACTAGAAGACCAGATTGCAGTGCTAGCCAGTCAAAAGGCCAAGCAAAAAGCAACAGATAAAAAACAAAAGAAAACCGGCTCTATCCTGTTCAAAAATGTGGAATCAACCACGGCTGTTGTAAATTCCAAGATGGCATAATCAAGCAGCCTCATCGCTACATAGGTATGGTTTTGACATCATTTTGTTTTGTAAATAATATAGGTTAATATAACGATTCCAATTCTATGTTGAATAGCTCTATTTACATATTGAATGGCTATGTTATAACTGTGAGCATCCTATATATGGTTTTGTTTTGAATAAAAAGAAATTTCAATTTGATATACATTCCCAGTATAGCAGTCAATAGATTTTGATTGGATTTGAGTAATTCTCGTTTGAATTTGATTGATTGGTTTGCCTTATTAATAGTGTGTCTTCAACTGGATTGGTTTGTATCCGATTTGAAAAGGAAATTTTTCATACCCAGTTTAGACACCGATAGATTCTCATTTTGATTTGATTGGTTTTCGTTTGATCTGATTTGAGCACGTGTTTGGTTGAGTTAATGAAATGGAAGATGTGCTTTCAATTGAATTGGTTTGGTATCTACTCTGAACTGTAAGTTTTCATGATTACGATCATGTTGGATTTGATCTCGATATGGTTCGGATTCTCTTATTGGTAAACTATTTCAAAGAGTCTGTTGGTAACGATATGCTCTATCATGTGATTTTCAAAAATCGTGAATATTCCTCTGCTCGGTTTTAATTTGGGAAATAAAGACATTGTTTTTATAAAAACGATATGCTCATGTAAGCCGATGCTAGGGACAGTTTCGAATCACGATGATTACGTTAAGACTCCTTGCTTTTTGATTCTCTTAAATCAAATTCAGTTGATTCGATTACTCTCATGAGTTAGATTTACATCGTGAAGTGTTGCTCTGTCTGTTTTTAACTTGCAAATGAATTGGTCAATATTTGTTGTCTCTATCGAATCTGGAAAAAATGCATTTTAAACAAATAATTTCGATCAAAGGAAATCGATATTGTTTATCCAGTTTACTAAAAACAAATGATCATATAATTCTTGTGAACTATGTTGCCAGCTGAGTGATTTCATCACGATTTCGGTTATAGACAGTTACACACCAGTGTTGATTTAATTCGTTTATGGTATGAATCTTTTTGCTATATCGTTACATCTATTAAGATTGGAAAATGATTTTGTTGGATTAGATCGTATCTCTTGTTTAACAATCGCATATGATATGTTTGATTATCGGTTTCAATTGGATATAAAACAATCTTATGAATGTCTGATTATGACTCTGTGGACCCGATTTTGTGGTAACAAAAGAACAGAGTATTCCTATCTCTGTATTCGGTTGAACCATTTTTTATCCTGGTCAATTTTGAATGATAGAACCATTCCAATCTCAGTGATTTGTTTTCAAATGTTTATTGGGAGATAATTGGATTTAATTCTTTTAAAAGATTTTGAATCGATTATGATGTTGATTATGTATCTCATTTAGACTAGCTATAGAATCAGATGATTCTGTAGCTTGTCTATAAAATTTAATTTTTATCATTTTATTAATAAAAGAGTCTTCTAACTTGTCTATTTTGGACCCTTTTCAGGTGAACTCGAATTGCATGGGATTGGATGGACATTTTAGAGGATATTTGGATGTTTTAGTTTTATTTTAGTTTCTTAGTTTAGACAACTTTGGGATATCTCCCATATTTCATGTAAATAGTTTTATAACTTCCACAGGGAGGTTTTACCCTGTGGAAAAACTTATAAATACTTATTATTTTTGTAATAAGAATCATCCTCATTTGTGGGAGAACAAGGATATGGAATTTTAATACAAACTGAGATAGAAGTTGATGTTCTGCTACAGCTTTAGCTTTTCATAATATCAACCTTTTGTTTCACGTTTATGTTTATCAATTTGCATTTGGTTAATGACTACTTTAGCTATCTTAGTCTTTTGCAAATGATATGTTTTATTTAATATAATACATATCTGATTTATTCTAGTATTTAAAAACATAGCAATTACTTGATTCAGTTTGTGAATGACAGATTTCTCTTCTTCATCAATTGAATTATTAAGTATAAGTTTTTTCATAACAGGTTTACCTAATTGCTTTGATTTATAAATCATATAATTGTTATGATTTTTATGTCTTGTTTGTCCTGTAAACAACTCAAAGAGCATTGCAGCTATCGTTTACAAGAAGCTTCTGGATTATTCAGTGCAAGTTTCCTTCCCCCGACCAGCTTCGAAGATCATCATAAACGGGACAAACCTGGAGCATTTCCAGGTCTGTTTGTGTTAGCGATATTTCTTGTAAGGGGAATAGAATGCAAAAGAATGGGTTAAAACCCACTTGTACTAAGTTTTGAACACAAATGCGCCTATGGTAAGAGACAACCAAGTCCGAGCGGCAGCGATTCGGGCGCTTGGATCAACGGTGCATATGAGATTCTGGACCCCCCTGCCTTTCTACCTTTAAGCAGAGGGGGGGGGTCCGGAATCGGGGGCGCATCTCTTCAACAGTCCAGATCGACACACCCGGATCAATGGTGATAAAGGAAATTTCGGACCCCCCTTGCCTTTCTACCTTTAAGCGGAGGGGGGAGGGGGTCCGGAATCGGGGGCGCAGCTTTTCGACGGCTGAGATATTAGTGCCCGGATCAACGGTGCTCGCACGATCCCATCATTCTCAGTTGCTCTATGTTTAGTCATCGTGGGCCTTTCTCCCGTCATGTCATCCTCCAGAACCGCCTTTCCCCCTGCTGCCATGTGTAATCTATCTTCCCCCACTCTTTCGTCCAGATGGCCTTTTCCCCATCTCATCATCCACTCACCACTTGTCACGTGTCCTATTCCCTCCACATCAACCTCCCACTAAAATGCGTCCATTACGTCTACCCTTTTGCCTCCTACACTTATTCCTTTTTCCATGTGTCTTTCCTATAACCTATCTCACCCCCTCATCTTTTCAGGCCTTGCCCTCATAGTTCGATGCCATCACTCCTCTCATGCGCCCCATCCTTCACACCTCCATGCCTATTCGTCAAGCCATTCAGTTATTCCAGGTGGCAGCGTGAGGAGTCTTCCACATCCTAAAGTGATGAGTTGGCCAGGTCGTCCTCAATCCCAGTTATTGAAGTGGTTGGTGGTGGTTAGAAATCGCCTCTGTCGTAATGGGGAAGTCCGACAATGAATTAAAGGCATGTCGAGTCACTGATGAAACTGTCAGAAGATCGATCGCATCTGCCATAAGTTGCATGACCATTCAGAGATTACAGGTGTTAACTGCCAGAAGCCATGCAGATGCAAAGCTTTCAATGCTACGTCTTGATTTTGTTGTTGTTGCTAGTTTGAGTATATGAAGGCGCTTTCACCATTTTTGTATCTATCGATGGTAGAGCTAAGCTCCCGACTGTAAAGTTTCAGCAACCATTCTAGTTATCTGGGTGGTGCCTCTATGTTTGAGATTTATTGTTTTATGACAAACAGTTTCCCTTTTCCATCTATGTTTTCGTCTCATACCAGGGAGTTCATGATCGAATGATTCGCGTGGATTGTTACAGTTATGTTATGATAAAGGATTTGTTGTGACATTATTGTATTCTCTGGTATTTTGTGTTTGAATGTAAAAGGATCTTGCATTCGAATGCTTTCTTCTCCAATCTGTTACAAACCTGATGTTTATGATAGACCTCTGCAATCTTCTCATGCAAGTCTTCCCCCTACTCGCCCTTATTACAACTCACTATTTGAAGTTTATCAAGACCTCACTCGTTCATGCATACCTAGCCTAGTTTCAGATTTGAGACGAGATTGTTTCGAGTGTGCTTCCATTTGATCACCCCTTTTAAACAAATCGTGACATTAAACTGATGGGTGTCAGGCTCTGCTCCTGCAAGCAATCCAGGAGTGACTTCTAATGCTAACATTTCTGGTGTCGTTGTCGGGGATGAAGTTGAATATTTTCCCCGAGATTGAACGACAACGCTCAAATGATCCTGAAGGTGCATCAGAAATCAGAACTTGAAGATTGCTACTGTGCACCTGGCGACTCCATTGTGACGACTCCGCTGGAAGGAACCTACTCTATCAACTGTGGCTTTCAGAGGCAGACACACGTGGTCTCATCCACACCTGCCTCTAGCAACACCTGAAGCTGACTCAGAAGTAGTGCGCGAAAAGGGAAAGAGCTCTGAAAAAGAATTTTCCATCACCAAAGAAGGTAATATGCCATCCCCTTCTGTGAAAGCCCCATTTTCTTATTCTCAGCTTCCTAGTCGTCCTTCCTCTGAGGTTTCCCATTTTCTGAATTTTAGGAGTGTTCCTGTTGAGTTTTCCCCTCCTAGTCTAGTATCATAGGGAGAGATCCTTGTCACTCCCCCCTCCCTGGAAGTTGTGCCTCAACACAGACCTCAGGTCTCAGAAGGTTTCACTACCCCTCCTTTTATTGTTACTGTTGCACAGAGGGAAACATCTGCACATTTAGGGCCCTTAGCCTTCTCTCTGTTTTCCCCGTCGTCTCCTTCAAGAAACTCCTTTCCGAAATCTCCCATTCACACTCCTTCTCCTCCTAGTTCTCCTCCACCTAATATCCCTATGGCTGGTGCTAATCCCCCTCCGAACAGAATGGATGCCATAGTCACTGCTAGATATGCTCCTCTAATCCTACCCCATCCCATGAATCCTCTCCCTGCTGGAGACTATTTGAAATACATGCCCAAGTTCGCGGGAGAAGGAGACATAACTACAAAAGAGCACTTGGATGCTTTCTACAGTTATGAAGACAACCTAAACATTGAAAATGAATATGTCTGGATGAGAGTCTTTGTCCAGAGCTTGGATGGTGAGGTCAGGAAATGGTTTAGAGGACTGGCCCCCAGATCTATTGCTAGAATTGAGGCTCTGGATAGTGTTTTCCTGAGACAGTGGGGAGACAGGAAGGATTATATGTATTACATGACAGAGTTTGGGGCTCTGAAGAAAATGGATGGAGAGTCTATCTCTGAGTTCTCCAAAAGATTCAATAAAATGTATAACAAGATTCCTGCAGAGATTAAACCCTCAGAAGCCTCTGCTCAAATTTCCTATGCTGGTGCATTTGACCCTAATTTATGTCTCTTATTAAGAGAAAGAAGAGCCACCTCCTTAGCTCAAATGAAATATGAAGCTATAGAGGTGGAATCCAACATATTAGCATCTAACAGACTGAGGAACAAGGCCGACACAGACAGAAGAAAGGAAAAATCGAAAGCCTCAACTTCCGGCCCATCACTGACCCACCCTCAAGTAGATGAGCTGACCCAGGTCATGAACTTCCTGAAAGAAGAGATGGAGAGATTGAAGGTGGAAAGGAAGTAGGTGAACAAGGGCCCTCAGAGCATTGAGAACAAAGGGAGTTTTAGAAGGCCAAATTATATTGCTCCCCCAACTATGCACAGAGAGAAAGGAAGAGACAGGAACGACCAAAGAATTCAGGCTCCCTTTCAGAACAATTTTGTGGCTGATGAAGAAGAAGGGAAAACAGACGAGCCTGAGCCTAAAATCCACTGCTTAGAAGTCACTCCTCCTTTCCCTCACCTAACTCAATTAGCATATGAGGAGTCCCTCATGGACAGTCAGCTAAATGAATTAAGCAGAGGGGACAAGGCTGGCAGTGTCCGAGGCAGGTATAACCTGAGGTCCGACAAAAAAATAGCGGTACCTGATGTTCCTAAGCAGTCCACTAGAACAGAGAAATATGCTAATGAAGTAGCAGACGCTCACAAAGGTAAGAAGGACCAACCCCTCTCTCTCATTGTCAACAATCATGTTCCCGAAATAAGAGAAATTCCAAAGCTTACATCTTCTTTTAATTTCGAGCATGAGATTCAAAAGATTAGAATCCCTGTGCCCCTCACCGAGCTAATCAAGCATGAAGAATTCAAAAAATGCTTCTCTGACCTTTTGAAATTTGAAGCCTCATGTCCTCCCACAGACTCCATAAACCTCCAAGATGAAAGGCCGGAAGTTGTCCTAGGCCCCATGGTAGAAGACAGAGATTATTCATCCCCTCCTTTCTACACCTCCCTAAATGTACACGATAAAGTGTTGTACAATTGCTTAATGGATTCAAGGGCCTCTCGCAGCCTCATGCCCAAAGCTATCATGGAATAATTAGGACTGGAGGTCACCCGAGCCTATCATGACCTCTAGTCTTTTGACTCTAGGAGAGTGCAATGTTTGGGAGTCATCAAGGACCTGGTAGTCTCTTTGTTTCAGCTGCCCATGAAGAGTATGGTCATGGATATTGTGGTAGCTGATGTTCCCCCCAAGTTTGGCATGTTGTTGTCAAGGTCTTGGATTAAGAGACTTGGAGGGACATTGCAGATGGATCTCACATATGCCACCATTCTAGTCTTTGGAGGGGAACACAGGAGATTGTACAGGGAAGCCCAGCTATCCTACATTGTCAGTGATGAAGCGAACCCCACTAATCACCCCATCTTTGCACTGGAAACTGACTTAGGGTCTAGCTTGTTACAGGTCACTGAGACGTATGACACATCTTTCATCGAGCACAAGATCCCGTTGAAGGAAGAGGCTAAGCGATTCAGGCAAAAGCTAAGACAGATAAATCCCATGTTGCTTCCCGTCATGGAGAAGGAAGTAAAAAAGTTGTTGGATGCACGAATCATTTTCCCCTTGAGATATTCCGAGTGGGTGGCCAACTTGGTCCCAGTAAGGAAGAAAAGTGGAGAAATCAGGCTTTGTGTCGATTTCAAGAACCTGAACAGAAGCTCAAAGAAAGACAATTACCCCCTACCTAAGATGGAACATATA
>ML789928.1:175569-188671 GCA_009831015.1 Picea engelmannii | reverse complement strand
GTCTAAGCTATATTCTTCACACCTATTTTGTTATCTAGCCTCTGATTTACAGTTCCTAAAAGCACTGGTTCATTTAGTTATCTGATAAATAATCTTTTCATTGCACTATCTTAGTATCCCATTGATCCACCTATTGAAAACAAATCCATTTTTTAAGTTACCAGGCATACTTAGTTTACAACCCTAAGTAGTTTCCTGGAGAGATAACAGCAGTGATGATGGCTTGAGTATAGGTACAATGTGCCAGGCGGGCACCAAAAGTATTTTGGGGAGATGCAGCAAAGAAAGCTTATGAAGACCAGAAGAGATAGTGCAGAGGTGCACACAGAGTGCAGATTGTGCTTGTCATTGATGGCAATATCAAAGTGTGCATCGATGGCAAAAAAGGAACAACATAAGCTCAGGAGGATTAGTGCACATTCGCACACAGTGCATAGGTGTGCACCAGGGACGAGGTTAACTCATTGCAAAATCTCAAGAGAGATAGCATACTCAAGATCTTAGGCGGATCAAAGGTAGAGGCCTTTGACACTAAGAAATTATTCCAAGTCAACAGGATGCATAAGCTCGGGAGGAGAAGCGACAGTGATCATTGGATCCCATTCAGAATTCCCGATGACCATTGGATCTAAACTCAGATAGGATGAGCGCATAGATGGAGGACATATCTTGGGCGTTAGATCCAAGTACGGGGTCCGACCGTCATTGGATCCAGGAGAACCTGCACATTCTTTAAAGTGCAAGGTGAAGCGGGCTTACAAAATCCCGAAAGGAGGACCGTCCATCTTCGGGTAGGACACATGGTCACAGATCATCATTTCACTGACCAAGAAGTCAAAGGAAGGAATTGCTCTCTCCTTCCAAATAGCAAAATGAAAAATGGAGAAATGATATGAGTTGTTGGATCGAGAATTGATCGGGGATAGACGAGTGGCGAAAGATCAGAGCACTACAAAGACTCCATTTTGGAGTTTCGCAAACCAGGAAATCAAATATCAAAGGAACATTAACCTTTGAAGTAGCGAACCCCGAAATCGCAAAAGGAGAAAGATCAGAGCATGTCAAAGACTCCATTTCGGAGTTCTGGATACCGGGAAATTGATAAGTCAAGAGTCGAGACTCTTCAATGCAAGAGTCCCAATGCCGCGAAATGTGAAACCCCGAAATCCTAAAATAGGCACACCAACAAAGAGTTTCGGATATCAGGAAATTGAGAAGTCAAGAGTCAAGACTCTTCAACAGAAGAGTCCCGAAGTCGTGAAATGCAAAATGCCAAAATCCCAAACTAGGCACACCAACAAAGAGTTTCACAGACCGGAAAATAACTCCATTTCAGAGTCCCGGATACCGGGAGTTGAAGTGTCGAAACACTTCACCACAGGAGTGCAGAAATGTCGAATCAACGAAATGCAAAACAAGGAAATATCAGATCTTTGATCCGACTCCATTTCGGAACTTCAGATACTGGGAGTTGGAGGAATTAAGCATCTAGACTCTTCACCATAGGAGTCTCAAAACAGCGAAATGCAAAACGCCGAAATGTCATTGATCCGACTCCATTTCGGAGTTTCAGATACCGAGACTTGGAATTGTCAAGAACTCTCACATCAAGAATGTCGAAATCATGATATGCGAAATCACGAAGAGATTTGGACCATCGAATCATCAAGAGTGTGGACCATTGATCCGACTGCATTTCGGAGGTTCAGATACCGGGAGTTGGAAAATTAAAGAGTTGAGACTCTTCATCAAAGGAGTCCCGAAGTGACGAAATGTTGAATCGCCAAAATGAAAAATGACGAAATACTAGACCATTGATCTGACTCCATTTCGGAGTTTCGAATACCGGGAGATGGAGGAGTCAAGACCCGAGACTCTTCATCACAGGAGTCTCGAAGTGCCGAAATGTGAAATTGTGAAATGCAGTTTTGAAGAAGTCTTGGTCACCTCCAGTAGTCACATCGTCATAGAGTTGTAGAGCATATCTCAAAGATATAAGCTCCTTCTTTGGAGCTTCGGTGATCGGGAGTTGGAAGAGTCAGAGTGACTCACAACAAATTCGTGAAATGCAAAATTGTGAAATGCAGTTTCGAATAAGGCTGTGGACACAACTAGTGGTCACATCTTTGGAAGATGGAGGAAGGAGCTAGAGCAACCAAGCTCCATTTCGGGGATCGTGACTTCGAGTGTCGAGACACTTGATCACATGAATGTCAAATTGTCGAATGAAAAAATGTCGAAATGGTGAAATATCTATGTAGATGGTGGTCACCGTCGGTGCTCACGTAAGTGGAAGGAGATAGCATAGCTAGGTTCCATTTCAAAGTTCACACTGTAACTGCTGGAAACCACTGATGGTTTCTGCTAGAGGACTCGAAGAGACTTCTGTGTAATTTCCAAAGGAAAGGAAGAGTCTCAAGGCATCTGCCAATAGAATGGAGACTGGTCATAGAGGCGATTGACAGATGGAAGAGCGTTGAAGCCTGTAACTGCAACAAAGAGGTTGAACTTGACTTTAATAGAGAAGACGAAGAGTCTCTATTGCAGGAGAGGTGAAGGAATCTTGGCATAACACCCAGTGATGATGGATGCATGGATTTAACTTCCAGAGAAGATGAAGAGTCGTAATGATGATCAAGTAGAGCACTCGCTGTGAAGACTATGCAGAAGCATTGCACATAGACCATGCACAAGGTGCACAGAGACTATAAGAATGTAGAACAAAGAAGAGATAGGTGTTGTTGTTATTGAGCATGATTCAGGTGTGTAGAATGAGGCAGAGTGTAGCAGCTGAAATGCACAGGAAAGGAATGGTGCGTTGAATGGACATGGAACACAGAGCATAAAAGGCAGAGGCATAGAAAGCACAAGGTATGTGTGCAACAAGACAGTGAGACAGTAAAGGAAGATTGAGGTGCTCTTGTAGAGAAAAACAGAAGATCATAAAATGCAAGAAGATGCAGATAGAGAGACACCGATATAGGAGAGAAGAGAAACATAGCAGAATAGTGATAAGCCTGGTAAGCCAATGATAAATATTGTATCACTGTGATAAATTTATATATAGAAAACTTTATATGTTAGGGTGGAAGGGAGGTGCTAGGGAGGATTGTTGTCCTCAGAGGTTCAAGTGGTTTCTTGAACACAGGGAGTTGTAGCTTCCATCTGGTTGCAGCCAGAGAAACCAAGGTGGTAGGGTGGTGCAAGGGAGAACTGTTGTTCTCTATTATATAGGTTGGTGCATGTGTCACTGGAAGTTGGTGCTTCCATCTAGTTGGAGCTGGAACATTTAGGGAATTGGTGATTCCTTCTAGTGGGTGCTAGAGAAACCAGGGAGTTGGTGCTTCCTTCTAGTAGGTGCTAGAGAAAACAGAGATTTGGTGCTCTCAGCAAGTTGCAGCTTGGAATACATAGGTTGTAGCCTCACAATGCGTTGGAGCTCATATGTATGATAATGTATAGAATGTAAAGATTACTTATCATATAAAGAATAAGATGTTTTTACCCTTTATGGTTTTCCTCAAGAAATATCTGTCTTTGTATATTTCATATGTGAAAATGATGTTGAATGTTCTATTGGTTACTTTCCTGCATTATTGTGATTGTCATTAAGTTCTCTGCAAAGAATTTAAAATAAGCATTATTCTTTAAGCACAGTAACAACTGAGTCACCCCCCCCCCTCTCAGTTTCCCAACAAATAGCCCATTTCTTATATGAGTCGGACCTTGCAAAATTCAAAGCTTAAGTATCCCATGTTTGAGAAATAGGCTTATGCATTAGTAAAATAACTCAAACATTTCAGAGTCTTCATTGGATATTCTAAAGTGATTATTTATGTTCCTAATCCTACGGTTAAGGATTTTTTTATCACAAGTGGAAGGATTAGGCTCAAGGGGTAGATGGATTGCCAAAATCCAAGAGTATGATTTGGAAATCATACCTACAAAGTTGATTAAGGGCCAAGGTTTGGCTAAGTTGTTAATAGAAAGTAATGAGAAGGCATTAGGTATGGTTTACCAAATTAATGATGTAGAGTTTCATCCTAACTTATTGAATCTTGAACAAAAAGAGTGGTATACAGACATCATCTTTTATCATAAGAATCTGACTTGTCCAAGCCATCTAGTAAGACACAAGAAAAGGGCCTTGAGGTTAAAATCTGCTAAGTATGTCCTTACTAGAGATGGGTTAGGATGGAAGAATCATGATGGGGTGATCCTTAGATGTGTGGATGACATTGAGTCAATGAAACTAATGGATGAATTCCATGGAGGATTTTGTGGTGGACATTTTGCTACTAAAACTGATACCCACAAAATCCTTAGAGAAGGATATTATTGGCCCACAATATTTTCAGATGTCCATCAGTTTGTTTGAAAATGTGAGCAATGTCATCTTTTCATAGGAAAGCAAAATTTAGTAGCTCTCCCTTTGCAACTAGTTGTGGTTGAAGAACCTTTTCAGCAATGGGGTTTAGACTTCATCTGGAAGTTTAATGATAATTCAAGTAATGAGTATTCATGGGTTATCACAACAACGGATTACTTTACAAAGTGGGTTGAAGCCATTCCTACCAAGTCAACAACTAAGAAGGTTGTGATGGATTTCCTAGAAGACAAAATTATAACTAGATTTTGGGTCCCATCAAATATAGTGACAAATAATGCCAAGGCCTTTTGTTCAGCTGAGATGTCATATTTTTGTTTCAAATATGGTATTATCTTATCACATGTATCAGATTACTATCCCTAAGGAAATGGTCAAGCAGAGTCAAGAAAAAAAAACTTAATGACCATAGTTAAGAAAATAGTCGGTGAGAATAAGAAATCTTGGGATAGTAAAATTAAACATGCATTATGGGCTGAAAGAATAACAAAGAAAGAAACAACTAGGAAGAGTCCTTTTGAGTTAGTATATGGATTGGAAGCTAGGTTTCCAGTACACCTTACACATCCTACTTATGGGTCAGTTGAGGATTTTTCCACAGAGCAGGATGCAGTTCAAAACAAGGTCAATCAAGTCATTGAGTTAGATGAGATCAGACAAAAGGCTTATGATCAGAATTGCAAGAATCAGATTAAGGTAAAGAAATCTTTCGACAAGTCAGTTAGGCAGAGGGATTTAATGATTGGGGATACAGTTTCTCTATAGCCCGTTGGAAAGGTATCATCAAGGAAATTGATTTTGGGGGCTCAATCATGAATTTGGATATCATTGAGCAGCTCGATCCGGAAAAACCTTCATTTAGGCCCTCAAAATGGCCCCGGAACTTAAAACTGCTAAAAATAGTAAATTGCCAAAATTGTCAGAAAACTTTTTTGAGCCAGTTGGAAAAGGTGGGTGGCCACTGATATCCATTTGGATCAATCCTCCCTCATTAGGAAGAAATGGTCTCCATTGCGTTGACATCCCCCATCAAATGAGGAAATTTCTGCTGAATTTGACCCCAGGTGAGCCACTTTCCTTGGTGCAGGAGCTGCCCTACTTTGACGACTCGATAAAGTTGGATCCTTTGTTGTCGAATGAAATTGATTTGTCTCTCCACAATCTGATCATTGGATGCATGTTGTATGCATTCATATTTGAGCTCTGTTGGTGTCAGTTGTTTTGCTACTTCTGAGGTGTCCAATAATGGTGGGAAATAAGGGCAAAGGGGATCCACATTGAACATTGGGTGCAAGCCAAGGAAAGTAGGAATGTTGAGCTCAAAAGAATTATCCCCCATGGCCTTGGTGATAGTGTACGGTCCATAATGGAGTGGGCGAAGCTTCCAATGGGGTCCTGTAAGTCATTATTTCTACAAGTGAAACCAAAATTTGTCGCCCACCTGAAACTGATGAGGTACCCGATGTTGATCATGGCATTGTTTGTACTTGTCATTGGAATTTTGTAGAATATCCTGAACCTGTTGGTGGATGTGTTGGATCCACTCAATGAACCGGGTGGATTTGGTAGATTTAGTTGGAGCAGGATATGAGTCGTTCGAGATGACTGCAAGGGGAAGTGCAACATCTATGGGACCCAATGGTTGGAATCCCAACCCCACTTGAAAGGGTTTGTGGTTAGTTGAGCTATGAAGGGCTCGGTTGTAGCTATGTTGGACATAGGGAAGGCTCTCATCCCATGTGTGTGGGTGCTTTGAATTATACATGCGAAGGATATGCACAATCATTCGATTTACAACCTCGATTTGGCCATCTGTATGGGGGTGGAAGGTCATGGATTTGGTGAGCTTGGTGTCCAGCAATGACTAGAGGCTCGACCAGAATGTACTGAGAAATCGACTATCCTGATATGAGACAATGGTTTGTGGGATTCCAAAATGTACCCAGACTCATTCAAAGAAGAGCTTGGCAGTGGCCTTTGTTGTGATGCTCTTCTTGCAGGCAACCAAAATCGCCATCTTAGAAAAGCGATCAACAACCACAAAAACACAGTCATTTCCCCGCTTGGTGGATAGGAGGCCCAACATGTTGTACATTGATATGGATTCCCATGGCCTGTCAGGAGTTGGAAGAGGGGTGTACAGGCCCTATTTCTTAGTGGTTAGTTTGGCAATAGCGCAGGCAGTGCAGGACCTGATATACTTGCTGACCTCCTGTCAACATTTTGGCTAATAGAAATGTTTTTGTAGCATCACCACTTTCTTTTCGATGTTGAAGTGTCCTGCCACCCAACTGTAGTGGGCTTCCCACATCATCTTCTCTCGCTCACTTGATGGAACACAGATATGGCCCAGACGACACAACAACCCATCCTAAAGATGGAAATTATTGGCAACTACATTTGCACCCAACATTTGGTAGGTGGTGGAAAAGTCGAGGTCTGTCTCATAAAGTTGGGGCCATCCAGATGTCTCATGGACGAAAGAATCTAGCATCGTGGTGAGTACCATAACTGGCGGTCTGTTGAGGCAATCAGCGACACGATTGGTGCTTCCTGTTTTATACTTAATGTTGAGCTGGAATTGCTGCAAGTATGTGAACCACTTTTGATGGTGGTCATTCTTCAATTTTCCCTATGTCTGCATGAACTGCAGTGGCTTATGGTCAGTGTGGATGACTCTCTCCTTCCCAAGAATGTAATGTCTCCACTAGCATCATGCTTTCACAATGGAGTATATTTCTTTGTCGTAAGTAGGGTACTTACGGACAGTATCTAACAATGTCTCTCTATGATAGGCCACGACATGGCCATGCTGAGTGAGAATGGCGCCCACAACATAGTCTGAAGCATCTGTCTTGATCTAAAGGGATGTTGCAGGTATGGTAGTGAAAGTAATGGGGCTGAGCACAAGCACTTCTTCAAATCATCGAACTCTTGTTGTTGGGACTGGCCACACGCAAATTTCACCTTACCACCACCCTTATTTATTTGGCTGAGGGCCCATGCAAAATGGGAGAAACCCACACGAACCTGCGATAGAAATTGGCAAGGCCCAAGATGCTTTGAAGCTCAGTGAGTGTTTTTGGGGCTGCCCAATCACGGATGACTTGGATCTTGGCTAGATCCACATGTATGCCATGTTGATCAATGATGTATCCCAGGTAATAGACCTTGTCCATGCCGAAGGAGCATTTTTCCAAGTTGGTGTATAGCTTGTGCTACCTCAGAGTGTGTAGAACCTACTAAATATGTTGCAAGTGTTCATCCCAAGTCTTGCTCTAAATTAGAATGTCATTCAGATACACCACTACAAAAGTATTGGTGAATGGTCACAGGATATCGTCCATCATCCTCATGAAAGTGGCTGGAGCATTTGTCAAACCAAAGGGCATGACCAACCATTCAAAAACGCCTTCCTTTGACTTGAAGTCGTTCTTCAATACATATGTCTGTTCTATCGGGACATGGTGGTAGCCTGACTTCAAATCAATCTTACTGAAGTATTTGGCCCTCGTGAGTTGATCAAGGAGGGCATCGATTCAGGGAATAAGGTACCGATTTCTAACTGTGATTTTATTCACATTCCAGTAATCAATATAGGTTCGCCAGGTTCCATATTTCTTCTATACCAGCATGATTGGGCTCCCGCAAGGTGATGAGTCAGGGTGGATGTGCCCCTTGTGGAGAAGTTCTTGGATCTATCATTTGATCTCCTCATTCTCTAACAAAGATCGATGATAGACTAGCCCATTGAGCAATGGTGCTTCGGGGGTCATATCGATGGTGTGCCTGACCTGGCAGTGTAGAGGTACCCCTGTAGGTGAGCATAATATATCCATGTATTCTTCCACAACCTTATCTACTTGCTTCTACTGTCTGGAGAGGTTGGCCACAGAGACCCTGGATGTGGCTACGATCTTTCTCTTATTCTTAGAGCAAATCATGAAGAAGACAAACTTCCCCATCTAAGAGATGACCTTCCTGCATTGCTTAGTCGAGATCAAGGAAATAGCACTAGTTGGGACTGCCTCGGGTATCCTGTACAATTTCCTGTTCAAAGTAATAATAACACTATGAGGCCTAGACTCATATACAACATGACATTTCCATAAATAATGCTGGCCCAAAAGAAAATCACAAACTTCGAGAGGAGCAACATCACACAATACCTCATCTTTGAAGGGCTTGATGTCATACAACAGTGGGCATTGTTGGCTGATGCGGAGATCACTTACTTGGCGGAGCCATCCAATGGTGTAGGTTGTGGGTGAGGCATTGTTGGTAGGGCTAGCCACTTGATGACCTCTGCTGAGATGAGGTTCTTCTAGCTACCACTATCAATTATGAAGTGCAGGGGTGCCTTTTACCCACATCTGTGAAGGGAAGACATGCTCTCCTTCTTCTGGCTCATCTGGTTCACCAGGTTGGAGCTTGTTGGTAGCAACGGTGGCACTGGGTTCCATGTCAATGATCCATATTCCCCTTTATGGTTCTGGATCAGAGTCAAAATATGCATCTGATTCAGAGGCTTTCACTTCAGCCACTAGTGACTGCTTTGAGCGGTAGTCATCAATGTTATGCCAAGGGCTCTTATGGAAGTAGCACCACTTCCTGATATATTTCTTTGTTTTTCCAGTGTCCTTCTTTGCTTACAACTTTGACTAGTTGTCTTGATATTGTCCATATTTTCTCTTTCCTTTCCTCGATGGGTTGAGGTTTCCCTTTCCTAGCTTTTGTTGTGAGGATTTCCTAGACCCAAATTGCTGCATCTTTTATTTGAGCTTCTGCTCGATTTTGACGGCATATCGGTAGGCCGTGCCCAAGGATGAGATGTCCAGAAATTCCATTTTGGTCTGGATGTATCTATGTAGAGCACAGCAATACTTGAGCACCAGATGTCGCTTTGAATCCTTGATACCCAACTTGGTGCGCAAGTTATAGAAGATATTTGTGAAATATGGCACTGCTTGGTATCTTTCTTGCCGCAGTGTGGTCCATTTGGTATACAGGTCATCATAACTTCCGATAGGGTAGTATTGTTCCTTAATAGTATCCCTGAAGGATTCCTAGGTGGTTGTGAATGAAAATAATGAGGTTTCCTTTGTTTCCTTTTTCTCATAGAAAGTTTCCCACCAATCTTTGACATGGGGAACGGCTTTGAGGAGCGCAAAAGTAATCTTTTCTCTATTCGAAAAGTTATGGACAGAAAAATACCCATCTAGTAGATTCAACCACTTGTCTATAGCATCTGCGTCTATCTGACCTTCAAATATAGGAATATCAAAGTTTGTTTGTACCTTGAAGGGGGCAGCCCCTCCGTTCGAAGAAGATGTGTCGCATGTTGGTAGCCACCGAAGGATTTGCACGAAACTATCCATCATCTCGTTTCTCTGTTGCATGAGGGATTCCTCAATCAACAGTTTGAAAGGATCTCCTATCCTCTCATATTTATTTTCTCCTACCATGGGAGGTCTCTTGGGCATGCGAGAGCTTCTTTCCTCAAGAGAAACAAGCTCGAGACCCAACTCTTTGTACTTCGACCTCGTTGGGGGCATGCATTAAGACGACAAGGAAAAGACCGCTCTGATACAACTGATCCGGATTTTATGAGAAGAACAAAATGAATGAAAATTATTAACAAGTGCTTAACACAAAATAAAAGAGATACAGTAAAACTGGTTTTCCATTCAATAACGAAATAAGCTGAAACAGTAAAATGCAGTGGAAACAAGCTTCCTGGAATGGTGGCAGCTTATCTGTGACAAGAGATGTGACAACAACGCACATTCACAAGAAGAAGGTTAAAATGAGGATCTGAAAGCCTTTTTACAATAATCAAGAATGCCAAAAACCCTAGAAATCCAAAAACCTAACCCTAGGAGATGAAGCGCCAAAAGTCATGTGGGCCCTGTTTGAGTAAGTTGGTACATCAACTTCCTGGGGTCGTAACTTTTGCATACGATCTTTGTTTTAGGCATGTGATAGCCTGTTGGAAATGTATCATTGAGGAGATTCATTTTTGGTTATAAACCATGCATTTTAATATCATTGATGACCTCAATCCTGAAAAAAAATCATTTAGGCCCTCAAAATGGCCCCGAAACTTAAAACTGCTAAAAATAGTAAATTGCCAAAATTGTCAGAAAGTTGTTTTGAGCCAGTTGGAAAATATGGGTGGCCACAGATATCCATATGGATCAATTCTCCCTCCTTAGGAAGAAATGGTCTCCATTTCATTGAGTTACCCCAACAGATGAGGAAAGTTTTGCTGAATTTGGCCCCGGGTGAGCCACTTGCCTTGGTGCAGGAGTTGCCCTGCTTTGACGACTTGATAAAGTGGGATCCTTTGTTTTCAAGGGACCTTGATATGTCTTTCCAAAATCTGATCATTGGATGCCTTTTGTATGCAGTCGAGGTTGAGCTCTGTTGGTGTCAGTTTTTTTGCTACTTCTAAGGTTTCCAATAATGGTGGGAAATAAGGGCGAAGGAGATCCACGTTGAACACTAGGTGTAGGCCAAAGAAAGTAGGAATGTTGAGCTCAAATGCATTATCCCCCATGGCCTTTGTGGTAGTTTGTTGGACAACTAAGAGGAGGGGTGAATCAGTTGTCCTTGTGCTTAAACAATTATGTTTCTTTTAAAATCTTTACAAGGCACTCAATGATGATCATAATAATGCAGGGAAATAAAAAAAGGCACATTCAACATCAGTCACATATATGAGAAACACAGAGACAGATATTTCCCAAGGAAACCCAAACAGGGTAAAAACCTCTTCTTCTTTATATGATAAGTATTATTTACATTCTTTACATTATCATGCATATGAGCACCAACTCATTGTGAGGCTACAACCTCTGGTTTTTGCAAGCTGCAACCTGCTGAGAGAACCAACTCTCTGTTTTTCTCTAGCACCCACTAGAAGGAAGCACCAACTCCCTGATTTCTCTAGCATCAACTAGAAGGAAGCACCTACTCCCTGGTTTCTCTAGCACCAACTAGAAGGAAGCACCAACTCCCTGGTTTCTCTAGAACCAACTAGAAGGAAGCACCAACTCCCTGTGTTCAAGCACCCACTTGAACCTATGAGGACACCAGTCCTCCCTAGCACCTCCCAACCACCCAGAAATATAAATTCTTTGTTACTAAAACTTATTACAACGATATAAAGTTATTCAATGGCTTACCAGCCTTATCGTTGTTCTGTTACATTGCTCTTCCCTGTCTACATCAGTGTCTTCTGCACACCCCTTGCACTTTATGTTCTTCTACCTTTTATGATTTATGCGCCATATCCCTTCAATGCACCATTCCTCTACTGTGCATTTATGCTCCTGCACTCTGCCTCCTTGCACACACTTGAATTCTCCTACAGAGAGACAACCCAATATCTTCTTTGTTCCACATTCTTATAGTCTTTGTGCTCCTTGTGCATGCAATATTCTCCATGCCTCTGCATGCTCACACCGCGCCAATATCCTCCACATATCGAGTGCTTTTCCTGATCACCATCGTGACTCTTCAGCTTCTTTGGTAGTTTTCACCATGCGTTCAGCATCACTGGCTGTTCTGTCTAGATTTCTCAACTTCTCTGGCAGTTGAGGCTCTTCGTCTTCTCTATCTTTGATGAGCTTATCCTTTCTATTTTCAGCTACAGACTTTAATTCTCATCCACCTGTCAATTCCTCTAAGAATAGTCTTCCTTCACTAGATGAAGCTTGGAGACTCTTTATCTCCTCTAGCGACCACACAGAGGTCTCTTCGAATTCTCTGGCAGAGACCATCAATGGTTTCTAGTAGTTACACTGCGAGGAGCAATATTATCCCTCCGATTATGCTCAAATTCACCTACACCATTGTATTGGCTTTATGGGATCTTGCATTCATTTCGTCATTTCGGCATTCATGTGATCAAGTGTCTCGACACTCCCAGTCGCGATCCCTGAAAAGGAGCTTGGTTGCTCTAGCTCTTTCCTCCATATCTCGCCGATGTAACCAAGGGTTGTGACCACAACCTTATTCAACAACTGCATTTGGTAATTTTGTGTTTCGGCACTTCGGCATTTCGGCACTCCTGTGGTCCAGTGTCTTGATGTTTCCAACTCCTGATCCATGAAACTTCAAAATAGAGTGGGATCACGGTCCAAATCAAACCTTGATCTGACGGCTGTTGGTCACTATAATTGCTTAATTAATTTTAAACAACCAAGTGAAACATAAATTATCAACCCAGGGAAGTCTTTTGTTTCAAAGATAGCCACGCACTATATATGCTCAATTCCAAAAGCACTTAGTGTTGTAGTAAAGAAATTCACACTATTTATTCTTGCTTGAACTGAAGCTCTGAATTAAATCACAGGAAAGCAATTCCCCTATTGCAATTCTTTTAAATCTTAATTAAGAATCCTGGATTACATTAAAAGTAATACTGCAATGGAAAAGAACAATTGTCTTGCAATCAGAGAACAGGACCCTTACTCTCAAACAGAGACTCAGTACTAACACTCTTTCATGAAAATGATAATGCAGAAAACAATTAACTCTATCTAACAGAAACCAAAGCACTTAGTTTCTTTCTATCTGAGCAGGAGCCTTGAGCCTTACTTCTGTTGTAGCACACTTGTGAGGTTGAGGTTTATAGAGAACAGGGCAGTCTGATTCCTTTCTTTCTGAGCAGGGATCTCTAACCCAGTTTCTGGCTAACACCTAAGGAAG
>ML789928.1:141428-157248 GCA_009831015.1 Picea engelmannii | reverse complement strand
TAGCTCTGACACACACACTTGCTCATGCATGAAGAAGTTCAACCACATATGATTACTTGTTGTCTCTTGCTGTTGTAGCTTCAATCCTCCATACAGTCTTGCACAAGTTCTCCAATCAATCTCTAGCTAGCTTGATTCTTCTTGTTCTTATGCTTGTGCTTCTACTTAACCATTTCCATAAATAATCTCCTCAATATATAGGAGAAGATTGATTAGTTACTTGGATAGGGAATGATCCCAAGATATCTGGAAAGTCAGTATTTTGCCAACCATTCGAACTCCAACTCACCCTTCTAGAAGATTCTTTCTAGAAGGATCGAGAACTTATTCATTTTTCTCCTTTAGAAACATGTCCGCACCCTAACCATTAACACAGTGTGGATAGTCCGCAGTCAAGTTGAATGCAGAATGCGGAAATTAAGAATTCCCGCAGGAGAGTATATATGCAGCCTGCGAACTATTTTCAAAATATGATTTTGAGAAAATGACAAGTGTAACCTTCTTCAGGAAAAAGTTCTTAATGAAGAGTTTGATATTCCATCATCATGACATAATCATATTATCATCTTGATAACCAAAAATGTGGATAACATATAGTAAAATTGGTTTTCTATTCAATAATGAAATAAGCTGAAACTGAAAAATGCAGCGGAAACAAACTTGTTGGAATGGTGGCGGCTTATCTCTGAGAAGAGATGGGACGACAGCACGCATTCACAAGAAGAAGGTTACAATGAGGCTCTGAAGGAATTTTTACAATAATAAAGAATTGCAAAAACCCTAGACATCTAAAAACCTAACACTAGGAGATGAAGTGCCAAAAGTCATGTGGGCCCCGTTTGGGTAAGTTGGTACATCAACTTCCCGGTGTCGTAACTTTTGCATACGGTATCCGTTTTAGGCATGTGATAGCCTGTTGGAAAGGTATAATCGAGGTGATTCATTTTGGGGGTTCAATCATGCCTTTAGCTATCATTGAGGAGCTTTATCCCGAAAAACCTTCACTTAGGCCCTAAAAATGGCCCCGGAACTTAAAACTGCTAAAAATAGTAAATTGCCAAATTTGTTAGAAAACTGTTTTGAGTCAGTTAGAAAAGGTTGTTGGCCACATATATCCATCTGGATCAAACCTCCATCCTTAGGAAGAAATGGTCTCCATTGTGTTGATTTCCCCCATCAGATGACGGAATTTCTATTGAATTTGGCCCCAAGTGACCCACTTGCCTTGGTGCAGGAGCTACCTTGCTTTGATGACTCGATAAAGCTAGATCCTTTGTTGTCAAGTTCCCTTGATCTATCTTTCCACAATCTGATCATTGGATGCCTATTTTATGTAGTCATATTTGACCTCTATTCGTGTCAGTTGTTCTGCTACTTCTGAGGTGTCCAATAATGGTGGGAAATAAGGGCAAAGGAGATCCACGTTGACCACTGGGTGTAGGCCAAGGAAAGTAGGAATGTTGACCTCAAAATAATTATACGCCATGGCCTTTATGATAGTGTATGGCCCATAAAGGAGTGGGTAAAGCTTCTGATGGGATCCTATAATGCGTTCTTTCTGCAAGTGAAACCAAACTCTATCACCCACTTGAGACTTATGGGGCACCCGAAGTTGATCATGGCGTTGTTTGTACTTGTCATTGGACTTCAGTAGGATATCCTAAACCTGTTGGTGGATGTGATGGATCCACTCAATGAACCAGGTGGCTTTGTTAGCTTCAGTTCGAGCAGGAGATGAGTCGGTTGAGGTGACTGCAAGGGGAGGTGAAACATCTATGGGACCCAATAGTTGGAATCCCAACCCCACTTGAAAGGGGTTGTGGCCAGTTGATCTATGAAGGGCTCAGTTGTAGCTATGCTAGAAATAGGGAAGGCTCCTATCCCATGTGCGAAGGTGCTTTGAATTATACATGTGAAGGATATGCAAAATCATTTGATTTACAACCTCGGTTTGGCCATCTGTCTGGGGGTGGAATGTCGTGGATTTGGTGAGCTTGGTGTCCAGCAGTGACCAGAGGCTCGACCAGAATGTGTTGAGAAATCAACTATCCTGATCTGAGACAATGGCTTGTGGGATTCCAAAATATACCTAGACTCGTTCAAAGAAGATCTTGGCAGTCGCCTCTGCTATGATGCTCTTCTTGCAGGCAACCAGAATTTCCATCTTAGAAAAGTGATCAACAACCACAAAAACACAGTCATTTCTTTGCTTGGTGGATGGGAGGCCCAACATGTAGTCCATTGAGATGGATTCCCATGGCCTATTAGGAGTAGGAAGAGGGGTGTACAAGCCCTGTTTCTTAGTGGTGGGTTTGGAAATAGTGCAAGCAGTGCAGGACCTGATATACTTGTTGACCTCCTATCGAAGTTTCGACAGTAGAAATGTTTTTGTAGCATCACCATTGTCTTTTGAACGCAAAAGTTTCATGCCACCCAACTATAGTGGGCTTCCCAGATCCACTTCACTCGCTCACTTGATGGAACACAGATATGGCCCAGACGACACAACAACCCATCCTAAAGATGGAAATTATTGGCAACTGCATTTGCACCCAACATTTGGTAGGTGGTGGCGAATTTGAGGTCTATCTCATAGAGTTGGGGCCATCCATATGTCTCATGGTTGTAAGACTCTAGCACCGTGGTGAGTGCCACGACTGGCAGTCTGTTGAGGAAATCAACGACATGATTGGTGGTTCCTGTTTTATACTTGATGTTGAGGTGGAATTGTTGCAAGTATGTGGACCACTTTTGATGGTGGTCATCCTACAATTTTCTCTGTGTCTGCATGAACTGCAGTGGCTTATGATCAGTGTGGATGACTGTCTCCTTCCCAAGAATGTAATGTCTCCACTGGTGGCATGCTTTCACAATGGAGTAAATTTCTTTGTCGTAAGTATGGTAGTTACAGATAGTATCTGACAGTGTCTCACTATGATAGGCCACGGGGTGGTCAGGCTAAGTGAGAACGGCCCCCACAACATAGTCTGAAGCATCTGTCTCGATCTCAAAGGGATGTTGCAAGTCAGGTAATGAAAGTAATGGGGTTGAGGACAAGCCTGCTTCAAATCATCGAACGCTTTTTGTTGGGACTGGGCCCACGCAAATTTCTCCTTAACACCACCCATGTTTATTTGGTTGAGGACACATGCAAAATGGGAGAAACCCAACACGAACCTACAATAGAAATTGGCAAGGCCCAAGAAGCTCTGAAGCTCAGTGAGTGTTTTTGCGGTTGGCCAGTCATGGATGACTTGGATCTTGGTAGGATACACATTTACACCATGTTGATCAATGATGTAGCCCAGGTAATGGACCCTGTCCATTCCGAAGGATCATTTTTCCAAGTTGGCTTATAGCTTGTGCTATCGCAGGGTGTGCAGAACCTACTGAATATGCTTCAAGTGTTCGGCCCAAGTCTTTCCATAAATTATAATTTCATCCAGATACACCACTACAAAATTATTCATGAATGGTCGCAGGATATCGTCCATCATCCTCATGAAAGTGGCTAGAGAATTTGTCAAACCAAAGGGCATGACCAACCATTCAAAAAGGCCTTCCTTTAACTTGAAGGTGGTATTCCATACATCTGTCTATTCTATCAGGACCTGGTGGTAGCCAGACTTCAGATCAATCTTAATGAAGTATTTGGCCCCCGTGAGTTGATCAAGGAGGTCATGGATTCGGGGAATCGGGTACCAATTTATAACTGTGATTTTATTCAGAGCCTGATAATCAATACAGGGTTGCCAAGTTCCATCTTTCTTCTGTACCAGCACGATTGAGCTTCTGCAATGTGATGAGCTAGGTCGGATGTGCCCCTTGTGGAGAAGTTCTTGGATCTGTCACTTGATCTCCTCATTCTCTAAAAAAGAGTGATGATAGACTGGCCCATTGGTCAACGCTGCACCGGGGTCAAATCGATGGGGTGCTTGACCTAGCAGTGTAGAGGTACCTCTGTAGGTGAGGAGAATATATCTAAGTATTCTTCCATGACCTTATCTACTTACTTCTACTGTGTTGAGAGGTTGGCCAAAGAGACCCTGGATGTGGCTGCGATCTTTCGCTTATTTTGAGAGTGAATCACGAAGAAGACAAACTTCCCCCTCTGAGATATGACCTTCCTGCATTTCTTATTAGAGATCAAGGAAATAGCACTAGGTGGGACTGCCTCGGGTATCCTGTACAATTTCCTGTTCAAAGTAATAATAACACTACATGGCCTAGACTCATATACAGCATGATGTTTCCATAAATAAGGTTGGCCAAAAAGAACATCACAAACTTTGAGAGGAGACACATCACACAATACCTCATCCTTGAAGGGCTTGATATCATATGAAAGTTAGCACTGTTGGCTGACGCGGAGATCACTTCCTTGGTGGAGCCATCTGATAGTGTAGGGTTGTGGGTGCGGCGTTGTTGGCAGGGCTAGCCGCTTGATGACCTCTGCTGAGATGAGGTTCTTCTGGATACTGCTATCAACAATGAAGTGAAATAGGGTGCCTTTTACCCACATATTTTGATGTAGGAGCATCTCTCCACATCAGCCAATCAGCCAGCTAGCCACATTAGCGAATTCAAATCACGCGTTGAAGAGAGAGGCGCAGCCTCATTTGAAATTTAAATTGAATGTAATTTAATTTATTAGTTTTTTGAGCCATAGAGTCGTTCCTTTATGCAGGCATAGGGTATATAGGCCTTTAATGTTTTGTAAGGCTGAGATCTAGATCTGGATAGTGGGCTAGACAGTCCATTCAATGTAATTTAATAGGGTAGGTAGATTGGAGGGAAGAGCTCGAAGAGCCCCCTCATGTAAAAATATCTATGGTATCTCTTGAGGAGTCAGTCGGCAAGGATAGAAGAGAATCTACGAGTAGATATCAGAAGAAGGAGTCGAGACCTTGTTACAGGTCATGCTCAGGAACACCTTATAAATACAGGTGTTTGCCATTTTAATACAAGCACCAGTTTTTCCTGCATGACTATGTGTTAAGTGAATGTATGTGAGTGTTTTTCATAGGATATGAATGTATGTTGTAGATGTATGCTATAGGTTTGCATTTGCAGGAGTATGTCTGATTTCAGGTGAAGATCTTTGAGGTTTCACGCCAGGAGGGCATGATGGAGTACTGCGGTTGTTGTAGGAAAATCTCCTTGCGGACAGGTAGATCACCTCTAGAGATTGACCTTAACCCTAGACAGAAAAGTGCTTATCATGGACACTGAATTCCTTTCAAATCTATCTAAACTAACACATGAAAAAGAAGGATGACAGAGGTACCTTTTAATCGACGTTTGTCCCTGCACGCTCCTGGTTGCACTTCGATCCTTTGCTCCTTGTTGGATCCTGTGGACAAAATGAGATACGACTGCTTCCTACTCTATTGATATTATCTTGAAAACAGATCTATCAACTAGTGATAAGTTCATGTGACATTAGACACAAACTAGAAAGAAACAGGCCAAGCATGTCATATTGATGAGAATAACGACAACAGTACTTACAATCGTAGATGCGAATGCGACAGCTTCTTCAAGTCCCCTTCGTCTAAGCCTTGCCTAAAAGTTCCACAATATGGATAACAGAAGCTTCACTAATCACTCCCCTTTGGCTGACTGTAAGCTTTCTCCAAGATCATAAGTTTCATGTATTCAATTCTTCCCCCTTTCCACCATCATAGAAACTGTTTATATGGGTTAAGAGGAGCTTAACCTCTTGAGTTATCTTTAGAACAAGTTGAGAACCTTCTCCTTAGATCAAGGATCTCTTGATGAAACCAAGAATTCAAGCAAAACTGCCTCCTAATCTCGAAAGATCCTCCCCCTATACTCCTCAACAGGCCAACTGCTGCCTCAAATTAGGTAGCGCTCCTTTAGAAGGGGCATCAGAGCGTTGTAGCACTCCCTGGTGAGCCTTAGGGAAGCGTCAGCACTCTCAATATGAGCGGCACTCCTTCAAAGGGGGATGAGGAGCATTATAACTCTCCCTGAAGCACTATAGGGGAGCGCCAGTGCCTCTGGAGCTAAAGTAGAGGAGTGCTCCCCCTCAAAACCTTTGGTTCAGGGTTCCTTTTAGATGTCAAGAGTTGTTTGTCTTCAGTAGATCAGTTCTCATCCTTCATATCAATCATGTGAGATGTTATAAGTGCTTCTTTAGTGTCGTTATCATGGGAGTATGTCTGAACATCCTTTGTGACACTTGTGGTCAACTTGCGACACTTGCGAAAGTTGATGCGACACTTACGACAATTGAGAGGGACAATGCGACACTTATCCAGCTGAGCAATTTTGATGTGTAACAGCGGTCTCTGAATACCAGTGCACTGAAGAACTTCTAAATTATGTGGGTTTATACAAAGACGTGCTATGGCACAAGAATTGGAATCAACAACTCAAGGAAGACCTCAAGGTTGTTGAACACCTTGGAGGCAAGGCTATGGGAGAAACACGGTTGCAGACAGAACCTCTAAGGAGTTATGCAAAGCTCTGCCAGGAGGGCATTGAGCCAGTGCAAGGAGTACACACAGGAAGAACTCAACTGTGAGTTCTTAAGGAGTCAGAGTCACGAAGGATTCTTGACACTCTGCCAGGTGGGCATCGAGACATTGTACAGACAGGCACAAGGAGAAGAGAACTCTTTGAGTTCTGTAATTGAAGGAAGAATCTACTGAGGGATCTTCACAGGGTTACTGAACACCCTGAAGGCTTAGAAAGAAGTTTCTTGAGGCAGAGGATAGCCAGGAGGGAATCCAAATATTCTCCATTTGTGGGAGAAAGGAAAGTAGAACTGTGTTTCCTTGGAGTTCTAAGCTACAGGAAAGATCAGGGCGGATAGAACTTTTGTGTGCATGTCGATTCCCTGCAGAGGCGCATGAGTTGAAGAATCCTTCAAGGATTCAAAAGGAGAAAATCTCAGGAGGGGCAGTGTTTCATACGCACGGCAAAGCTTAAATTTGAGAGCTCACAGGAGGAAATAGACAAAGGTCAAGGCCTTTGGGTTTTGGAAAATTCTCCCAAGGCTGGGAAGAAGTGTGCAAAGCTCAGGAGGGATAGAATCTGGACCGTCAATTTTCATGTCCAGGGAGCATCAGAGCGAGCGCACAAGAGGAAATTATCTGCACCATCAGATCTTATCAAAATACCCATTAGTCATTTGATCGGAAGGGAGTTGCACATGTTTTAACCCTTAGCGCAGAGAAGCGGGTACAAAAGTCCCAAAAGGATTGACACATCAGGATATTGGCATTTGGGATATCGAAGTTCTTGTGGTCAAGAAGTCGGGCAATTGGTGGTGAAAGTTCTATATTCGCGAGATTTGATCTGAGCCATCCATTTGTGGGAGGACGTGTGTCATGTGATCATCCATTTCGGAGATCCGGGCACCAGGAATAGCGAGAGTTGGAAAGTCCGTTGTGGGCCTAGCTAATGTCACATCGGGATATCGGGATTTGGAGGATCAGAGATCCCGTGGACAAGAAGTCTGTGCATTTCGGCATTGGAAAGTCTAAACTCCCGACTGAGGTGAAGTGGCATTGAAAAGTCATAACTCATGCGTGTGTCGAAGTTTCGGTTCATCGGGTATCGGGAGTCATGGATACGAGTGGTTCGACATCATGAGTTTCAAAATCACGATAGATGAAACCCCGATAGGAAAAGGTCATCTTTGACGGGTCGTTAGGTTTCAGGAATCAGAGAGAGACAAGAGCTCAACCTTTGACATCGTGAAGTCACGAAGTTCGATCTCCCGAGTGTGAAAAGGGGATCCAGTGAAAGAATCATTGTGGGTGCATATTTCTCGATAGGGAATTAGAAGAGCCTTAGAGTTCTTTGGGCCGTGAAGAAAATAAATATCATGTGAGTCGACGTGGACCTCCTGACCTGTGAGTGTGTAGGGAGGTGTTGACATCAAGTTTGGTATCAGATCTTGATTTCATCTGTATATTTCAGGTGAAGTGAGAAGGTAAAGGAAGACAGAGCGTCGGAGACTCTGTGGTGATTGTTCGCGGGTAGGCAGCAATCTGGGAGACAGTCAAGAGTGACTGTAGGATGAAGCTTAAAACACTCGGGGTGCAGAGTGACAGCAACAGGTTTGTCAGGAGAGAAGACAGAGACAGCAACATGGCTACTGAGAGGAAAAACTCGGAGCTGATGAGTACAGCCGAAAGGGGGAAAGAACTTGTTGATATCAGGGCAAGAATGGAAGAGCTTGAACTGCGGATGCAGTAGAGTACCAAGCCGAGATGGGTATATGAATGGCCCATGATGAAGCCGAAGGTAAAATGGCCAGTCAGGGAGTTGATGGCTAGAATACAATGTAAGTTGTTAAAAGGATGGTTGAGGCATACTGAAAACCTCGACAGACCTGAGGAAATGCTTCAGATATGTGAACTGGAGACTGGGAAAATTATCGATGGAAAGGATAAAATGGGATCGATGGAATATCTCAAGAACTTCCAGGAGGGAAGAATAGAAATTCTTAGTCTCCAGGTGGGCAATGAGTTGAGATCACTACGGGATCTCAGGGACTGTCATGAAGACAGCCATGGAATTTCACATTGCCAGCTGGGCAATGAAATGAGGTCGTTGCGCAATCTCAAAGACTGTCAAGAGGGTAGTGGAAGAATCTCATATTGCTAGGTGGGCAGGGATGAGCAGATGAGACTATCTGAGGGTCTCATGAAATTAGAAGTGAGTCAGAATCAGCCTGAGGAGTTGACAGAGCAAATGAGCTCAAGGATGGATTTAGATCAGCAGATGCAACTGACAAAGGATGAAGATTCATGTGGTTTTTCAAGCCATGTGAATGAAGATGATGATAAGTTAAAAACTTTCACCATCCGAGGAGGTGATCTGAGGAGCCTTATGATGATTGGGGGAATCGAGATATTCCTACCACTTTCCCAAAAGGAGGCAAAAGTTTGGGTTGCAAATGCAGCAACAGCAGAAGAACAGTCAACTGCAACTGTCAGGGAAGAGGGATTGGAGCATATATCTGAAGCTTCCTAAGCAGGAGAGGAAAATGATCATTCTGAGGAATGGCTCAACATATTCAGCCAGGAAGCTGTAGCACTGAAGCTGACAACAGAAGAAGCAGGAGAGGATGATGAGCATTCTGAGTAATGGCTCAATATTTTCAGCCAGGAGACTGAAAAGACTACAACATGGGAGTTTGCAGCAGAAGAAGAAGAAGAAATAGACACCATTAGTTTGGTTGATCTGTATGAACAATTCGAAGCCCTGGAGAGAAGGGTGAAAGTGCAGAGCGTGCACATCCAACAGGTGAAGTTGGAAGATGACGAAGAAGGCATGGGAGATCACAGTGATCTGCCCGTGAGTCGAAAATTTTTGCAGCCGAGGAGACTGCATGAACAGGGCCAGCCATTAGAACAGCTGGATGAAGTGATTGACATGATCAGAGAAATGATGTTTCAGTCAGCAGAAACTTTCAGCGAGTAGAATTTGAGCAGAGGGAAGGCAGCAGCAGCAACAGCACAGAAGAAACAGCAGAGAGATGGAGCAGGCAAACAACTCAAGAGGATGATTTGGGATCCAGGGGGAATTCCACAGTTGATATGGGAAGCTCATGAGCAGGAGCTCATGAATTTTGCAGCTGAGGAATATGATGCAGGAGCATCTCTCCACATCAGCCATCCAGCCAGCCAGCCACGTTAGCGAATTCAAATTGCACGTTGAAGAGAGAGGCCCAACTTCATTTGAAATTTGAATTGAATGTAATTTAATTGTTTAGGCTTTTGAGCTATAGAGCCATGCCTTTGTGCAGGCATAGGGTAGATAGGCCTTTAATGTTTTGTAAGGCTGAGATCTAGATCCGGATAGTGGACTAGACAACCCATTCAATGTAATTGAATAGGGTAGGTAGATTGGAGGGAAGAGCTCGAAGAGCCCCCTCATGTAAAAATATCTATGGTATCTGTTGAGGAGTCAGTCGGCGAGGATAGAAGAGAATCTGTGAGTAGAGAGCAGAAGAAGGAGCCGATACCTTGTTATAGGCCATGCTCAGGAACACCTTGTAAATACAGGCTTTTTCCATTTTAATACAAGCAACAATTTTTCCTGCATGACTATGTGTTAAGTGAATGTCTGCGAGTGTTTTTCATAGGATATGAATGTATTTTGTAGATGTATGCTATAGGTTTTCATTTGTAGGATTATTTCTAATTTCAAGTGAAGGTCTTTGAGGTTTCATGCCAGGAGGGCATGACGGAGTGCTGCGGTCTCTGAATACCAGTGCACTGAAGAACTTCTGAATTCTGCGGGTTCAGACAAAGACATGTTGCGGCACAAGAACTAGAATCAACAACTTAGGGAAGACCTCAAGGTTGTTGAACACCTTGGAGGAAAGGCTGTGGGAGAAAACACGGTTGCAGACAAAACCTCCGAGGAGTTCTGTGAAGCTCTACCAGGAGGGTATTGAGATAGTACAAGGAGTGCATAGAGGAAGAACTCGACTGTGAGTTCTTAAGGAGCCAAAGTCATGAAGGATTCTTGACACTCTGCCAGGTGAGCATCGAGACATTGTGCAGACAGGAACAGAGAGAAGAGAACTCTTTGAGTTCTGTAATTGAAGGAAGAATCCACTAAGGGATCTTCATAGGGTTACTGAACACCCTGAAGGCTCAGTAAGAAGTTGCTTGAGGCAGAGGATAGCTAGGAGGGCATCCAAATATTCTCCATTTGTGGGAGAAAGGAAAGGAGAATTGCATTTCCTTGGAGGTCCAAGCTATAGGAAAGCTCAGGGAAGATAGCACTTTTTTGTGCATGTGAATTCCCTGCAGAGGCACGGGATTTGAAGAATCCTTCAAGGATTCGAAAGGAGCAAAGCATAGGAGGGATAGCGTTTCATACGCGTGGAAAATCTTAAATTCGAGATCTCATGGGAGGAAATAGACAAAGGTCGAGGCCTTTGGGTTTTGGAAAATTCTCCTAAGGCTAGGAAGAAGTGTGCAAATCTCAGGAGGGAGAACAGCAACTGCCAGATCAGCAGGAGAGATAGAATCTGGACCGTTGGTTTTCATGTCCAGGGAGAATCTAAGAGAGCGCACAAGAGGAAATGATCTGCACCATCAGATCTGATCAAAATACTCGTCAGTCGTTTGATCAGCAGAGAGTTGTGCATGGTTTAACCCTTATCGCAGAGAAGCGGGTACAAAAGTCCCGAAAGAATTGACACATCGGGATAAGAGCATTCGGGATATCGGAGTTCTCGTGGTTGAGAAGTCGGTGAATCGGTGGTGAAATTTCCAGATTCATGAGATTTGATCTAAGCCGTCCATTTGTGGGAGGACGTGTGTCACGTGATCATCCATTTCGGAGATCTGGGCACCAGGAATTGCAAGAGGTGGAAAGTCCATTGTGGGCCTAGCTAACGTCACATTAGGATATCAGGATTCGGAGGATCGAAGATCCCATGGATAAGAGATCCGTGCATTTTGGCATTGGAAAGTCTGAAATACCGACTGAGGTGAAGTGGCATTGAAAAGTCAGAACTCGCGCATGTGTCAAAGTTTCGGCGCATCGGGTATCGGGAGTTGGGGATACGAGTGGTTCAACATCGCGAGTGCTGAAATCACAATAGATGAAACTCCGATAGGAAAAGGTCAGCGTTGACGGGTCGTCGGGTTTCGTGGATCTGAGAGAGACAAGCGCTCGACCTTTCACATCGCGAATTCACGAAGTCCGATCTCCCGAGTGTGAAAAGGGGTTTCAGTGAAAGAATCGTTGTGGGTGCATATTTCCCGATAGAGAAATAGAAGAGCCTTAGATTTCTTCGATTCGTGAAGAAAAGAAAGATCATGTGAGTCGACGTGGACCTCCTGACCTGCAGATGTGTAGGGAGGCGTTGACATCATCTTTGAATGGAAGAGGTGCTCTCCTTATTTTGGCTCATCTGCTTCACCATGTTGGAGCTTGGTGGTAGCAATGGTGGTATTGGGTTCCACATCAATGATCTGTCTTCCCATTTCTAGTTCTGGCTTAGAGTCAGAATCCGCATCTGATTCAGAGGCTTTCACTTCAGCCACTAGCGACTGATTTGAGCGGTAGTCAGCAGTGTCAGGCCAAGGGCTCTTAGCCTGCTTCGACAGATGTTGCATTACTTCAGGCATGGAAAAAGAAAGTGGCAAACGTGAGGAGGATTTTGTTGGAAGGTGTACGAGACCACATTGTCTCAAACCTCCATGGGAAACCCACACCACCTGCAATGTGGAATACTTTTACGGATCTATTCCAAAATAGCAGCGACCATAGGAAATTGGCACTCAAAGATAAACTCAGGAAGATCAAGATGGAAAAGGGCGACTCCATTCCAAAATATCTCACAAAGTTTTTCTAATGTCGGGATGAGCTGGGGAGTGTAGGAATAACAGTCATTGAATATGATTTTGTGAGCTTGGCACTCCTAGGACTTCCTAAGAGTTGGCACAATTATCAAGACTCTGTCAATGGAAGGGAAAAATTGCCAGATTGGGAATGACTATGGTCGGATCTAGTGCAGGAGGAGTTCAGGCGGAACACCGGAGATGGCTCTTCATCAAAGCATGATGATGAAGAGGATTTTGCTTTGGCTGCCAAGGAAAGGAAAGGGAAGGGGAATAAATTCCATTCAAAATCCGATTCTAAAGTCAAGAATTTGGATTTGTCCAAAGTGAAGTGTTTTCATTGTCACGAACATGGGCATATTTCTACTAAATGTCTGTAGAAGAGGAAGAACAAGAAGGTTGTTGGAGCTACAACTGGTGAGGCCCTTGCCTCACAATTTGAACTGGACTTCTCTTTGATCACATGCATGGCTTCAAGTGCATCGGGATCGGTGTGGTATTTGGATAGTGGCGCTTCCTTCCACATGATGGGAGATAAAGAGTCTTTCAGTGACTTGGAGGAGAAAGATATCAAAATGCATATAGAGATGGGTGACGATGGACGATACAGTGCGACCAGCATTAGTACCATTACCTTTCAAAGGGAGTCAGGTAAACCATTTCAATTGAAAAATTTTATGCATGTTCCAGGTCTGAAGAAAAACCTAGTCACAGTTGCAATGTTGGAGGACAGAGGCTATGATGTTGTTTTTAGTGGTGGAAAATCTTTCCTACGACATAAAGCAATGGGTCAATTCAAGAAGATAGGGATTTGAGTTAAGAATCTCTACATGTTGGAGGTAGATGGTTGTGCTACAATGATGGGCAAGGTAGAAAAAGTGGTGAGCTGAGATGAGGGTGAATTATGGCACAGGTGATTGGGTCATCTTCATCATGGAGCCTTGAAGATCATGCAGCAAATATCTATTGGACTTCCAATGGGAACACTTTCTCAGTTAGATCAGTGCAAGGGTTGCACCATGGGGAAGTATGTAAAGTCCACCTTTCATTAAAAGGAGAACCGTGCTTCGGTGATCCTGGAGAGAATTCACCCAAATGTGTGTGGACCATTCTTGGTTGTTTCATGTCACACACCCACTACCATAATCAAATTTTCATTGATTTCTGCAGAATCAGAGCCCCCAAATTACCTACGGAGGCCTAGTGCAAGCTAGCTCTTTCTCTCTCTCTATTCCCATGTGATCGCGGGTCATGATCATAGGTCAAATAATCGTGGTGCCTCTTTGTACTTCGTGCCTTAGCGCTACAATGATGTCAAATCGTTCGACTCTGCAACCATCGAACCCTGGCAAGGCTGGTAACTAGCCAATAGGGACGAGTCCCTAGAGGGTTGGCAAATGGCCATTAGGAACGGCCCTATCACGCGGGTGAGTGGAGTATAGGAGGTGAGAGGGGAAACATGACACGGTGGGTGGCATGACAGGAGACGGGTCCCACTTCACATTCCACACCATTTCGGACCCCCCCCCATTAAAGATAGAATGGAAAGGGGGGTCCAGAATTCGCCTGAATGTTGTTGATCAAGGAGAATTGATCTTGATCGTTCCCGAGTTCCATGTTTGATTCTAGACCCCCCCCTCACCGCTAAAGGTAGAACAGAAAGGGGGCTCCTGAATGAATCCTCTCCCATAGATCTGGGTGGGTGTGTTGAAGGAAAATATCCCTGCGGATAGGTAGATCTCCTCAAAGAGATAGACTCTTAACTCTAAGATAGAAAGTGCGTATCGTGGTCACTGACTTCCTTTTAGATCTCGGTGGACTAGTGTGTGACGAGGAAGGAGAAAAGAAGTACCTTTTACCGGTGTTTGTCCCTGCACGCTCTGAGTTGAGCTCCAATCTTTAGCTCTTCGATAAGCCCTGTAGACAAATGAAGTACGACCACTTCCTACTCTATCAAGATTAGTCTGAAATAGGTCTATCTTCTAAAGATACAAATTCATGCGAGATTGAACAAGAATTAGAAAGAAATAGGCCAAGAAAATTATATTAATGAGGACAAAACATTGCTTATAGCCATAGATGTGAATGCAACAGTTTCGTCAAGTCCTCCTTGTCGACCCCTTTCTCAAAAGATCCACGATCTAAATGATGATAGCTTCATTGATTGGTCCCTATGATATCATTGGTCTCTTGCTTCCAAAATATCTTTGTTCCAACACCACTTATGATATCATAAGTTTGATGTGATTCTCTCTTTTCTAGTCCTCTTTCACCATTAGAAAACTTGCTTATATAGCCTTGGAGAGGCTCAACAACTTGAGATATCCTTGGGAAAGGTGAGGATTTTCCTCCTTCAGTTGAGGATCTGCCCTAAGATCATGGTTGGACTAGGGATTCAAGCTCAACTTCCTTCTAAGAATGAAAATATCCTTCCCCCATTCATCTCAACAACTCAATTGTTGCCTAAAATAGGTAGCGCTCCCTCAAAAGGGCACTCAGAGCGCTATAGCGCTCCCTAGTAGGCTTTAGGGGAGTGCCAGCACTCCTGAGGGTAGGAGCACTCCATTAGAAATGCCAAAGAGATTTATAACGCTCCCAGACAGTGTAAGGGGGAGCGCCAGCACTCCCAGAAGAGGTATAGGGGAGTGCTCCCCTCCAAAAACTAAGTTTTTGAGGTGCTTTCAGATGGAAAAAGGTTTGTAATCCTGTTGACTCATTTCTCCTCTTCCAAATCAAATGTTTGAGGTGTTTCAAGTGTCCTACTCATGTCATTATAGGCACGACATAGGCATCATGGCAGCATGCTTTCTTTGACACTTGCGACACTTGTGAGCAACATGCGACAATTGCGACCTTGTGAGAAAAATGTGACACTTGCGACCTTTGTAATGATGACACTTGCGACACTATCAAAGTGGGTATTTTTTATGTGTAACAGATTTCCCCCCAAAGTATGAAGTTAGAAGATGAGAACTTATAACTGAAATGCTTTTTAGACTTTCAAGCAAGGGTATAGACACAGAGAACTTGATAGAAGCTGCACACAAGCATCCAACAAATATTATGACATCTTTCAGACCCAAGGTAGGAATACCTATGCTTGGGTGATCAAGACTTGCAAGATATGGCCGCCATAAAATACACTGCGGATCCATAATTGTATTGATAAAAAGGTATAGCCACTGAAAATACACTGTGGATCTATACTGCCATGACCTGAACTAATCATAGCCATGAAGAATACACAGTCGATCTACGAGATGACAAGACATAGCCACGACCAATACAAAGTGGATCTATGTAACAGTATATGTGTCATTGTTCAAGAGAAAATCCTTCGCAACCTGGGCAAAGTACATATCAAAGTGATCACTCAACCCAGGGTCTTCTTACCGATCCCAATGTAGTACGAATCTAACCATGTGAATAGATGTCCTGATGTCGAACATGGCAGAAACCACTTGATTACCGGTCAA
>ML789928.1:90314-105576 GCA_009831015.1 Picea engelmannii | reverse complement strand
TTTTGGACTAATCCAGGTCATTGGGTTAGGGTTTTGGATGTTGTTGGCTCCTATATGTATATTGTATTGTAAACAATGTAACACAATGTATGAATATAATATATGTTGGTTTTCCCGGTTTGGGTTTCCAGGTGAAAAATCTCAGTGTAATGTTTGTGTTTGCCATTGTATCTTTTCTGTTCTTTTCTGAATATCATTTTGCAGTAGATATTGTACAAGGTTAGAATTTACAAGCTTCTGGGTTAGTGATTTTCAACACAAGTGCATGGGTCAGTAGATGTTTCAGGGTTTGGAATCTTTCTTCACATTTCTATGTCCATAGGAATTTTGTCCCCTTCTTCTGGAGGGCAGTGATTGGACAACCAATCTTGGAGAATCCTTTTATAAATCTCCTATAGTATTTCGCTAATCCCATAAAGGATCTGATGTCTGAGACATCCTTTGGGGTAGGCCATTCCATGATAGACCTGATCTTTTCAGGATCTACTGCTACCAATTCCTCGGACAGAACATGTCCCAAGTAATGTATTTTCTTCTGAAAGAAATCGCATTTGTTGAATTTAACATAGAGTTGATGCTCTCTTATCACTTGCAGCACAAGTCTAAGATTCTCTTCATGTTCTTCTCTATTCTTAGAGTAGATTAATATGTCATCAATAAAAACTAGTACAAATTTATCTAAAAATTTACTGAGTACATTGTTCATTAAGCACATGAAAGTGGCAGGGGCATTGGTTAASCCAAATGGCACTACCACAAACTCATAGTGACCATACCATGTCCGGAAAGCGGTTTTATGGATGTCTTCACCCTTGATTCGGACTTGATGGTATCCCGACCTCAAGTCAATCTTTGAGAAAATAGACGCACCTCCCAACTGATCGAATAGATCATCGATCCTGGGTAAGGGGTACTTGTTCTTTATGGTTACTTTATTGAGTTGTTTATAATCTATACACAGTCTAAGGGTGCCATCCTTCTTTTTCACAAACAGGAATGGTGTTCCCCATGGGGACACGCTGAGTCGAATATAACCCTTATCCATCATTTCTTTCAATTGCAATTTGAGTTCAACTAACTCAGGTGTGCTCATCTGGTAGGGTGTCTTAGACACCGGCATCGCTCCTAGTGCAAGCTCTATCGAGAAGTCAATGTCTCTTCTCGGAGGTAGACCCGGTACCTCTTTCGGAAAGACATCTCTATATTCTCTCAGGATAGGGTGATCATCAGGGCTTGGTTTATCACCCTTGATTGTTTTCAACACTTGTATTGCATATAGGGGACACCCTTTTCGACAATACTTTCTCATTTGCAGGGCTGATATTTGCCTCACTGAGATTGGTTTTCGGATCCCTTGGAGGGTTATCCTTTTTTCTTCTTTGCTCACACATTCTATGGTTTTATGGTAACAGTCCAGTCTAGCCCAGGGGTAATATGTTAAGGATTGCTTGGGTGGGGAATTTACCCAACATTAATTGGCAGGTTGGTATGACCTCTGCTACCCTTCTTTTGGTGCTAGTGGCCAACTGTACCAACCATGGCTTGGTTTGTTTTTGTGGTTGTAGTTTACACTTATCAACGACACTAGGGGCTATATAACTCAAATTTGAACCAGGGTCAATCAAAACAAAAAATAGATGGTTGAAAATCATACCTTTTATTTCCACTATTGAAGCTTGATGGTCAGCTTGGTGATTATCCAAGGCTGCATAAATTTGTGGCACACTCCTGGCCACCTCATTGACTGTGGTAGCTTCCTGAATGTTATAAACTTTTCGACTGCTCTGTTGTCGGTGTGGACAGTCTCTCAGGAGATGCTCTTCTCTGCAGCCCCAGCATTTCAAAGGTTCTCTCTTTGGGTTATCCACCTTCACTGGTATAGGTCCAGAAGTTTTATTTTCGTCCGATGAGGGAAAGTTCTGCTGGAGTACACTCTGGCTGGAAAGTTCATTCTAGGGTTCTTCTTCTAGTTCTTAAATCTTGAGGATTTGATCCCCTTTTTCTAAAATCTCGAACCATTCTTTTGTTTCCAGTCTCCACGAGACTCTACCCGATGTCCATATTGTTCATGACAATATGTTTCCTTTTGAATAGTGTCTTCTAAGCTCTTTGGCTCATTAAATTCAATTCAGTTCCGGTATTCCTTGGGTAGCCCACTAATGAAGCGTTGCACCTTCGCCTTCTCTGCTTTTATGTAGGGTACATATCTCAATAAGTCAAGGAATTTTTTGACATATTCTTCTATAGTAAGTTGTCCCAGTTTGAGTTCATAAAATTCTTTAGTCTTTTCGTCGAAATATTTTTCTGACAGATACTTCTTCCGGAAGTATTTCTCAAACTGTTTCCAGGACAGGTCCTCCTCGTGGACCCCTTTCACATTCTTAAGATCTTCCCACCAGATGGAAGATTTTCCATTCAGATTGAAAGTGGCCACTTGGGCCTTCAAATTCTCTAAAAAATCATGGACTCTGAAATATTTCTTCAGTCCAAGTAGCCAGGCCTCAGCTTCCTCTCCCTTCTTTATCTTACCGTCGAAGGAGGGAGGTTTGGCCTTTCTGAATTCCTCAAATTTATGACCCTTGGAAGTCTTTTGCTTCTTTTGTTTTCTTCGAGAATAGGAACTGGTCCAGCTGTTGGAAGAGCCTTCTGAGTCGCCTACTTCCTTCTCAGAGGAATCATCTAGCACTAGTCCTTTGCCTTTGGGGTGGACCTTTCTTGAGGTGCTCCTCTCAGTATGGCCACTGATACGACCATGTTTCTGCATCTCGGGTTCATGCTGCATTTGTCGCTGTAGGTCGGATAAGCTCTACAGTAAAACTGCATTAATTTCAGTTTGCTTTTCTTGTTCTTTCATCATCCTTTCATTGTCGTCCTTGCAGCTTCTCAATTCAACCATGAGACTTCTCACAGTCTCAGCTAGATCTGGAGGGGTTCCTATTGCTCTTCTTTCGTCAGACTCTTCGTCTCGATTGTGGGAGCCTTCTCCCATCTCTTGGTGAGTCACCATTCTCCGCATCTGCAAATTCTCGTAGTTGATTATCTACTTGGGTGAAAAGACAAACGTTGGTTATTAGTCAAGAGTTAGATACATTTTAGAACCTGCACATAAATTCATAACTCTTTCACATGCATACACAGTCGAGTTCTCGTTTCCAAGTTTTGATCCTGGATAAGAGAGTTAAGTTAGGGGGTTACTCCTCTTAGGAGTGCTTCAAATGGATCTTATGCACAACTCGTTCATGAGCCCAATCAGGTCGAGTGTTGTAACCATGCTCTGATACCAATTTTTCAAACACCCACTGCCATAATCAAATTTTTGTTGATTTCTGCAGAACCAGAGCCCCCGAATTACCTATGGAGGCCTAGCACAAGCTAGCTCTTTCTCTCTCTCTTTTCCCATGTGATCGTGGGTCATGATCACAGGTCAAATAATCATGGTGCCTCTTTGTATTTCACACCTCGGTGCTACAGTGATGTCGAATCGTTCGACTCTACAACCACCGAACCCCAGCAGGGCTAGTAACTGGCCAATAGGGACAAGTCCCTATAGGGTTGGAAAATGGCCATTAGGAATGGCCCTGTCGTGAGGGTGAGCGGAGTACAGGTGGCGAGAGATGAAACACGACACGGTGGGTGGTGTGACAGGAGACGGATCCCACTTCACACGACACACCATTTCGGACCCCCCCCCCCCATTAAAGGAAGAATGGCAAGGGGGGTCCGGAATTCGCCTAAATGTCGTTGATCAAGGTGAATTGATCCTGACCATTCCCAAGTTGGACGTTTGATTATGGACCCCCCCCCCCCTCATCGTTAAAGTCAGAAAAGCAAGGGGGCTCTGGAATGAAGCCTTAGTCGTAGATCTGGGCGGGTGGACTTTGGTCGTTCAGATCTGCTTGCCACTTACCCTAAGGTGCATTCGTGCTCTAGCTTAAAGTTGACGTCTCTTTCCCACATCTGATGGTCATTATAGACCCTGAGATTCTTTGAAGGAATATCGTTCATTCATCAGGACTAACCACATGCTAACATTTCAATATTTATAAGTCGAGATTTATCAAGGTGAGAGCCCGACTTCTTGTCATCAGAACTCCAGATTTCTCGATTCCTGATTTCCCAAAATGGGAAATATCATGACATGTGGACTCCTTTAATCAGACAACCCAAATCCATTTCGGGGTTTCTACCATGGAAGGCCCCGATCTTTCATCACCAGAACTCCCGAGTTCCCGATTCTCGATTTCCCAAAATGGGTAATCTCTCGACATGTAGCCTCCCAAAATCGATCGGTCTACGACTGCTCCAGGGTTTCCACCATGGAACATCCCGATATCTCATCATCAAAACTCTTGAGTTCTCGATTCCTGATTTCCTGAAATGGGAAATCTCATGACACGTGGCCTCCTTTAATCGAACGACCCAAATCCATTTCAGGGATTTCATCCTTATTCACTGGGAGTTTAACCCTCAGGTATCTCCTAACATATCCAATAGTTGTCGGGTTTTTCAACCGAGATCTGACGGCTCAAACAGGTTCCTAAATTGTGCATTCTCCCCCGACTTCCTGGATGGGGAAAAATCAACGGTCCAGACGTTCTCATGGACCTCGAGGATCTACGATCCTGATTTCATCTCTATCCATGAAGGTACAGAAATACAAGGTGGTAAGGCATTTAACATCCTACTTTCTCCTACCAAATATAATGGTCATGAGTGACCATAGATTTCCCGACAAGATCTCATCTGTCAATCAACACCTATCAAGGTTAAGGTACTTATCCTTCCAGCTTCTTCTTCTTATCTGACGGTCGTGAGTGACCACAGATCTCCCAATGGGATCTTGTCCGTTGATTCGATACTTATCAAGGATTTCTTAGGTCCTTGCGCCCTCACGTCCTCCTTCCAGGCTCTTGATGATGTTTTCAAGGAGGGTATCTCTATGGGGAGGTTTACCCAGGGTACTATCTAAGGCAGATAAGGGTATCTCTCTCCCGAGAACCAAGCGTGAAGTATGAATTAGATCAGTTTGCATATAAATAACAATTTAAGAGAGCGTAAGCCACACGTAGTCTTTCCATATAAACATACAACTACCATTATTTATCAAGACACCAAACAGACATTCTTATAATGAAGTCATTCACGATTTCACATCTTATGATCATAAATGTCAGCATACATATATTTCAAGATGTCAAAGGAAAAACACTTATCAGAAAGTAACACCAGGGGTTATACAACTGCTAAGAGGGGTGCCCATTTCCACCCAACCATAGGCTCAGCGACTCCCAACGGATTTACCACTAGCCACCCCCGAGCTGAGACCAAGATGATGTGAGACTGCATCTCTGTTTTCCAGTGACCAGGAGCGAAGGTTACTCTCCTTCCTCTCTGTTATCACCCACTCTGCATATAGCCAGATTTCTCTTCCTCCCCTCGTGTCTGCCCCCAATCGCTTCTCCCCCCATGCCTTATCCTCTTGCAAGGTTGCATGTGGCACGATTTCCCTCACGCTGCTCAGGCCTGACAGCTCTACGGATGGGTGGTTCACCTCCCCATCCCTCATTAACTCCTAAGGAGCCATCCACCTACTAGCCAGCGAGCCGCTTTTGGCTCTTCGGGCCAGTGGAGTCCAAATACGGTATTGATTTTTGGTGGAAGTTAACGCCACCTTTCCAGGTGCCTTCCACCGCCTTTCTGCAGCCATCGTGGTCTCTTTTTCATCATATCCCCTCTCAGCAGTCCTACAATATAAATTCATAATATTATTCACATTCATTGACCTTTTCCACAAGGTCCATTCACATCACATATTCACATTTCTGAGTTTTCCACAGTTCTTGGCCAGTCCAGTTATTTTTACAAACTGGGGGAAACAGGGTGTTACACTTCAACAGAAAAACATAAGTATTATGTTATTTTTGTTGATGACTTTTCTCATGAATGTTGGATCTTCTTCATGTAGAAGAAGGATCAAACATTCTCAAAGTTATGTGAGTTTAAAGCATTGGTGGAGAAAGAGTTGGGGAAGCAAGTGAAGGCTATGAGGAGCGATAATGGTGGAGAATACATCTCTAAAAAATTCAAATACTTCTGCAACAAAGAAGGAATTCGAAGAGAACTCGTAGCGCCTCATAACCCACAGCAAAATGGGGTCGTGGAGAGGAAGAACAGAACGATCGTGGGTGCATCACAAGCGATGTTGCATGATCAGGGTCTACCAATGCATTTGTGGGCAGAAGCATGCAATACTATGGTTTATGTGAAAAATTGTTGTCCTCATAGAGTACTTGGCATGCATACACTTGAAGAAGCCTTCACTGGTAAGAAATTTGATGTTTCTCATTTTAAGATTTTTGGGTCATATGTTTATGTGCATGTGACCAAGGATGCCAAGAAGAAGCTGGAATCGACTGCTAAAGTTGGGATATTTTTGGGGTACACAAAAACACCCCATAATTATCATGTGTATTTTCCTAACAGTAAGATGACTGTTATGCGATGGGATATAAAATTCGATGAGGGGAAATCCATGCGGTTGTCACTTGAGAGGGAGTTAGACTTGAATGCAGAGGAGGAACTGTTGGTTCCCAAAGATGAGTCTCCAGATGTGGATCAACCACATGAGGAGGTTCATGGAGTGGAGGAATCCACTCAAGCAGAGCCATCCATCATAAATGGCAAAAAGTGCACCACAAAAGCTGATAGATTGAGACTAGATGTTGCACAAAATGTAGGAGCACCTATTTCACAGTGCAGACAGAGACAGTCTCCTGATCGATTTACTGGATACATGGATCTCATGAGAAAATGTATTGTGACTAAACCATCTTCCTTTTAGGAAGCAGTACAGGATCCCACATGGGTAGATGCAATGGTGGAGGAGTATGACTCCATTGTCAAAAATAGTGCTTGGGAAATTGTTCCAAGGCCGGTTGATAAATCGGTGGTAGGTTCAAGATGGATCTACAAGGGTAAGATTTTAATCATTGTTCTTTATGTTGATGATTTAATACTAACTGGTGATGAGCAGTTGATACACTCATGCAAGGAGGACCTTGCAAAGGAGTTCGATATGAAGGATTTGGGCCTTCTTCATTATTTCCTTGGATTGGAAATATGGCAGCGAGATGGTGAAATTTTTGTGTCTCAAGGAAAGTATGCAAGGGAGATACTGGGTAAGTTTCACATGGAGGGCTGGAAACCCATGGATACTCCTCTTCTAGGAAACTGGAGGAAAGAGGATGCTACTTCTAGAGAGGTAGTGGATGATATTGTCTATCGACAGTTAGTGGGTTCGCTAATGTATCTAGTGAACACGAGACCGAACATTTTCTATGAGGTTAACCATCTAAGTCAAGCAATGGTTAAGCCTACCAAGATCTTTTGGAAGGCGGGTAAGCATGTCCTGAGATACCTGAGAGGCACATCTGAGTATGGCTTATGGTACAAACAGACGGATGAGGTGAAGTTGCATGGCTTTACGGATGCAGATTGGGCGAGTAGCCCAATGGACAGAAAGAGAACATCAAGGGGGATATTTAGTATCGGATCTACAGTTGTTTCTTGGTACAACAGGAAGCAGAGATCTGTGGCACTCAGTTCAGAGGAAGCGGAATAGATGGCAGTGAGTCAAGCTGCATGTGAGGCTATCTGGATGAGAAAGATCTTGGTTGGTTTTTTTGGTTCTCATTTAGATCCGGCAGTGATTCATTGTGATAATCATAGTTTCATTAAACTCTCGATTAATCTTTTGTTTCATGATAGATCTAAGCATATAGATATCCGGTATCATCATCTCAAAGATTGTGTGCAGGGAAAGATCATGTTGCTTCAATACATTCCTACGGAAGATCGGGATGCATACATTTTGACAAAGGCAGTCACCATGAGAAAATTCGAATACCATAGAGACAGGATCGGGGTGAAGGATAATCCCTTTCTTGTTGAGAGGGAATGTTGAAAAGTCAACAAGAAATGTGTGTCTAATTTATTTTTCCCTTAAATAAATTGGACAATAAATATTAATCTATTATCTCATAATTACTCTAAAATAGTTCATTGAAATGGAAAATCAGTTAGCTATAGGAAATTCTAGTTCAAAGGTTGACTAGTGGGACATGGAAGTCGAATTAGTTGTAACTAAGTGACTTGAAGTTGTAACAGAGTTATAAGTGTAGTTATGTGAGTTGTGAAGTAGTTTATCTCAGTTAAGTGAATTAAGCTCAGGTGTACTAGTTGTAACTAAACTTACACTAGTGAGAGTTCAATGAATTAATTATTAATTAATTCACAATCAGTGATCTCACATGTAACTGAAGAGTTACCACTGTTAACTACATGCATGTCAGATCCAGTGGAGACCCAGTTGAGTTAACAAGTGAAAGGGACAGTTTGGCTATCAGTTGTGATTTGAGTGAAAAGTACTCATGCAATCACACACACAATGGATGTGCCCATGAGGAATTCACATCCTAGGCAAGAGAAATTCGAATTCATTTGCAAGGATTTTCATTGCAGGGATTGCGCAGAGGAGGCAGGTTGTCTGGAGGCAGAGAATTGGCACATGTATTTTTTGATTTTTGTATGACAGTGTAAGACGATTGTATTGTACTGAGATCTCTTGGATTAGAGTTTTGTATGAGATTGTTTCATGATCCATTATATACATAATATATGATAGTGGGGTTTTTTAGATTTATTCTTTTCCGGAAAAACACCTGTGTTATGTGCGATTGATCTTTCTTCTTGATATTGCAATTGGCGATCATGTTTTAAATTCTGCAAGAATAATTTGTAGAAGCGATTATGTATTTAACAGTGGCATATAATTGTTAGATCAGGAGAATCTAGGCAATACATAATTTGTATTAAAATTTCTACAAATTGCAGGAGCAAAACTGCTGCAGCATAATGCTACAAGAAGAAAAATGAAGAGGTTGTATAACAGTGAGTTTCTAGCACATGGTTTGAGGTACATACTTGTGGTATAGTGATTGAGGTATATGTGATCATATCAAATTGGTTGATGAGTATACAGTGACAGGTTTCTCAATGACAAATTTGACAAAACAGGTTATGGCAGTGACATATTCAGTTTCTACATTTGGCACTTATATTTCAGGGCAGTTGGATGGGGCAAGAATAGGTGGTTGTAGCCAGAGAACATAGAGGGTTGCATCCTCCTTCTGGTTATAGCTAGGGAATTGGGGATTTGGAGTTGTCCTTAGGTTGTAGCCTCCAAAAAGGGTTCGAAGCCTCCTTCCAATTGTAGTTGGAAAACAAATGAAGTTGGTGCTTCCAATGAATGTAATTCTTAAATACAAATAAAAAAAACATTATGTGGCGTTCTCCCGCATTGGGTTTCCATGTAAAAAATACCGATGTACTATGTATGTGTATGATTGTTCATTTTTTCATAGTTTATTTACTCTACACTTATTGGATGGTAATTATATATTGATCATAAAGATAAATAACACTTGCATATTGTGGTTAAAAGAATTAAAAATCTCTATTACTGATTCACCCCCCCACCCCCCTCTTAGTAATCCAACAATTGGAATGAGAGAAGGTTCCTTCAGAAATCATTTTAACCACTAAAAGGTAGATCATGGAGAGAAATAGTATGTATAAAAATGGAATAACACAGTTTGATGGATAGAAGTATGCATTCTAGAGCAGAAGGATGAAAACATATGTACAGGCACATGGATTTGAAGTTTGGAAATCAGTTGTAGATGGATACAAAAAACCAACAGTTCCACTAACAAATGACAATGGAAAGAAACTCAATATAAATAATTCAAAAGCCACAAATGCACTTCTGAATGGTCTTTGTGATTTGGTATATACCAAAGTTATACATTGTAGCTCCGCTAAAGAGATTTGGGACAAACTTCAAAATATTTATGAAGGAGATTCAAAAGTCAAAGTAGCAAAGATTCAAACTTACAGAGGTCAATTCAAACAACTAAAGATGAAGGAAGATGAGAATATTGATGCTTACTTATTATGAGTTGATGAAATAGTGAATGAAATCATAGGATTGCGAGAAGAAATTGAAGAATCTATAATTTTTCAAAAGGTACTAAGATATCTTCCAATGGGATTTGATCCTAAGATCTCAGCACTAGAATAAAGAGCATATCTAGACTCAATAAGCATGGATGAACTACATGGAATATTCACAGCTTATGAAATAAGAATTGAACAGGAAAATCCGGGTGTAAAAGAAGAAACATTCAAAGCATCCAAAAGGTCAAAGAAAAAGGGAAAGCAAAAATAAAAATAATATAGCAGCAGTAGTGACATCTCGAAAGACGATGAAGAAGTGGTCAACTTTTTCAAAAGATTGAAAAAGGGAATCGACGGCAGATATAAAGGTAAGCTTCCATTGATTTGTTTTAATTGTGATGGTATTGGTAATTTTGCTAACAAATGTCCTCATAAGAAAAAGAAAAGAAATGATGAAGATGATTCAAATAGAAAACAAACATATAAAGGAAAAAGAACCAAAAAGAAAATCTTCAAGAAAAGTTTTTGCACCAAAGAAGACAACTCCTCATCAGATGAAAATGAAATCAGTGAAAGTGAGACAGAAAGAGTTCTATTCATAGAAATAGAATATTATGATAAATAAGACACCGAAAAATAATATGAAAAGGTAGAAGTTGACTACTGAGAAGAATTGTTGAGTTCTATAGAAGTTATAAAAAGAGAAAAGAAGAAAAAAAAGAAACTCCAAGCATAACTAGATAAGAAAGAAGACACTCAAGAAATAGAGTAGATGATCATGGAATTGAAGGTTCAAATAGAAGAAGATAAAATAAATGAAGAAGCACTCAAAGAAAAGTTAGAAGAAAGAGATAGAGTCATTAGAAATTTGGAAGCAGAGATTGTCACATTGAGAAAGGATCTTCAAAAGAAAAATATGCAGAACAACTCAAAAGTTTTGGATGACATTATCAGCAGTCAAAGGCCTAATCATGACAAGTCCAGACTTGGATACAATCAGACATAAAATGGATCAAGCTCCAAAACAACAAATCAAGAAACATATCCAAAAATCTATGCAGAAAAAGTCAGAGGGGATAGGAAGTTCTACAAGGAAGATCACATGGACACTCCACCAAGAAGATTTAGATTTCATAATCAACGATAGTCGGAAACAAATAGGCCTCGGGAAGAAGAAGGATTTAGAAGAGTAACTCATTTCAGAAGATCTCCAACTCCCAGGTATCAAACTATCTTTTTTAGTTTATGTTATGCATGCAACAATTTTGGACATAAATATGTAAATTGTAGAGCTAATAGCAGGAACAAAAAACAACTTTGAAATTCATACATGAAATGGTTATCTAAGAAGGCCTAGTGAAACACAAAGAAGAAGCTACAACATGTTTGAATCATTGAGCACTAAAGTGGAATGATACAAGTGCAACAACTTTGGACACATGGAAAAAGATTGTATAATTGCAGTCCCTCCTAGAGAATCACAACAAAATAACAACAGTCACAGACATGAACCTCATAAGAGAACATGGATAAGAAAGCAGAATCAGTATAGCAATGAAGAATGCACACTCACTCTACAAGATAAGCATAAGAAACGTGGTTGGTATGTTGACAGTGGTTTCTCAAAGCACATGATAGGTGATGAAGACAAGTTTCTAACATTGATAAAGGAAAGAGATGGACTAGACTCCTTTGGAAACGACGACTCAGCTAGAATCATTGGAAATGGCATAGTCATAATTGGAAATAAGGATACCAAGGAAGAAAATGTTCTACTAGTGGAAGATATGAAACATAATATTATAAGTGTAATTCAAATGTGTGATTAAGGTCACAATCTGATGTTCGATTCACAGAAATGCAAGATAAGAAAAGCAAGTTCAGGAAAATTGGTTAAAACAATTATACGAACTTCAAGCAAAATATATGTATTAAGTGAAATTGGAAATGAAAAGTTTTTTCTAGGGAAGGAAGATGAAGTTTGGATATGGCATAGAAGAATGGGTCACATAAACTTTGATAACCTCGTCAAAATCAACAAAAAGGAAGTAGTCAGAGAAATTTCCCAGATCACGAAGCCAACCAACACTTTATGCAAGCATTGTCAATGAGGAAAGCAAACAAATACCAGGTTCAAATCAAAGGAATACTCAACGAAAAGACCACTGGAAATTGTGCATACTAATCTAGGTTGACCAACTAGAACAAAGGGTTTAAAAGGTGAGCAATACTTTATGTTATTGGTTGATGATTATACAAGAATGACTGCAGTTGTTTTTCTCGGGAATAAGTCAGAAGCATTTGAAAACTTCAAGGCATACAAGGAAATGGTTGAAAATGAAATGGATTCAAAAATCAAATGCTTGAGATATGATAATGGAGGAGAGTTTAATTCAAAGGAATTTATGGATTTCTGCAAAAAGCATGGTATAAAAAGACAAATCTTCATTGTTAGAACACCTCAACAGAATGGGTTCATCGAAAGAAAAAATAGGACAGTACAGTAAATGGCTCAAACAATGTTAATGGATTCTAAATTGACATATGTGTTTTGGACACATGCAATGCATACAACAGTTCACATTCAAAATAGATTAATGCCCAGGAACAATAGTGACAAAACTCCTTAGGAGCTACGTAAGGGAAGACCAACAAATGTGAAGCACTTCAGAGTCTTTGGAAGAAAATGCTACATCAAAAGAGAATATGGAAGAATGGGAAAGTTTGATTCTCATGTAGACAAAGGCTTACTTGTTGGTTACTCAAGTACAAGGAAATCATACAAATGTTACAATCTAAGGATTAACAAAGTTGTGGAAAGCATCAATGTAACAGTTGATGAGACAAGTGGATGAAAATTAAAGGAAGAAGAAAAAGAGTTAGTGGAACAGGTTTATGAAAAAGAAGCAAAGGATGAAGAAGTAGCAGAAGGGGAAGATGAATAAGATCAAATCGAAGTAGAATATCAAGAAAAACAATTACCTCCAAAGACACCTAGAAAACGAATACAAAAGAATCATCCGATGGATCAAATTATTAGGAACAAAGATGTAGGAGTTGAGACTAGAAGAAGAATTCATTCACCAAAACAATTGTACCTAGAACTCTTATCTTCGATTGAACCAAACAGTTTTGAAGAAGCCAACAAGGATGAATTATGGATAAAGGTCATGGATGAAGAATTGGATTAGATAGAGAAGAATGACACTTGGGAATTGGTTCCAAGACCAAGGTACAAGAATGTGATCAACACAAAATGGGTCTTTAGAAATAAATTGAATGAAGATGGACAGGTTACCAGGAACAAAGCTAGATTGGTATGTAAAGGATGCGCACAGGTTGAAGGTATCAAATTTGAAGAGTCATTTTACTCAGTTGCCAGAATGGAAGCAATCAGATTGATACTAGATTATGCAAGTTCAAAGAATATTAAAGTGTATCAGATGGACGTGAAATCAACTTTTTTGAATGGAGAACTAGAAGAATAAGTCTACATTGAGCAACCAGAAGGATTTCAGTTATCAAAAAATGAATATTATGTTTGCAAATTAAAGAAGGCCTTGTATGGTCTCAAACAGACCCCTAGAGCATGGTATTTCAGACTAGACAGATACTTACAGCAACAAGGGTTCAGGAAAGGAAATGTAGACAACAACCTCTACATCAAGGTAACTCGAGATAGTATTTTATTAATTGAATTTTATGTTGATGATATTATTTTTGGAAGTGATGATGACAGGTTGAGCCAGAAATTCGCAAAGGATATGCAGAATGAATTTGAAATTTCATTACTTGGAGAACCATCCTTCTTTATGGGTCTTCAGATATGTCAAAGCAACCAAGGAATTTTTATTTCTCAAACGAAATATATCAGAGAGATGTTAAAGAGGTTTGGAATGGAAGATTGCAAACCAATCAATACTCTAATGCAAACTAGTTGCACGTTAAGTAAAGATGATGATTCAAAGTATACAGATCAAAGGTAGTACAGGTCAATCATTGGCATTTTACTTAATGTGACAACATCTAGACCATATGTAATGGAAGTAGTTGGACAGGTGGAAAGATTTCAAGAAACACCAAAGGAATCACATGTTCTAGCAGTAAAGAGGATCTTCAAATATCTCAAGGGTACATAAGAGTTTGGATTATGGTATCCAAAAGGAAAAGGATTTATCACTTATTGCCTACACAAATGAAGATTGGACAGGTTGCATTGATGACCGACAAAGCACCAGTGGAGAAGCATTCTACTTGGGTGAGTGTTTGGTATCTTGGCTAGCAAGAAACAGTCATCAATATCATTATATACGGTCGAAGTTGAGTATATTGCAGCAACAACATGTTGTACACGCGCTGCAATGTCAGCAATGTTGTTGAAGGTGGGCATAGCTTCCGCCCATTTGGTGAAGTAATCGACAGCGACAACAATGTATTTGTGACCATTGCTGGAAGGGGGATTACAAGTCATAAAATCGATGCCCCACTTACAAAAGGGGCCTGCAGTGATGACTGGGTGCAGAAGAGCGGGGGGAGCCCGGGCTTTGTTGGCATAGAGCTGACATTGCTCACATCGTTTCACGGCATGATTGCAATCATGAAACAGGGTAGGACAAAAGTAACCGGCCCGGATAATCTTCTGATCCGTGGATATACCCAAAATATGGCCCCCACACGCGCCGTTGTGACAGTCGTTTAAGACTCTGTCAGCCTCGTCAATAGTCAGGCAGCGACGAAGGATGGTGTCAACGCCTTTCCGGTATAGGATGTCTCCGATGAGGAGATAGCGGGGGGCCTGATGGTGAATGCGCCGACGATCATCTTGGGATAAATGATTATTGAACTTTTGAGTTTGTAGGTAGACGAGAAGGTCGCCATACCAAGGATCATCCGACGCGATGTAAAAGAGATGTTCGTCAGGAAAGTCTGTATTGACGGGGGCACTGGGTGTGTCAGAGGGAAGGGCCGTGACTAGTTCAGCGAGAACGAGGGCCTTCTTACTCTTTGGTGTTGCGAACTCGAGGTCGTACTCCTGAAGGATAACGATCCATCGAGCGAATTTGTCGTTAACTTGGCGACGGCTGAGCAAATATTGCATAGGGTTGGAATCTGCAACGACCTTGGTGGTGCGGAGCAGAATGTAATGGCGCAGTTTCTGAACTGCAAGGACAACTGCAAGAGAAAGTTTCTCTTCATGTTTGTACTTCAGGGGAGGCCCGGAGAGGTTCTTACTAACGTAGTAAAT
>ML789928.1:15923-57625 GCA_009831015.1 Picea engelmannii | reverse complement strand
ACGATTAAAGAACTTTGCTAAGGGATCACACAACGCATTGTCACCCCATTTTTCCTTGGGACTGGTAATAAGGTTGAGATCACCAGCCAGGATGAGATTCTTGGCCGCCAGTAATCCCAGGTCGTCGAGTCTTTGCCAGAAAGCTTTTCGGTCAGTACAGGGATCGTAGACATTGAGCAAGTTGATGGATCTATTGAGTTCGAAGCAATAACCTGAAAGTAAGATACCCCTAGGGCTTGGCATAGGTGTAAGATCAAAAAATTTTGGGTCCCATGAGGCCAGTAGGCCCCTTGAACTCCCCACCGAGCTTGTTGCACAGGAGATCCAGCTCGGCCTGAACTGATGCATGAAATCCCTGGCCACCGTAGCTTCCACTAAGGTTTCTTGTAAGAAGATGATAGACGGTTGGATCTGCTTGAGAAGTCTTCGCATAAAGGCTTGTTTCAGGGGTCCTCCAACCCCTCTCACATTGAAGGAAAGCAGGATCATGACTTCCCTCTGGCCAGGGATTTTAAATCTCTAAGTGCCCCGTTAGTTGGAACAGAGGTGGGAATGGCTGAAGATGATGATCTTATCAGAATCTTCTTTCACACACTACGAGTTTTCATAGGCAAGAGTTCCTGCCCGGTACCTTTAGACCAAGTAGGATCTGATTTTGGTATAAGATTACTCAATGAAGAAGAAGGTTGATCAGAGGGAAGAGGGGAAGGATTCACAATGGTTTTTCCATTAAAGGCTTGTAAGGGTAACGAGTCAAAAGGAAGAGAGGATGCTGGGATAAAATCCTGGAGCAAGTTATCTAGTTGAGTACCAGATTGTGATGGCTCAGAAAAACCAGCAGGGGAGATGGAGTCTTGTGAAATGTCTGTCCCTGAAAGGGGAATCATCCCTGAAACTCTAATAGTAGATGGCTGGTCAGTGAGATGAGTGCTCTCAATGACTGTTGGAGATAGCTCTGGGGCATATGGTCTACCAGCAGGTGGCTTTGATGAGAAATCAGACTGATCCGTGTGAGGAGACTTTGGGTCAGGAGGCGTTCTAAGGTCAGCATGCTCGAAGAGGTAAAGCCTATCCTGGGCTGAGAGGGAACTGTAAAGAGAAGGGAAACATATTTGTAACTTGTCCAAAAAGTTGTCTCCTGCAGAAGTATCAGATCCAATCTGTCCTGGAGTCACCGATGCTAGCTGCTCTGGTGAGGAAATGTATCCATTGAATAACCTGTCCTCCGCTGGATCTAAGTCAACTTCAAGCTGAGGGAACTTTGAACAATCCCTTCGAAGATGACCTGTTCTGCGGCAAATAGAACAACGAAACGGGATACCAAGGTAGTCCAAACATTGTAAGACGATTTTGTTGCGCCAATCTATCTCCAGCACTTCAGGAAGTCCAGCCTGTATGTCTATTTCCACATAGATCCTTGCCATTCTCCTGTCTGATGCCTCAAGTGAGCTTTTATCTGCCATAAGAAAGCGTCCTAAGGAAGCTCCAATGGATTCAAGAGCCCGGTGATTCCAGAGTTGCAGGGGGAGACCTGGAAGGAGAACCCAAAGGTGTCTGTGGCTAAAGAACTTCGTGGATGGGTTAAATCCTAGTCTCCAGCGTTTTAGCATGAGGCTTCCCCCATCAAAAGGCCAGAATCTTTCCAAAATCAGCGTTGAATCTTCTGGAGACTTGAAAATAAAACCTGTCCATCCATTTTGAAGCAAAAGTTGTTTTGGCTGGTAACCTAGGAGTGGTTTCCAGAAGTATGCCATCCAATCCTCCAGCTTCTGAGAACACTTTTCTTTGTATGCCGGACGTCCAACTAGAGCACATAAAGCGAGATTAACAACTTCAAAAAGACCAACATCCATTCCAAGAACCAGTTTAGGATGTTTGCGTTTTGGTTTCCAGACCTTTTGAGGTTTCTTGCGGGGACCAGAAACTTTTTGTGATGGTGAGGCATCCAGGATCCTTGTGCCTGGAAAAGAGTTTACCCTGCCAGATCTGGAGACTAAATGCGTAAAACCTTCATTACTATTTATCAGGTTAACTGTAGAGCTAGCTTTGGCTACTTCTGAGTATGGTAAGGGAGAAACGACAGTCCCAGGAGCATCTAATAGGTGAGACAGACTGGCAGAGCAGGTAGAGGTCTTGGGTCTGTTGAAAGCCGATAGATTCTGGTCCGAGCAGAGTTTGGAGCGAAAATGACTATTACAAAGATTATCTATCGAGTCAATAAAGTCCTGGCGGTCCCATGGGTCACCCTGACCTTCTGCAGGGGGAACAAGATCGAATGGCTCCATTAGGCGACTAAAAGGAGGCAAAAACAAATTATGACAAGCAGGAAAGGTCCAAAGAGTATGTCAGGTGCAGGGGCCCATCCAAAAGATCGAGACAAGTGGGAGGCATATGGGAAAAGGTGCAGAGGGGCTAAGAAAACAGTCTAGGAAGTCAGAAAACAGGTCAGCGGATAGATAGTAAAACAGGGTCTTGGTGACAGCAGTACAGTGCTATATACCAATGCTCAAAATACATAAAACAAGGAGAAGATACCTTCTATCAAAGGGTAAGGACAGAGACCTGAAGAATAAAAACACCTTTGTAGAACACCTCGAAAGACCTCCAGCTAGACCCCAGGGAAAAGGTAGAAAGGTTCGCCCAATACTTGTAAAGGAGAAAAAAAACTGCCTCTCAACCCAGCTAGTGGTCCCTCAGGCCGAGATCCCAAAGTCTTTTTTCTATCTTGAACGCCAACAGTACCAGAACAGGTTCAAAAAATGCATTCGCCCGCCCTCACCAGCTCATTTGTCCTTTCGTCTAACTAGTTGTTTGAGATATTGTCACATGCATAAGCATACAGATTGTGGAAGTCACATGCTAGATTAAAGCCTAGCGGAAGCACACTGTTCATGGGAGTCACTCGCTTGGTTTCCTAAGAGGCTTCAACAGGAAGTTGGAGATCCTGTCTGTCAACAGCGAGGGTGTGATCCACTAGAACTTCCCTCAGCTCTGGTTGCTCTGGTTCAAAATCTTCTTCGCCCGCCATTGCTCTGGTTCCATAGAGAGAGAAATTTTTCTTGTTGAAAAAAGAGTCCACATATTAAATAATTGATTCAACTAAGGAAACCATCATCGAAGGTGAAAGCAGGGAGTGCATTGTGTGCATGAAAGGTACGTAGATAGTGTTACAGATATTTTGAAATTAAGTTTTAATGTGGGTATACATAGGACATTCTAAGATAAAGTGTTTTTTATCCTCCACCAATATCGCAAATATGGCAAAGTATTCCATCCCACAAAATTTTAAGAACTCTTCAATATCTTCTTTCATTATAAAATTAGTGAGAATTCATTTTTAGTTTACAAATATTATTTTTCCTTTTTAAATTAAAATTAATAATCTTTATAAATATCTTAAACAAGTGATACAATTTTCATCCATCAATCCCTTCACCTTTCCAATCTCGAGGTTGACTTTTTGGTGCAACGCTAGTTATTGGGTATACTTCACGTGGCTAGTTACTACTAAAGTGATTATTTGTTTATTTAATTTATAATTACTATTTTATTGTAAATATGGAAAAATTAGAGATATCTAACATTTAAAATTACGTATATATGAAAATATTGTTTCTTATACATATTTATTATTATTATTATTTTATTATAAAAGTGTTGTGATAATATCGACATCATTGTCCCAAGATGGTACATATAATTTGGGAGGAAAATGAAAAAGAAACCTCAAAGATTATTTGGTGCATTCATGCGAAAGCTATGTCAAGTTCTACATATTATCTCAACTATTGGTGCATTCATGCGAAAGTTATGTCAAGTTCTACATATTATCTCAACTAAGTCAGTTTATATAATTTAATGTATTATTTATCAGTCGCTCAGCTTCGTTAATAAGAATGAAAAATAAAATATTTAAAAAAAAATTAATATATTAATTTTAATTTTAATGAAAAAAATATTATTATATTAAAATTTAGTTTAAAAAGAAATTAAAGTAGTAGGTTAAAGATTCTATAAAATGTATTAAAGTGGTAGGTTAAAGATTTTATAAAATGAAGATTTTTTCTTCGGATATTTGTTTAAAAGTTTGTCAGAAATTGTTAGATTTATAGAGTGATTATTTTTGTAAAATTTGAGTGTCTTAAAAAATTTTCAGCATGCTGAATCTATTTTTACATTCAGAAATGGATTTTGAATAACAAAAAAATAGTGATTCGTATAAATTTATATCGTCAAATTTAGACAAAAAAAAACCATTTAATAGAACAACTAACCCCATGAAAAAAAATATATATAAAAATATACAATTTAATTTAATTAAATGTGAAAATATATAATTAAATTTAATTATATATATATATATATATATATATAATTTTAAATTTATCAAATATTATATATATTATAATTTTTATACAAAATGTATATCAATATATTTTTATTTATGTTTGTATTTATATTTTCATAACCCTATTATGAGTTATTATTATTTATTATAAATATTATATATTTTTGAATAGGACATACGACGACAAAACACCTTTAAAAGTTTACAACTATTGAATGTAAATCGACTATATATGTAAGTCAACTAAAGTACAAGTTGAAGCCATGAGCCAAGTTGATGTTGAATGGCAATAGATAATGGTCTAGGTGGCAGAAAATTATAGGATACTATCCCTGAACAAGCTGAGATAAATAAGAAGCTAAAGCGTCGGAAGCCAAAAATAAGCTCCATAATATTACCATGTCAATGTAACCATCCAACTAATGAAAAGACATTGAGCTAGCCACTTTTTACCTATAAGTCAAGGTTGAAGTTTTAAAGTAGATGGGATTGGACAAGTTAAAAATGATAGAGCTTAGAAGAAACCTTTCTCATAAATTACATTAAAAAAAATTATAAAGATTAATTTTTTTTTTGAAAAAACTTTTATATCAGTTATAGGTGTAATTGCACTAGATGGTTGTGTAGTTTTAATCTATGAAACATTTAATTTTCTCAATTCTCACCATAAATGTATTTAACAAGTTTGAAAAGGAAAATATAAACAAGGAACATAGCATATAACTAACAAATTCTAATAGCATTGTTATAACATTTTAAATTGAAAATTGCAATAAACATAAGTAACACTAAATACACAAATTATAATAGCATTGCATAACATTTAAAATTAGAAATTACAATAAACATAAATATATAAATGAAATGAAAAATAATCTCAAATTGTAAAATGTATATAGTAACATATTTTTATTTTTTTTGGTGGAGAACCCCATTATAGTGGTGACATTTAATTTCCCCTGTCAATATAGTGTTCCATTATATTAAAGAAGATCATTGTTTTGTTTGAGATTAAAGAAAAAAAATTAAATTGATATTTATTTTAAAATGTTTGAAAATTTTGTGAATTTTATTAATTCTTAAAATTTCATTTAATAAGTGTTAATGTTTTTTTTTTTAATTTCCAATTTTTAAAATTTTATATAGTTTTTAAAAAATATTGATAAATTTTTAAATAAAATAATTTTATCCTATAAAATTTGAGTAAACTTCCTAAAAAATAACTAATCAATTTTTGAATTTTTTTTTTAACTCAATTACAAAATTTAACACTTAATTTTTTCTTTATCTAAAATCCATTATGCATTAATTTATTGTAACTATATAAATGATTAGAATCTCCTTTAACTCTCGATTGTTAGCATCCTCTTTAATTTTTCTCTCCTCTTTACACTTTTCTCTTAGCCAAGCAAGAACATTGTGTGCCCACTACATATTTGTTGGATATGATGTTAGATCAATGTGGTGATAACACCGTGACATATTTTTTTTTTATGTTTTTCTCTTTCTTTTATAAATGCAAATCATTTATAATTATAAAAAGGAATAAAACTAATAATATATTTTAATATTTAATATCTAAAAAAATAAATATATATCAAATTTAAAATATAAAATATTAACCAAACACCAAAATAAAATGTCGATTTTAATTATCCACACATTTTTATGAAATGTAGAGAATGCTTAAAGGTTCATAAACGTACAAAAAGTTCTGATTTTAATGATACACACAATCTTGATGAACTCCACATAATGCAATTTGTGAAGGTCCATCGATGTAATGTTTGACTTTGAGTTGCTTTATATATACATTTACAGTGAAGATAAGATTAGATGTGAAGGGATGTCATATCATGAGGACAATGTGAAATGACTAAAGAGGACAAAGATCAGGGGAAATCGAATAATTCAAAATCCCTAGTGATAATGTAGGACCCTACATGATTCAAATAGATTATGTACTCTTCAAGGTACCACCTACTAGCAATCACCGACTTAAGAGATGGTGGTGATAGAACCATACATGTACACTTTTGTATATACAAGTAATCACCATCCATAGGAACATACCTTAAACTTAAGTTAAAATTTATATGTATTAATTGGATTCAAAAAGGGAGATATATAAAAGAATGTAAAGTGATTTCTAAAATTAAAGAATGTGTATGGTAAAAGTTTTGTGTATTTTGTAAGATGTATAAATGCCTCGTGATAATGTAGGACCCTACATGATTCAAATAGATTATAAGGGTACACTTACTAGTACTCTTCAAGGTACCACCTACTAGCAATCACCGACTTAAGAGATGGTGGTGATAGAACCATACATGTGCACTTTTGTATATATAAGGAATCACCATCCATAGGAACATACCTTAAACTTAAGTTAAAATTTATATGTATTGATTGGATTCCAAAAAGGGAGACATATAAAAGAATGTAAAGTGATTTCTAAAATTAAAGAATGTGTATGATAAAAGTTTTGTGTATTTTGTAAGATGTATAAATGATGCTATCATATTAAAAATATTTTTGTTTTTAAATTTATTATTTTTTAATAAATTATTTGTATAAATATTTTTAAATTTATGATGGTGGTGATGATGGTGGTGATGATGATGATGATGATGGCGATGATGATGAACCTTAAAAAATGTAAGGTATTTTTTAGATTTCTTTAGAATTTTATTAAGGGATTATTTGGATTTCTTTAGAATTTTATTAAGGGATTATTGAGATTTCTTTAGAATTTTATTTTTGTGCAAAAAAAACATTAAGAGAAGCATTCCAAGATCATCATAGTTTTGATGAGTTAGAAGGTTAAGAAGGTTGATATCATGACAAATATTTTGAAAGCGAGATCTAATTTGGGTATACTTAGGACATTCTAAGAGAAAGTGATTTTCCTCTGCAACCCTCTTAGTCCCACAAAGATGATAGATTCTTTCATCCCACGACATTCTAGGAGTTGTCCAATGCCCAATTTCACTATGGATCTCATGAGACTTAGTTCTTATTACATCGAAGGGGTTCTTTTAAGGGGAGGTTCCCTTGAGCCCCTCGTCATCTGTCCATAACCTATAAATGGATAACGTGTATGCAATGCAATTTGGCCAACTATTCTCCTCAAAATTTGTCTGTCATTGTGTCTGTCAATTTATGCACATGCCCAATAATCCAAGAAGAAGCATGGGTTTGGATCAACCCACCAGTTGTTTCTCCTCAAGATTTGTACCCCACCACCTTTGTCGATTTCTAGAACTTCATCGACTCTTGTCTACACAAGGATACTCACAAGAGAGGGATCGTTGCTCTTGTTTGCATAAGGAGAGATGGATTGTTGCTCAACTCATGGCTCAAGAACTTCATGAACTCTTCTCTACACAAGGATGCTCGCAAGAGATCGACTGTTACTCAAATCTTGGCTCACACTTCTCGTGTAGGTCCTCTACAACAACAACCTGCATGATCGGAGAATGAACCCTGTATTGAGCCATTTTAAAATAACTCGCAAGCGACAGGCATAAGATCTAAGCTCTATGATCTCGAAAAAATGGAAGACATTGTAGAGTTGGTTGTTCTCTATCCAAATGGTATCTTCTTCTACTTCATCTTCCCACTCTAAGCCAAATGCTCTGCTTCCACTTCCTTCATCATTTGAGTGATCCCATTCATGACCATCCTACGCTCTTACGATCTAAATCCAATGGTAGCCGATGTTCTGCATGCACAAATTTACTTCCTCATATTTCAAATTTACACAATCCTTGCTACCATCGTCAGCCTGAACCTGAACATTAGAGTACCTATCAACCTTGGCCCATACAATTGTTGGTGCGCTAAATTGGGAGTCATAATTAAATGGTGGGCATGACTGATGGGAAATTCGCATGCTCACTTCATTTTGCAAGCTTAATGAGTCGTCGATGTCAACAAGTGGATAAATGAAAGCATGGGAAAAATCTCATGGCTGGTATGAGTAGAAATAGTATTGATTCAGAGTTGAGAAGAAGAAATAAGTTGGTTATTAGTGGGGTCTTGACCAATTGAAAATTCATAATTTGGTTTAAATACTCGTTCATGTTTTAAATTTTCTACGCCCTGAACAAAAAATTATTGATTTTTTGCAGTGGTCTCTACCTTAAAGGTGTTACTATGTTGTTGGTATCCTTGAGGAAAAACATCCAATGGTTGGGAAAAAACTAGAAGGAGGCATAATCTTCATGACTAGGAAGATGAGGATGAATAGATGGTGGATCGGTATAGCTCGTAAGATCTCAATATGATGGAATATCAGATTTGGCATCAATGGAGGAGTAGGAGGATAACCTCTCTTTCAAGTTGAGCTTTTTCTTGATGCAAGAATTCCAGTAATTCGTACGCCCCAACAATATCATAGAAATTTGACACCACCTACGTCATCAATACCATGCATTCCCAAATTAATGCAGGGACTAGAAAAACCTTATCCAAACAGTTACCCCTAGATAGCTAAGAGAAAATGACAAGAAAGAAAAGAAATTAAATAAGAGAACATAGGAGAGTTGAGGTGTATTACGAATAATGGGTTGTAAATGTATGATCAAATGCTCTTCTTGTGGTGAAATTGTACATTAGCTTCCTCAACATGAGTTTCTTCTTCGATAACCTTTTCGGTCGTGGGTTCAAATGTGGTAACCTTCATATATTTTGTAATCATTTCAACGGGCGCAACAACCTAGAGACATTCCATAGATGTCCATGGTCAGGGCGGGCCTTTGCACACATAGTGTCGCATGTCTACTTGCAACACCACATGGATCACTCGAGGTAAGTCACATAGTCAGATTGCAATTAGAGGTTGAGTTTGTTATGGATATAAAAGTGGCAGTTTGTAAGTGATTAAATTTGTATATTAATTACTCATAAAACATTTTCACTAATAATCCATATATTTTAAATAAAAAATTAAGAACGATATATACCCACGCTTCTCATCCCTTCACACCTTTACCATTGTGCTAACCATGGTAATGGAAAAATGTCGATTTTTCAGTCTTGTGACGACTCCTTTATCTGCGTCCACATGTGGACTTAGCGGATACTCTGGCGTGGGGTGGTAGAGTGTTAGAAAATTTTGAGTCACTTCCAGCGTGTATGTGTGTATTAGAGACACACACAAAATACATGAACCATATCAAAGCATTCTATTGATATTTTTTCTTTTTTTGTTCATTCACATATTCATTGAAATAATCAGCCCACATAGATGAAAGGGGGAGATTCGACATGAGCATATATTGGACAAGCTCGAACCAACAATGATTGTAAGTTCAAATCAATCCCCATACGAGTTTTAGTCTGTCATAGTTTTGATCATGTGGTTGGGGACTATACATTTCAATACAATTTTTGTTCTTCTATCACTCATATTTCTTCCCAGCACATGGCCATTCTTGTATGCATTTTCAAGTTCATTTCAACCCAAATAGCATATGTATATAGCAATTCAGTCCATTATTACATATAATATGATTTGTTGTTTAGCAATGTAAGGTAGCTTAATTAAAAGTTGTTATGTTCTTATGGGGTGCAAAAGTGAGATTTTTTGTTGGGTTTTATTTTTCTAATTTTTTTTGGTTTGTTTTGTGTGGTGTGCTTTACAAAGTTATGAGGTCACTCATAATACTAATGGTGATTCTAGTGGATGAAAACAACAAGTGGGAAATCAATTAGCCAGGTAGTAAGCTTCTTTTATCAAAATGCTTGCAATTAAATTAACAAATTGGCTATGCCTCATTTGAAAATTGTTGGGATCTCCATTTGCCTGGGATATTTTGTAACAATTTAGGCCTCAACTACGTGTAAGTGGGTTCACTTTTTTCCAATTAGTGGATATAAAATTAATGAATCTTCTTGGGTTCAACACATGCTTGGGTTTTGTTATCACATAAACTTGTCAGATCCTTCGGGGCTCATGGTTTCTAACTAAGTCTGTAATTTTGCATGTCTCCCCTCCTTTTGCAGACCCATCATAAGTTTTTCCCCTCAGCTTGTAGTTTTCCTCCTGTTTGCCTTCATCTATCTGATCGACCTGTTTTCCTTGTTGACTTGCCTAAGAAGTATCGGCCCTAGGACTTTATGTTTTCTCTGAGGTCGATCACTTCTCTCTGTCCCTCTGTCACTGGTCCTTTGTTTTCCCGAGCCCTCAGTCAGTCATCCAAGTAATTGTTTACAGAGACTATAGCCATAAGCACAAGCGCAACACTTAGAGCGGTATGATATGGACTCGAATCAAGAGAGCGAGCAAGTTCAGTATGGCGGAGGAGTTTTCATTTCGAAGTTCAAGATTAACAGTGAATTATAATCGCAGGAATCAGGAGTTCAGAACATTGTTGAAGTTAATTATGAAGATCCGAACCCCCGAAATCTGAAATCAGTAGGAGTCGTCTGATCTAGCAAGACGCGTGGCACCAGATCCGAGCCATAGAGGAAGTCATTTTGGGAAGAATGAAGTTTGAAATGCGTAGATTTCCTGAGTCTCGAAATGCCGAAGGTCCAAAACCCCGAAAGGTCGATATTCATCTGGGTCGTCTGACTCAAAGGGACGTGTGTCACCCGATCCAAGAGATCGCGATTTCACGAATCAGATTTTCATTGGGAGAAATGCACCAGTTTCGTCCAGCGCAAACTCGTGAAATGCAAAGTGAGCCCAGGGTCACAGTCCGCGGTCATATGGAAGTAGGGCCATGAAGAAAGATAAGTGCTCATTGAGCAGCGGGCGACTAAGGTTGTTCGAGGAGATGATCATGGCTGTCAGATTCAGAGTAAATCCGACCATTGATCTAGATGGGTCATTTCACGATTTCAGGTAGCGAAATGTTTGGAATCAAGTGGAGTGAAGACTCCCGAAGCACGAAATCCCAAAAGTGCGTTGGATCTAAGCCCTAGGTCATCACCCAAGGTTGCATGAAGTGATAGAGAGGAGCTGCGTCGAGGGTTGAATGCGCCCGTCTTGGTCTCAGCATATGATATGCATGATTTCAAGGCACCGAGATTGACTGGAAGAAGTCGCGGGCACCACCTAGAACATTCATGGGTGTCAGGCCTCTTCCCGATCCCAATGAAAGTAGTTAATGGAAATGGGGAAGGTGGTTGAAACCTCGTTTCACCACATAAATTGAAAGCGTGGAAGAGTTGGTCATGGAGGCAGACTGTCAGCCCAAAGTTTCCCCTGTCAATGGATTTTCCTGCAAAGACCATACCGATCTGATCTCGCGTTTGACAAAAGAATGGAAGTGCATCCTAACAGAAGAATATGCAGATGCAAAGCTTTTATTGTAGTGGTCAGGTCACACTCCTGGTGGTGGAAATTTGTTCTGAGTATAAATACTCAGTTTTGATATTTTGTTAAGGTCAATGGTTGAGCTAAGCTCCTGATTTGTAAAGTTTTAATGAAGCTCTGGTTCTTCTGGTCATGTATCTATATTTGAGACTTCTTGTTTAATGATAGTCATCTTTTCTTTCATCTCTTTTTCTTCTAATATTGAAAGCTCGAGCATGGAGGATCCAGTCGGGTTGTTGTGACTATATTGTAATGTATGTTTGATTGCAGTGTTGTTATAACATTTTTCAGTTTCCTGAAGTTTTGGATCCAAGAGGATATTGTATTTGAATATTTTCTTCCTTAGGCTACTGGAAGACCGGATGTCTATAACAAACCTCTTCATTCTCCTCAAGTTCTTCCTCCTACTCACCACTATACCAACTTATTGACTGAAGTTAGACCAAGACCTCATCTGCTTATGCATACCAGCCTAGTTTTATGAGTTAAAGCGATATAGTCCTGAGTCTGCGTCCATTATACCCCCCTTTAAATTTATTCATTGTGACATACAAACTTATGGGTACCGGGCTTACCTCTGCTGCAATCCAGAGGTGACTTATGGTGCTAACATTTATGGTGCCTTTGCTAAGGATGAATTGAAGATTTTCCCCGGGATTGAACAACAAAGCTTACTGGTTATGAAGGTGCATCAAAACTTAGTACATCAAATATTGCAATTGTGCACCTAGCGATTCCACTGTGATGAATCCATTGATGTGAATCCACTGGCGACTCCATTGTTTCAGTTGTGGCTTCTAAAGGCAGACACACGAGGTCTACCCCACAACTGCCTTTAGCAACACCTGAAGCTAACCCAGAGAAAAATATCAGAAAGGCAAAGGCCCTTCGTGAAGGTACTTCTACTGTTGAACCAAGTATTTCTGATGATTTTCACTATCCTCCTTTAGAAACTCCAATATTTTCTTCTCATTTTCCTATTATACCATTTGTTGGAGTTTCTCGGAGTTTAAAGTTTGGGAGTGTTCATGTTGTTTTCTCCCCTCCTGGTCTTGGATTGGAGGGAGAAATATTTTTCACTCCTATCTCCCCTGAAGTTGTACCTTGGTCTAGACCCAAGGACTCAGAAGGTTTTCCCACCCCGAGCTTTACCACCCCTACTCCTGTTAGAGTTACTGATTTTGAAGAAAGGGAAACTTTTGTTCCCTCAAGCCCTGTAGCCTTCTCTCCAAATCCTCTGTTGTTTCCCTTTCGTTCTGGAAGGTCAGTTCCAATCTCCCCTGTTCAAACTCCATCCCCTCCTATTTCTCCTCCACCTATTATCCCTATGGCAGGTGCTAATCCCCCTAGAAACAGAATGGATTCCATAGTGGCTACTAGATACGCCCCTCTAGTCTTACCTCAACCCATGAATGCTCTCCTTGCTAGAGATTACTTGAAGTATATGCCCAAATTCACTGGAGAGGAAGACATAACTGATGAAGAACACCTTGTTGCCTTCTACAGTTATGTAGACAATCTGAATATTGAAAACGAAGATGTATGGATGACAGTCTTTGTCCAGAGCCTTGATGATGAGGTTAGAAGATGGTTTAGGGGATTGACTCCTAGATCCATTGCTGGGATTGAGGCTCTAGATGATGTTTTCTTAAGGTAGTGGGGGGGATGAAAAAGACTTTATGTATTATATCACAGAGTTTGGGTCCCTAAAGAGGAAAGAGGGAGAATTTGTCTCTGACTTCTCCAAAAGATTCAACAAAATGTACAGTAAGATCCCTGCCGAGATAAAGCCCATAGAAGTCTCTGCTAAAATTACTTATGCTAGTGCTTTTGACCCTGATTTCTGCCTCCTGCTAAGAGAGAGAAGAGATACTTCCTTGGCTCATATGTAAGATGCAGCCCTGGAAGTAGAGTCCAATGTATTACCAGTTGATAGACTTAGGAATAAAGCTGACAGAGATAGAGGAAGGGGGATATCTAAAGCCTCAACCTCTGGTTCTTCTGCATCCCACCCTCAAGTGGATGAATTGACCAAGATGGTGAAGTCCTTGTCTGCAGAGATGGAGAATATGAAATTCGAAGGGAAGCAAGGTTATAAGAGTGCCCAAACTGCTGAAAACAAAGGCAACTTCAGAATACCTAATAACACCCCCCAAATACTTCCAAGAGAACCTAGAAACAAAGATAGGGATGATAAGAAAATCCAAACCCCTCTCCAAAATAACCTAGTTGCTGATGAGGAAAGGGAGGAAGAAGAGCTTGATCCCGAAATCCATTTTCTTGGAGACACCTCCCCATTTCCCCATTTAACCCAATCTGCATACGAGGAATCCCTCATGGACAGCCAAATAAATGAGATGAGTAAAGGGGAGAAGGCCAATAATAGTCCAAATAAATATAACCTCGGGTCTAAGAAGAGAGAAGGCAAGTCTGACGTCCATGGTCAGCCTTCCAAAGAAGACAAGCCTGCTAAAGATGTAACAAACAACAACAAAGAAAAGACAGCTCAGAACCCCTCACCAATAGCCAAAAACCCTGTCCCAGAAGTGAGAGAAATTCTGAAGCCCCTTTCCTCCTTTAGCTTTGAGCACGAAATTCAGAAAATCAGAATCCCTGTGCCCCTTTCAGAGTTAGTTAAGCACGAAGATTTCAAGAAATCCCTCTCTAAGCTATTGCAGTTTGAGCCATCTTTCCATTCCACAGACTCAGTAAACCTCCAATATGAAAAGCCAACAATCATCTTAGGTCCTATGGTAGAACATAGAGATGATTCATCCCCTCCCTTCTATACATCACTGAACATACATGATAAGGTGTTGCATAATTGTTTGATGGACTTAGGGGCATCTCATAATCTCATGCCCAAAACTGTCATGGAAGAACTCAGATTAGAAATCACAAAGACTTATCATGATTTGTATTCTTTTGATTCGAGGAGAGTGCAATGTCATGGGGTCATCAAGGATCTGGTCGTGACCTTGTTTCAACTGCCCATGAAAAGTGTGTTCATGGATATCGTGGTGGCTGATGTCCCCCCCCAAGTTTGGCATGCTCTTGTCAAGATCTTGGATAAAAATACTTGGGGGAACCTTGCAGATGGATCTCACATATTCTACCATCCCTGTGTTTGGAGGGGGAGCATAGAAGACTGTATAGAGAAGCTCAGTTGGCATATATTATCCGTGATGAAGTAGACCCCAATAATCATCCTATCTTTTTCCTGGATACTGATTTGGGATCTAGCCTATTGCATCTCACTGATGCCCCTGAACCCCCTCTTGAGATCAGAAAGTCCATCACTCTCTGTGGAGATGCTCCTCTGATTACCTCTGATTGGAAAATGTTCTTTGATGGAGCCTCTTCTAGAAAAGGTGTTGGGGCTGGAATAGTCTTTGTTTCCCCTGCTTAGGAAACTATATCTCTGTCTTACAAGCTAGAGTTTGAAACTACCAATAATGTGGCAGAATATGAAGCTGGTTTTGGGTTTGAGGGATGTGAAGGACATGGGGATTGAAGAGATATCAATGTTTGGATATGCTGAGTTGATTGTCCAACGGATCAGAAATATTTATCAAGCCAAGCACCCTACGCTAAGATCGTATAGAAATGAATTATGGGATCTGGTTGACAAATTTTTCTTAGCCTTCAACATCTCATTTGTTCCCATAGAAGAAAATGTCATGGTCGATTCTCTGGTTGTTTCAGCAAGCAATTTTAGAGTCCCTCTGCCACCTAAAATCAGGTATAATGTAGAAGTGAAATATAGACCCCCTATACCTGACAATGTCAAGCATTGGAAAGTGTTTGAGGATGATCTTGAAATCAAAAGATTCTTGGAGACTGTTGATGAGTTTTTTGCATTACACATTGATCAAGATCCCGATTCTGAAGCAGATCCTCATGCTGATGTTTTTCTGAATAAAATTGTTGATCATCATATTGTTCAGTTACCTAGCAATCACATCCCAAAGGGACTAGTTCCTTTGGAAGTATTATTTTATAGAAATGATGTGGTAGTAAAAGGTAAAGTTTTAAATGATGACGTTGATGTAGCTGAGTACAATATTGACACAAAGAAGGATCCAAAATTTGTCAAGTTGTCAAGAAACTTGTCAAGGGAACAGAGGGCCGAGTATGCTGAGTTATTAAAGGAATTCATTGATGTGTTTGCTTGGACCTATGAAGACCTCAGAACATATGACACATCTATCATTGAACATAAGATTCCATTGAAAGAGGAGGCCAAACCATTTAGGCAGAGATTAAGAAAAATAAATCCTATGCTGCTGCCTATTATGGAGAAGGAGGTAAAGAAGTTGTTGGACGCCCAAATCATTGTCCCTTTGAGATATTCTGAATGGGTAGCCAACCTGGTCTCGGTGAGAAAGAAGAATGGAGAAATCAAACTGTGTGTTGATTTTAGAAATTTTAACAGAAGCTCGAAGAAGGACAATTACCCTATGCCAATGATGGAACACATATTGCAGAGGGTGACAGGTGCATCCAAGATTTCCACGATTGATGGATTTTCTGGCTACAATTAGATCTTTGTCTTTCCTGAGGACAGAGAAAAGACAACCTTCACCACTCCTTGGGGCACATTCATGTATGCCAAAATTCCTTTTGGATTGATGAACTTGGGAGCGACCTTTCAATGAGCCATGGACATATCTTTTGTTGGAGAAAGGGACAAATTTGTAGTCATCTACCTGGATGACATTACAATCTTCTCTAAATCTAATAAAGAACACTGATGTCATCTGAGAAAGGTCTTCTTGAAATGCAGAAGGTTTGGTCTCTCCCTCAATCCCAAGAAGTCTTTATTTGCCATGAAGGAGGGAAAATTGTTGGGGCACATAGTATCAGCTGAGGGGGTCAGGGTTGATTCAAGCAGGGTGGAAGCTATTCAAGCCTTGTCACTTCCTAGATCCAAGAAGGAAGTTCAATATTTTCTAGGCAAAATTAATTTTCTGAGAAGGTTTGTTTCAAAGTTTACTGAATTAGTGAAGCATATCACAACCATGCTTAGGAAGGGGAATGAAGTAAAATGGACCGTTGAGCCCAGAGAATCCTTCAACCAAATCAAAAAAGCATTGACTGAGGCACTTGTGCTGATTAGTTCTGATTATTCCAAGGATTTTGTATTTTTTCCTTTGCTTATTTTGATACAGTGGCAGTTGTTTTATTGCAGAAAAATGTTGAAGGGTTGGAGCAGCCTATTTCCTTTTTCAGTAAGGCATTGAGAGACACAGAGATCAGATATGACATCATGGAAAAACATGCCTATGCCTTGGTGAAAGCTCTCAAAGATTTCAGAGTATATGTTCTGCACTAAAAATCATTTCATTTGTTCTTTTAGCCTCGGTGAAGGACATTCTCATTCAGCCTGACATAGGCAGGAGAAGGAGAAAATGGATTGCTAAAATCCTTGAATTTGATCTAGAAATAAAACCCACCAAACTAGTTAAAGGCCAAGGTTTAGCCAAGTTGTTGGTTGAATATAATTGTAAATCTTTGGGGGTTAACTTCATCAACACTTGCTCAGAAAATCAGCAGGATGAGTCGTCTGACAACAGTCCTCAAGACAACCCTCCATTGGAAAAATGCACATGGTATAAAGACATTATATATTTTATGCAGGAATTAAAACCCCCTGATGGTATGGGAAAAAGCAAGGCAAGAGATTTAAAGCTCAAAGCAATTATATATTGCCTTATTGACCAGGTCTTGTATTGGAAAGACCCTCTAGGTGTGCTTCTGAGATGTTTAGACCCACATGAGGCCCAAAAGATTATGTTTGATTTTCATGACAGCCTGTGTGGGGGACATCATTTTTGGAGAACCACGGCCTACAAAATTCCCAGGGGTGGGTAATTCTAGACTACTTTGTTCATTGATGTCTGTGCAAAAGTCAGGGCTTGTATCAAGTGTCAGAAGTTCTCAGGAAAGAAACAACTAAAGTCCCTACCATTGAAGTCGGTGGTTGCTTCAGGGCCCTTCCAATAATGGGGCCTAGATTTTATTGGGGAAATTCATCTTGCATCCAGTAGTCAACACAGATGGATCCTGACTGCCATAGATTATTTTACCCACAAGGAATCCCCACAAGGAATTCTTCTCATAAGGTGATCATTGGTTTTCTGGAGGATATTATAGTAAGATTTGGTTGTCCAAGCAGAATTGTCACTGACAACGTTGCATCTTTCAAGGCTGAACCATTGATCCGGTTCTATGAATAGTTCAAAATCAAATTGATTCACTCTACCCCATACTACCCCCAAGGGAATGGATTGGCAGAGTCCTCTAACAAAATCCTTATAAAGATTATCAAAAGATTGTTAGAGGAAAATAAGAAAGCATGGGATTCAAAGCTCAAATTTGCTTTGTGGGCTGATAGAGTGACAACAAAAAGGTCCCTGGGTGTCTCTCATTTCCAGCTTGTATATGGGACTGAAGCATTTTTTCCCTCTCAGTTGGCCTTGCCTGTGGAAAAATTCTATCAAGATTGCCAAAGTGAGCCTAATGATATGATCAGAAGAATCCAACAACTGGTCGAAGTGCAGCAGGCAAGAGAGCAGCTTCTGGACAGAGCACATGACCATCAGCAGAAGATCAAGTAGGTTTTTGACAAGAAGAGAAGTAAAGAGGATTTCCATTTGGGAGATCTAGTACTCAAATGGGATGCACCTAAGCAGGACAAGGGAAAGCATGGTAAATTTAAAGCCCTTTGGATCGGTCCCTTCAATATTTCTGAGGCATGTTCTAACAACAATTATAGGCTGTAGAATTTGGAGGGTGACGAAGTTTTTGGTGGCCTTGTAAATGGGCACTTCCTGAAAGAATTTTTTGTTTAAAAGCCGCAGTCGGTGTCCCACCATTGTAAATATTGTTTATGTTTTGTGTTTTTTTTTTTTTTAATATGAGACTCCATAACCCAAAGCAAAGGCACTGGAGCTGCGTGCTCTTGGCAGCCCACAAGGAGCATGCCATCCCCTATGGAGCCAAATGTTATCACATAAACTTGTTAGATCCTTTGGGACTCATGGTTTCTACCCAAGTCTGTAATTTTGCATGTCTCCCCTCCTTTTGCAGACCCATAGTAAGTTTTTTCCCTCGGCTTGTAGTTTTCCTCCTATTTGCCTTCATCTATCTGATCAACCTGTTTTCCTTGTTGACTTGCCTAAGAAGTATCGGCCCTAAGCCTTTATGTTTTCTCTAAGGTCGATCACTTCTCTCTCTCCCTCTGTCACTGATCCTTTTCTTTCCCGAGCCCTCAGTCAGTCATCCAAGTAATTGTTTACAGAGACTGTAGCCATAAGCACAAGCGCAACACTTAGAGTGGTCTGATATGGGCTCGAATCAAGCGAGCGAGCAAGTTCAGTATGGCGGACGAGTTTTCATTTCGAAGTTAAGGATTAACGACAAATTATAATCGCGAGAATCGGGAGTTCAGAACATTGTTGAAGTTAATTGTGAAGATCCAAACCCCCGAAATCTGAAATCAACAGGAGCCGTCCGATCCAGCAAGACGCGTGGCACCAGATCCGAGCCATGGAGGAAGTCATTTTGGGAAGAATGAAGTGAGAAATTCACAGATTTCCCGAGTCCCGAAATGCCAAAGGTCCGAAACCCCGAAAGGATGATATTCATCTGGGCCGTCCGACTCAAAGGGACGCGTGTCACCTGATTCGAGAGATCGCAATTTCGTGAATCAGAGCTTCATTGGGAGCAATGCACTAGTTTCGCGCAGCGCGAACTCGCGAAACGCTAAGTCCCGAAACGCTTGGAAAGTGGGCCCAGGGTCACAGTCTGTGGTCATATTGAAGTAGGGCCATGATGAAAGATAAGTGCCCATTCAGTAGCAGGCAACTAAGGTTGTTCGAGGAGATGATCATGGTCGTCGGATTCAGAGTAAATCCGACCGTTGATCCAATTGGACCATTTCGCGATTTCGGGCAGCGGAATGTTTGGAATCAAGTGGAGTGAAGACTCCCGAAGCATGAAATCCCAAAAGCGCATTGGATATAAGCCCTAGGTCATCGCCAGAGGTCACATGAAGCGATAGAGAGGAGCTGCATCGAGGGCCGAATGTGCCTGTCTTGGTCTCAGCATAAGATCTGCATGGTTTCTAGGCACCAAGATTGACTGGAAGAAGTAATGGGCACCGCCTGGAACATTCATGGGTGTCAGGCCTCTTTCCCACCACAATGAAAGTAGTTAATGGAAATGGGGAAGGTGGTTGAAACCTCATTTCACCACATAAATGGAAAGTGTGGAAGAGTTGGCCGTGGAGGCAGACTGTTAGCCCAAAGTTTCCCTTGTCAATGGATTTTCCTGCAAAGCCCATACCGATCTGATCTTGCATTTGACAGAAGAATGAAAGTGCAGCCTGACATAAGAAGATGAAGACACAAATATTTGATTGTAGTGGTTAGGTCACACTCCTGGTGGTGGCAAGCTGTTTTGAGTATAAATACTCAGTTTTGATATTTTGTTAAGGTCGATGGTTGAGCTAAGCTCCTGATTTGTAAATTTTTAATGAAGCTCTGGTTCTTCTGGTCATGTATCTGTATTTGAGACTTCTTGTTTAATGACAATCAAATTTTCTTTCATCTCTTTTGCTTCTGATAGTAAAAGCTCAGGCATGGAGGATCCAGTCAGGTTGTTGTGATTGTATTGTAATGTATGTTTGATTGCAGTGTTGTTATAGCATTTTCAATTTCCTAAAGTTTTGGATCCAAGAGGATCTTGTATTTGAAGCTTTTCTTCCTTATGTTGCTGGATAACCGGATGTCCATAGAAGACCTCTTCATTCTCCTCAAGTTATTCCTCCTACTCACGACTATACCAACTTACTGACTGAATTTAGACCAAGACCTCATCTGCTTATGCATACCAGCCCGGTTTTCTGAGTTAAAGCGATATAGTCCCGAGTCTACCTCCATTAGACCCCCCTTTAAATTTATTCATTGTGACATACAAACTGATGGGTACTGGGCTTACCTCTGCCGCAATCTAGAGGTGACTTCTGGTGCTAACAGGTTCAACACAGACACACTTATTTTTCCCTTTATAACTTCATGCTTGTGAGGCACACACATGCTCATTGTGGCACTTTGGAGGTCTTCATCAACAACTTTATCCATTTACAATGTCATTCATAGTTGTTCCATTGATCTAGGGTAGTTTCAATTTCCATTCCCAAAATGATCCAACAAAGTTATATCAAAGATGTAGCGGTGAGAGGTAAAACCCCATTAGTTCCCTTGTGTTCGCATAGTCAAATTGAACACAAATTTTAAGTTTGTTATGTATATAAAAGTGGCAGTTCGTAAGTGATTAAATTTGAATATTAATTATTCATAAAACTTTTTACAAAGTTATAATCTACATATTCTAAATTACAAAGCATCATTCATGAGCATCTAAACTTTACTAGCAATCCACAAACCTCTTATCAATAGAAAAGATGTTGGAGTTTGGAAATGTAGAAAACACTTTGCAAAAGCAAAAATCAGATGTTCTTTTGTCCCATGAGTATAACCACTATAATAAACTCCAACGTTTCCTTTCCCCTACTTCAGGCGTATGCTAGTTTTAGCAATGTTGGTTTTCTTCTTTACACTAGTCAAAACAAATATATACTTTTGATATTCTAAATCAGAATTGATCACCTCCTTATAGTATCTTAATTTTATTTTATCCTCTAATTCTTTATCACACCACAATTTTTCCTTAAATTTAGATGTAATAATATTTTAATATTGTCATCATTATGTAGAATGATCTCTTCATTTATTCCCTAGTGAGTTAGCCAAGGCATCTTTATGCCATCCCCACGTGAGTCCTAGGTTGTTTTGGCTCGAGTTTGAAGCAATTTTGGGAATCCATGCTTTCTATCTTATTCTTATACATTAGGTACATATTCATGGTTATTCTCTCAATGGGCGGAGGATATGATAGGGTGTATTGCCTTTAATTTTGAGATTATAAGTTATAATATTCTTTTATATTTTCTCTATCTTTCTCCCCAATTCTCTAGAAACACCACATACCCAGTCTTCACATCCAACTAAGATAATAGGAGAGATGAGAGTCTCAAAGAGGAGTTTTTTCTTATCCCATATCCAAGGTCCATTGATTTAGAACTGTTTTCAAGCCCATAATAAGCTTTCCACCCTCCATTTATCATTTTCTCAATGCTATAGTTCCAATTGAGCTTGTGATGAATATCTATTCCGAGATATTTGTATGAAGACACTTCCTCCAAGTTGTTGTTGTCATATATGAATGTATCATAAATGATCTTTTTGGATTTAATTATCATAAATTTTGTTTTGTCCCAAAATTTTACACAACCATTTCAAATTTACAATGGACGCTCCCATTCGATCGTTGGAGGAAAAAATTATGGAGCTGGCATATCCTGATGAAGATTAAACTCTTCATTTGGATCTCCATCGATTGCAAAATAAATGCTTGGGATATCTTCGAAAAAAAGGGTGGATCGACCCTAGCTTCTACCATCTTTGCCGCAGGGAAGAGGAATCAACTTTACATTTATTTGTTTGATGCTCATTTACTAGATGCGTCTGGGCTCGAATATCAAAAGCACTTCATTTATCACTGACATGGGATGGGCCTTCACTCTTGGACTGCTTCAAGACCTGGAACAACAAGCAGAGATCTCACCTCACGCTGCCATCTTTCATTTGTTGGTTCGTGTGGCTAGAAAGGAACAATGCTATCTTTGCAAATGTGTCCCCCTCCATTTCTGCGGTGGTTTACAGAACTCTTGGATCGTTTACTTGATGGACTACTACACACTAGAGAAAAAAAATCAATTAAGCATACGTATAAGACCCTTCTCTTTGAGGGACTGCCTACTAGTTGGTTCGATGGAGCTGCTCAGTCGGATGGTCTCAACTGTGGTGCTGGTGGTCGCATAAGGTTATCAAATAACTCATTCATTTGTTGGACTCTCAATTGTGGACCCGACACTAATACAAAGGCAGAATCATCTCTTCTCTTGTCATCAAGGCTGAATTTTTTGGACTTCCAACTACTTGGGGACTCTAAAATTGTTATAGACTGGTTAAACTCCATAGGTAAGCTTCAAGTTTCCTCTCTTCTTAGCTGGATGGACAGAACTCGAGAGCTACAACAAAAGTTCAAGCATATCACTCTTCTTCACACTCCGAGAGAAAACAACAAGCAAGTTGACGCCCTCTCCAAGATTGCTCTTCAGAAGCAAGCCAGATTACTCTCCTACAATCACTGGCTTGAAAATCATGAGGGCCCTTCCATCTTTATAAACTTCTTTTAGTCATTTCTAGTTTTTGGTTCCCATCCAAGCACAATCAATTTTTGGAAAATTTTGTTTTTTCTGCCCTCACCTCTGCTTTCTAGCATGAGTAAGGACTGTTAGCATTTACAATCTAGTCTCTTTGTCTTGAAGCATTTGTATTGGCACTGATCACCAGCCTCTTTTCGGGGTCCAGATCACAACCATACATAGGTGACCATCGATGAAGAAGGGAAACTTTTGTAATCACTGACGATGTAAAGCAAATTATATTTTTAATATAATTGAGGATTTCTTTTATACTGGAAAAACTTTTGTTTTGTCAATATTAATAGCCATACCCATGGTATAGCAGAAATCCTTAAAAATTCTTTATTGATTGGACTTAAAAAAAAATGAAATAACATTATTATTTCATTGTTTGGCATTCATTTTATATTTAATTTATTTTACTTTATTAATATATAAATATTTCAACCCCATATATATATATATATATATAACATTCAAATACATAAAATATATTTCACTAGATAAAATTCACATTTATATTATTTATAAACTAAATTAAAATATAAATATTTATAATAATATTAAAATGTATATTATTTTTTATTTATATATTTTTAGAATGTGGTAAAATCTATTAAAATTAATTAATAGTAAAGACAACCATCACTAATTACTATTTGTGTATTTGATGTTATTTATTAAAAAATAAACTACTTAAAATAATTTAATTTATTTAATGAAATAATTTAATGATGAAATAACTTAATGATGTTAAATGATGTTGTGGAGGGATAACCTTTCATTCCTACTACCAAATACTTAGGTATCTTGAACTATTATCCTTATCCTTATCCTTTTCAATAAACTCTTTAACCAATCTATTTAAATTTTAAAAGTTAAAATAAATAAATTCATAACAATAAAATATATTCAAACCTAATCCCTTCCATCAAAAGATAAACTCTCAACTAATCTATCCAAATTTTAAGGATTAAGATGAATGGACTTCATGCCAATGAAATCCATTCCAGCGTCATCACTGTTATCCTTCCAGTCAATTTCATGCATTACTCATTAAAAAGATAAAATGATATCTATCCAGATTTTTAGGGTTAAGAAGGATTGGTTCACACCATTGAAGGCCATTCAAGCGTCATCACTGTTAACCTTACAGAACTCGTAAACAATTTCTTGCATTATCCCTACAAAACTGATAAACAATTCCCCGATTAGACTTCATGACAAATCATCTAGTTAAATTTGTCCGCCCAGTTCTGGTACTTTGGTGGTAGATGGAGGCAGTTACGGATAACAAGGTTCAACTACCAATGAACATGCCCTAAAGTGCCATTTTCAAAGGAGAGAGAGTATTTACACTATACGGAGTTTCAGCCCCCGTGTAGCAAAAGGGTACTTGACCGCCATTAAAGCAAATACATGAATTTTCTACCGTACAAAATTGACTCTGTAATCCATGTGCATCGATCTTCTTATTCGATTTACAAAATGTCATGATGCCATTGCTATCCATTTCACATCCAAGATAAGGATGAGCTTTGATGGGTACTTGTGGGTCAATACCGAAAAGATAAGGTTCTCAATTTTATAAGACAAACATGGTATATGAGGGATACGGGCACGGTAAACGCTGATAAGGATAACCTCAAGCAGAATTTTTAAAGTATCGATACTCGTGATATTGTCTAATGTCGTTTTGGTGTGTTTGGTCACAAAATTCATGTGAGTTTCCAGGAAGGTGGGAGGAACGGCAGGTGTGGGGTCAACGGGGACACCGTCTGCTTGTGAGTCTTTGTCAATTAGAATATGCTTCAGGAGTAGGTGGAATAATCCACCGGGGTATACAGGGTTTTACAGGCTAAAWTCCTATAAGAGGCAATCCATTGAATTGAGCCAGAGGAGATTGCCACAAAGCTTTTGACTAAAAGYGCCCTCAGAGTTTTGGGWTAAGGGAAGCARAAGGAAGTTAATACCGTAATTGTATGGCAGCAAAGTTGCAGATGCGAGGCTCTTCTGGTGGAATTATCAGAGGATTGAACAAGATCTGGGGTAACGTTAGAGATCCTACAGGTGCYTACGTTGCYGCAAACACTGCCATTCCCAGTTCCAGGTATGAGAAAAATCCTTTATTTTAGTACCCATCTCTGTTTTATTTGTGGGGRCTATATATATATATATATATATATATATATATATATATGTAGTCTTTTAGAAATAAATTTTCTTTGKTGTTGTGGGTCTGSAGTTGCTGCTTTTAGTTATACAATATCATTTTCTTGATTGTTATGGGTTTGCAATTTCTGCTTACAAAGTGCCTGCATTCCTAAATTTGGATGAATTATACTATTCTGTTTATGTATTCTCATGAATCTGGAAGAATTAAACATGTCTCTGTGTGTACAACAATATGGGTATAGATGGTGTATCATACCCTTAGGCCTTAGGCTTTCATGTTCATGTACAGGCTTATCATAATTAGACTTTCTTTTGAGTTGGTGAAGCTCAGGGCTCAGATGCAATTCCATGCTTATTGGGTATCCACATTCTCCCCGCTTGGCTTGGGAGGTTTGCACTGGTCACCTACAGAGATTAGAGAGCAATGCTGTGTGGATATTGTTTAAGAGAGACTGTACAAAGTAGGATCTCTATGGAGTGGGTTTACCATTCTTCTTTTGGTAAGATTCCGTTTGATTTCAAGGACATCTTCTTAGCAGCCCGTGTGTGAATTGATACCAATTTTCAGCCAGTGAAGCTCATAGCTCAAACTTAATTTCATGATTATTGGGCATCCACGGTCTTACTGTGACTTGGGAGATCTGTACCAACAGCTTACGAAATTTAGACTGCAACGTTTCATGTATATTGTTTAAGAGAGACTGCTCACAGTACGATCTCTTTGGACGGGGTTTGCCCTTCTTCTTGAAAGCAAATTATCTTGAATTAGATTTTAAGGGCATCTTCCTAGAAGCCTCTGTGTGAATTGATACCTTTCACATGTCTGCAGTAAATAAATCCATAGAAAATTTACCACGCGTCTACGAAATGCCTGCCAAAACCTTCTTCCCCAGAGTTAAATTCCTGATTTTCAATAAAAAAGACAGGGAATTGTTGTAAGATCTGTTGAAGACACTTGAAACAGTGGTATAAAGAGCCATAAATCTACTCATTTTCAACCAACATCAATAGATCAGGGAAAAAAAAGAAAGTCATGAACAATTGCTAATGTCTAATTGTTTTTGGTTTTGTTTTTCCCTTTGTTTGAATTGGAATTTCTCAGCGACCGTATTGTGTGTAAGGTGCATGGCCAATTGTTAATGTTGGTCTGATTTCTTTTGTTTTTTTTTCCTAGTCCAAGGCAAGTCTGGCAGGATCCTTCCTCTTCCCTGGGATATTCGGATGGAGGGAAGCTTGTGGGATTCCCCCTTCTTCCCCATGATAATTTGATGGAAGGCAGCTCCACTGCCACCGACAATAGTGTCTAACCTATGGCCTCAGGATTTGACCAGATTTGAACCTCTAACATATGGCCTCCCTATCGACAACTGCCTTGGGCAGATGGTTCAACTGACTGAATTAACCCTTGGAGCTGGTTGCTTTTGGTAATGTCTTGCTGTTGGTGTGGATAGTGATTTCCTGGAATGGATGTCTCGTGTTTAAGTCCCATATTTTCTTTCTACATATTGAAAATCAAATCTGTCTAATTACGTTTACTTTTAGTAAGACAGCCCTATTTCTGAGCTGAATGTGGATGTATTCATTATTTGATGGTTTAACAATACACTTTGTTGACGTAGCTAGATGTTAATCTTGTTTGTGAGATCGTTGTAAGAAATCTCGTAGGGTCCTATTTTACAAGAATTTTTGTTTATATTAGTTGTAAGGAATGTGGAAAATCGACTGCGTAGTTGCTAGCCAAGGGCCTTTTCTTTTGTCAAATTCTAGCAATGTTTATTCTTGCAGTCAGAAGTTTAAGGCTGTTATTCTTACCTTCCTATACTTGGTGTAAATTATAGGTGGATAATAAGGGGCTATTTACCTGCTGTAAATATTAGGTGCATGATAAAGGCAATGGGAGATCTATTTTGAAACCATCTTAGATGTTCCTTGTGACAGGGCTTCAGAAAACAGTCCTGTTTCTCAGTATGCGTTTTCGTGACCTCTGCAATAGATCGGGACATGGATTTTTCTCTAATTCTTTCAGAAGACTGAACACCATTCTGAGTAGTCATATGGAATTTTGCAGGAAATGTCTGCATTCATCTCTGTATGAGAAGAACGAAGATGATGGTCTTCATCTGAACAGGGTTCCAGAGGATGTAATTCAACCTGAGTCTCAGAAGAGTTGGGTACCACATCCAGAAACAGGTGTGTTTGGTCCTGCAGAGCAACAAAACTGGGGAGGTGGAGAAGATCACTCTTCTCCTGAGAAGAGTGGTGAATCTGTTCTTGAGCAGCAGGTCTGGTACCGTCCCTTGGAGGATGTTGAGAAACAGCCTTACAACTGATCGGTGAATGGATATAGATCATATCTAAATATAGTATATGTTTGAGAAGCTGGAGTGATTTAGGGTCCAAGTCAATTTCTAGGCTCATATATTATCTTCCAAAACATTTGTGTTATAAGCTGTGTTGTGAAAGGTTGGAATTCGGTTTTTAACCCGGACATATTATTGTAAAACTTATAGTGCTATCTATAGGCATTAATCTCTGGAGAGTTTGTATGTAGCTTCAGCTTTATTTGCTGAATGAACATTTTCTGTCAAATTTAACTGCTATTTGACTGTAAATAGCAATAAAATGAACTACTTATTAGTACAACTTGCTGATCGTTTTCATATGCTATGACCCGCAACCTACTTTTATTGAACAGTTTTTTATTAGTGAATTTGTTAAGCCAGATTATACTTCATGCCTTCAAAATCTTATCCGATATGGACGAAACCTTATCTCTCTTAGCTGATTTGAAGTCCTGTGTTGTGGCAACAGCCTAGTTGTGCATCCAATCAATACTATGTTGTTATTAGCTATTACAACATAAATGTTAGATAGATTGCATTTTAGCTCTTCCCAAATGTAAAATACCTAAATCTTTGCCTCCTTTAACTCGTACCCAGTGTTATTCATCGATTTGGTGAAGTTTTAACTCTTACAGGAATCATACCTGGCTTATAAGCTCAGTCTATCTTTGCAAACGCCCAGTCAAAATGGAAAACTGCCATTGACTTAACTTTGTTTCTTTCCATTGCACTGGCCCTAAAGCACGGGAGTTGAAGTACCTTCTATCCGTGTACCATGATGCACTGTTACAGGTTTGGCAACCGCTGTTTTATTGTTTTTCAAGTGGTATGGACAAGCACCTTTCTGCCAGCTTTTATATGATATTATAGTTTTCTCAACCTTGAATTTATGGATATGCACAGTTTGGATCCTTCTGTTTATATGAGTGTCAACTAAGCATTTAAATTATATTTTGGGACCAAGTTGTGATTTTAAGCTGGCAAAGTTCAGGGCTCAAATGTAACTCCATGTACCCATGTTCTCGTATTGGAATGGGAGGTCAGCACAGCTTCCATAAGAATTATAAATTACAGGGCTGCACTTGATTCCTCTAAATAACGAACTCTCTATATTTGTGTTTTTAAAGTGCTACAGTTTCGTTCACGTACGAACTCTCTATATTTGTGTTTTTAAAGTGCTACAGTTTGGTTCACGTACATTGCTTAAAGACTCTTGTTAATAATATACAAATCTGATTTATGTTTCGATTTTCTTCATGCCAGGTTTATGTTTCGATTTTCTTCATGCCAGGTTGTCAATTAAAGACATATTGTTTGGCTTCTGCCAAATTGATGATATCATTGTGTTTATGAGCTATCAAGCTTTTCATTTACGTCATTCTTCTTATTTGAATGATTTGGTCTATCTTGAAGGAAAATGATGCAAAAGGTAGTTTTCTGTGGATTAGAACTCTGACGGATAGAATATGGCTGTTTGTCTCTGCGATTGTTTTCCAAATTCGTTGCTTGATGTTATTTATAACTGTATTGCATGTTGGAATGACCAGGCAAACTACCTGTTTGGATTTTATATGATCAATAGGGTAGTTTCTCTCTCATATATATATATATATATATATATATAGACATAGACATAGACTCACACCAATGTTAAGGTACTGTGCCCTGAAATTGTAGTCTGGTTATAATCATCGCACTTCATATGGTCTTTTACATTATTAACAGTTTCTGTTTCTATAATTATAATTTAAGAATGAACTTGAGTTGTCAATCAAATATGAAAAATGCAATAGTTTAAATGTTTTACGTTTTTTTTTTTTTCTGGGGATATTTTCTGTTTAATTTTGCCTGAAATCCGGCTAGAACTTGTTGGATCTGTAGATTTGAGTGGTTAATACTGTGTAATCTGAGTGTCCCAGGAGTTTTTCAGCATGCTGAATTTATTAATGCATTCAAAAATACAATTTAAACAACAAAAAATTGCGATTTTATCCAGATTTATGTCATCGGATTCCGACAAAAATGACCAAAACTTAAAATAGTTAAACAACACCTATGACAAATTAATTAATCAAGATCTTAATAGCTATTGACTGATTTTTTTTTGTCCTTCTAACATTCCGGAGGACATATTACATCGAGGCTTTCCATACCCTCAACATTGACTTCTGGAAGGTTGTACTTGACTTCTGGTTGCTTTCTTTCCATACCCTCAACATTGACTTCTGGCTGCTTGTAATTGTGAGTGTTTAAATCATAAAATAAGTGGTTTGTCATTGAAAGCAATTCTAATTCAAACAACTCAGCTGTATAAGTTGTAAGAGCTTAGGAACAAAATTACTTGGCATTCGGTCCTTATTCATAGATTTAAGAATACAGAAATATTCTTTCCTGCATCTATTTCATAATGGATTAGTGGGATAAAAACCAACTTTATCTCACCTGTGTTTAAATTTCTGATGAAATTATGGTCCCTTGTAACAAGGTTAGAAGACTAGATGTCCCTTGGATAGAGGTGGGATAAAAACCAACTTTATTTTACCCGGGTTCAAATCCTTGATGAAATTCTGGCCCATTATAATAAGGTTAGAAGGTAGACTTTCCCTGGATAGAGGTCCATTTCGATGTGCCTCGGGACACCTCGGCCTTTGCTAAGTGAGGAGTTATTGGTATTACCGGCTGTTCAATATACTGTTGGATTATAGTGGCAGTTTGATTTTGCTAAGTGAAGAGTTATTGGTATTACAGACTGTTGAATATACTGTTGGATTATAGTGGCAGTTTGATCTTGGGCCTAGCCCAAGGCACTCTAATTAGTTACCGATTTCCATTGTTTAAAAAAAAAAACAACTTTATGATCTGTTCTTGCACTAAAATATTTAGTCTAATTATCCAGTGTGGATGATGATGGAATGTTGTGTACGGAGACACACACAAAAGATCCTTTTGTAATTCAGGTGACTATTACTTCACCGGTTTACTTCCTCAAAAACCAGAAGTGAGATGGATACAAGATCTCATTTTCACCTTTGAATATGCCTCTTTATACTTTTCAAATGTTGTATGGACGTTGCACATTTTAGGAATTTTAACAAAAATCACAAGAAGGGAAAATGTCCATGACTATCTCAGGCCTTTTTATACTTTTCAAATGTTGTATGTGATAAATTGAGAAGCAAAGAATACAGAGGAGCAGTAGAACAATAAATAGTATTCAATATATTAGGTATATGAGGAAAATAGTATTTTGGAAAAGGGAAAAGAGTTGAGCTAAATACGCTCAAGCAAATCAAGAACATAAAGAAATGATAGTACAACTGGCCAGGACAGTTGACAGTGTACAGTTAGACTGTTGAGGTTATATTATATTTAACACTCCCTCTTAAACTCAATAGTTACAAACATCAGCACTGATGATGCCCAGGTGTTGTCTCTGAAAATCAAAAACAGATTTTCTCAGTGGCTTTGTGAAGATATCTAAGAGCTGATCTCGAGAGCCACATAATTGTAAGTGCTATATCACCATTATTGACTAGCTTGCGGATGAAGTGAAAACGAGTGTCAATGTGTTTGCTTTTCTTGTGAAACACATGATTTTTGGATAGAGCAATCGCTGAGGTGTTGTCATAGAAGATAGGAGTTGGATCTTTCTCTGTATGTGACATCTTTCAATATTCTTTTCAGCCACACAGCCTGACAGGAAGCTGAGGTAGCAGCGACATACTCTGCCTTTGCAGAAGATGTTGATACAATTGGCTGCTTCTTTGATGCCCATGAAATTAGATTCGTGCCCAGGTGAAAAACATGTCCTGAGGTGCTTTTCCTGTCATCTAGGCTGCCTGAAAAATCACTGTCTGTGTAACTAGAGAGATGATTATAATCAGATTGAGTGTACCATAAGCCAAAATTGAGAGTACCTGCAACATATCTCAGAATCCATTTCGTCATCTTCCAGTGAGAATCTTTGGGGGATTCCATGAATCTAGAAACAAGGCTGGCTGCATACATAATATCAGGCCTAGTTGTTGTAAGATACAACAAACTGCCTACTAAACTTTTGTACAGGGTAGGGTCCACTGTAGGGCCTTCATCTTTCTTGCTCAATTTGTGCCTAGGGGTATAGGGGTTTCTGTTGGATTGCATTCTTCCATGCAGAATCTTTTGATGATGTCTAATGCATACTTTTTTCTGACAGACAAAAATTCCTTTGGTTGATTGATCAACCTCAATCCCCAAAAAGTATTTCATTATGCCAAGATCTGTCATCTCAAACTTGTTAAAATTTCAGATCCCGAGCCAGTTTCAGTCTCGCTGATTTTTCAGCCAAAGTTAAATGCCCAAACCTAGTTTCAGCATATAAAAACTTAGCAGATGTTAGCAACATTACTTGTCTTTGGCATCGGGATATCCAGGTCTGCAGGTTGCACGAGGAGCGCCCAAGCGCAGCGCATAGAAGAAGTCCTGTTCGGACTTAAAATCAAGCGAGTGGGCAAAGTTATAGTGTCAACGGTCCTGATCCATCCACATGAGTAGATCAACGGTTGGTGGGAAATCGCAGATAGTAGAGTTGTGCCGAGATTAGCGCAAATGGCTCGCGCCCATATTGTATACAGGGAAGAATAACAACCGTCCATCCAAGGGACACGTGGCGCGAGATCTAGTCGCATCGGCTTTTCGGCAGTCGCGAGTTCAAAGGGTGAAGTTTTTATGTCGTCGTACATTTCGAAACCCCGAACCCTGAAATGCTGAAAGCGCCCAAAGGCGGGCCCACAATATCGAGGAGCAGCCTCAGCCGTCCATCCAAAGGGGACACCTGGTGGCCAATTGAGCCATCTCGACGTTTCGTCCATCGCGACCCCAAGCCGCAAGGAGAAGCTTCGTCATATTCTCGATGCACGAAGTGTCGGGAGCGTCTAGTGCTCAGGCCCACTATATCACCGAGTGAGTTTCAGGACTGTCAGATCTGAGAGGGACGCGTGGCACCAGATTAAGCCGTCTCGGTGTTTCGCTCATCGCGATTTCAAAAAGTAGGGATTAGCTCCTTCCCATTCGCGAACGCCGAAAGCGCCTTGGGAATAAGCACGTGGTCATAGCCCATGGTCACTTAGGGAAAGAAAGGAGCTGTATAAAGAAGGCCAAAGGCACCGAGTTTAGTTACAGAGGGGATCATCGCGATCTCCAGGCGCCATCGGATCCGATCTCAATACTGTTTCTCGCTCGGAGTAAACGAAGGCAAGGAGGGGTGGTTGAAACCTCTCCTCATTCATTAGGTGTGAAGTATGGAGGTCCTGGCAAGCGGTCTGCTCGAGAGGGTTCTGTGTACCATTTCTTCCAAAAAAGCTATGCTAAGTCTTCGACCAGCCGGAGGAGGTCTGCACACGCTAGCTCGGCTCTTAATGGCTCAACTACTTCCCTTGCAGGAGCCATGCGCAATTAAGATGGCGTCTGACAAAGAATAGCCGTCCGAATTTGGCTGAGGGGACACCAAATCTTGGGTGCACGATCGACCAGAGTTTGCATGCGTAGACTATCAAAATACATGCAGACTTAATGTTTTTTAATGCAACATCTTATTTTTGCTGCTGTTGTTGTTTTTGAGTATATGTAGGCATTTTCTCCATGTTTGTAAAGGATCGATGGTTGAGCAAGGCTCCTGATTGTAAAGTTTTGATGAAGCGTTGGTCGCTCTGGTTAATATAGAAGGCATTTGAGATTTCTTACTTTATGGATGTCAGTTTCTACTCCATCTCTTTGTATATTGTGTTATAACAGCTCGGAATTGGAGGATCTAGTCGAGTTGTGGTTGTTATAGGATGATGTAGGTTGGATCACTGTGACAATCACATAGTTTCTAATCGGTTCCTGTGATTTTCTCATCGCTGAACGACTTGGAATTGAAGGATTCAGTCAAGTCACCCCTCAGCTCCTTGAAGCTCTGAACCAAGAGGATCTTGGCTTCTGAGTTTTTCATCCTCAAGTTTCCGAAGGCCTGTTGCCTGAGGCAGTCTTGCTCACCCTTCTCTCAAGTCTTCCATCTACCACCCTTTAATCTATTTACTGATAGAAGTTGGATCAAAACCTCCATTGTTTTCTACATGCCAAGCCTAGTTTCCTGAGTTAAAGCTATATCATCTTGAGCCTTTTATCCATTTGATCACCCCATTTATTAAACTGTGACATAAAAACTGATGGGCATTGGGCTCTGCTCCTGCAAGCAATCCAGGGGTGACTTCAGACGTTAACATTTATGGTGCCGTTGCCGGGGACGAAGTTGAAGATTTTCTCTGGGTAGAACAACATTGAGCCTCTGATTCTGAAGGTGCATCAGAGATCAGAGCCCTTCAAGATTGTCACTGTGCACCTGGCGACTCCACTGTGGTGACTCCAAGGTTTCCACATCACTGTGTCAGTTGTGGCTACTTTAGCACGCCTGAAAGCTGACCCAAAGGAGCTTTCTCGAGAAGGTTTCAGCAGCTACTTTCTCAGCCTGAGAAGCTTCCTAGGGTAACAACAACGTTAGGATCTGGCCTTTGATGGTGAACAAGGACCGGACACATTCGAAGTTGTGCATCTTTCACCTGGCGACTCCATGATTCAAGGATTGATTGGCGACTCCACTGGTTCGATATGGAGAAAATCCTTGCTCCTAGGTTTGCTCCTTTTAATTTTTCTGCTATTCCTGGTTTTCCTAATGTTGTCCCCTCTCCGAATGAATGGGGCGATTATTTGCCCATATTTGGAAAGCGTGAAGATGACAACCCTATTCAGCGCCTCAGTGAGTTTGATGAACTCATGCGTCAGTGGAAGATACATCATGAGGATGTATTATTGAAAATGTTCATGTTCTCGTTAGCAAGGGATGCACGTAAATGGTATCATTCTTTACCCTCTGCTAGCATTTCTTCACTCTCGGAGTTTCATGCATCTTTCGTCGCCTATTACCGAGAGTTTTATCCCTCTGCGTTAGTTTGTCATAACTGTAGTGAGGGATACCACAACTCTATATCGAATGAAGCTGTTTCGGACGTAGGATGTGAGGATGATCCTGATGACCTGGATCAGAGCTCCGTCCTTTCTCCTCCCCATTCGTCTGTAGCAGGGGGGGTTATGAGAGTGATGAAGTTCCCAGGGAGGAGGATGGCGCTCTGAGTGAACTAGTGGAGCAGGCGATATTCCCCACTCCCCAGTGTGCAAAATTGGAATCTGAAGACAGCGAAGAGGATTTTCCAGTCTTCGAGGCCGATGATCTAAGTAGCTCTTTTGAAGAGATTATTGAAGATTTCTTGGATGCGTTAGCATCTGCCCCCGATGACCCTGTTGTTTCAGATTTAAACAAAGAAGCCATTGTGGAAGAGGATTGTTCTTTCTTCCTTCATGAGATTTCCCATGATGTATTTACATTTGGGATTGAAGAGAAGGAGCAGGATACCGTTCCCTTTTTACAAGATGGGAGAGTGCACAAAGAGGAGGAGGAACCAGAGGAGCAATTGAGCGCGCATTTCTTTTTCTATCTAGAGCCAGTCAGCGAGCAACCACCACCCGAGATAAGTGAGCCTACGACAGTTGTCCACTCCCCTGTGCTTGTCAGAGATATTCAACCACATGAGAACAACTGTGTAGCAGAAGAGGCTGCCTGTCGCCAATTTTCCGAAATTTGCCACTCATTCTATGATCCTGTCGGCGAGTACATGGAGTGACATGTCCTTTATGCCTTGTAGTCGCCCTATTCCATATCAACTTCAACCAGTGAGGAGAAGTTGAAGAGTGTAGCCGTTCTACTGTCACGGTTACACCATTTGCTGGTGATCATCGATAGAAAGAAAGAGCTTCCCTTCAGGGAGTTACTTGATTGGCTATGGTGGAAGTCTGCTTTCACCTAGCCCCATGTAAAGTGTTTTATTAGTTTAGGATTGTATATAAATAAGCTCCTTTGAGCATGTATCTCTATTTTTTTGCTTTTATTTTTTGTCCTGTATTTTCAGCAGCGGGATGTTTTGAGCTTGACTCCATAGCCCAACAGTAAGGCATTGAAACTGCAAAATGAGTCCTTAGAGCATCACAGGGACAACTCTATCCCCCATGGAGCCTAATGTTAGTAACATTTCTTGTCCGAGGCACAAGAGTATTCAAGTCTGCAAGTCGCAGGAAAAGTGCCCGAGCGCAGCACGGAAAAATCTCGTTTCAAGCTTCCAAGCCAGTAAGCGAGCGAAATTATATTGACGACGGTCCAGATTCATCCATAGGAGAATATCGGCGACCGGCGGGAAATCACAGATAGTAGAGTTGCGCAGAAATTAGCGCAAATAGATCGCGCCCATATTGTATGCAGGGAAGAGTAGCAACCGTCCATCCAAAGGACGTGTGGTGCGAGACCTAGTCATGTCGGCTTTTCGGCAGTCGCGAGTTCAAAGGGTGAAGGTTTTATGTCGTTGTAGATATTGAAACCCCGAACCCCGAAGCGCCGAAAGAGCCCAAAGGCGAGCCCACAATATCAAGGAACAACTCCCTCATATCCCCGATGCGCGAAGTGATGAGAGCGTCCAGGACCCGGGCCCACGACATCGTCGGGAGAGTTCAGAACCGTCAGATCTAGATGGATGCGTGGCATCAGATTAAGCCGTCTCGGTGTTTCGCTCATCGTGATTTCAAGAAACAAGGATTAGCTCCTTCCTATTCGCGAACGCCGAAAGTGCCTTGGGAATAAGCACAGGGTCACAACTCGTGGTCACTTGGGAAAGAAAAGAGCTACGCAAAAGGGGCCAAAGGCGTCGGGTTTCAGTCACAGAGAGACCCATCACGACCTCCAGTTGCCATCAGGCCCGACCTCGATCTTGGTCTTCACTTGGAGTAAATGAAGACAAGAAGGGGTGGTTGAAACCTCTCCTCATTCTTTAAGTGTGAGGTATGGAGGGTCTGGCAAGTAGTCTGCTCGAGAGGGTCCTGTGTACCCATTTTTCCAGAAAATCCATACCGAGTTCTCAACTAGCCGGAGGAGGTCTGCACACGCTAACTCGGCATTTACTGGCTCGGCTACTCCCCCTGCAGGAGCCATGCGAAGTTAAGGTGACATCTGACGAAGGGTATCCGTCCGAATTTGGCTGAAGGGACACCAAGCCTTGGATAACTGAGGGCACCTCTGTTAGGCGATTTCCTCTGAGTATATAAATTCAGTCTTTACATTTTGTAATGGATCGATGGTTGAGCAAGGCTCCCGATTGTAAAGTTTTAACACACTCTAGTTATCTGGTTATGTATCTGTATGTAAGATTTCTTGTTTAACGACAGATAGTCTTCTCATTCCATCTAGCTTTCATCTCATACTGAGAGAGTTCGTGATCGACTGATTCGCACGAATCATCGCAATTATGTTATGATAAAGGATTTATTGTCGCATTGTTGTGTTCTCCAGTTTTCTGCATTCGAATGTAAGAGGATCTTGCGTTTAGATGTTTTCTCTTACAGTCTGTTAGGAACCTGATGTTTACCACAAACCTCTGCTTTTCTCTTATACAAGTCTTCCCCCTACTCACCCTTACTACAACTTATTGTCTGAAGTTTATCTAAGACCTCACTTGCCTATGCATGCTCGGCCTAGTTTTGGAGTTAGAACCACATTGTGTTGAGTTAACTTCCATTTGATCCCCCCATTAAACAAATCGTGACATAAACTAATGGGCATCGGGCTCTGCTCCTGCTGCAATCCAGGGGTGACTTCCGACACTAACAATAGAAAATAAACTTCAGAACTGAAACATGAGGATTCTGAACATCGTTTTCAACGTAGAAATAAAATATCAGCAGTATGCAAAACTCAGAGAATTTATAGACAGAGATTTTTGGTCTAACTTTGACCCTGGAAAAACCCACAAGGGGAAAACCAGTGAGAGAGGGTTTTTTATTATTTATGGGCTTCTGAGAAATTCTTTTACAACATATTCATCTTCAGAAATTTACACAAACTTATCTGGACATTCCTGTAGCTTTTCTCCTCAATTTCTAAACTAGAAATCCATACAACTGTACGGTTGTCCCAACAATTAATACTATACGGGCTGTCTCGAAATTTGTGCCCAAAATTCTGCCAAGACTACACGGAATTTGCAGCTGAAAAATGTCTTGAAAAACATGCCAAAACCTTGAAAAGTGTGCCCAAAATGTTTTGTGGTACGACCCCTTGATTTCTGTGCAGGTCCATACGGACTGTACAAATTTTCTTGCCCAGAAAATCGTGCCCAGCACCCTCCTCGTTTTCTGTGCTAAATTAATGCTGTACAATAGTCTTGAAAAGCGTGCCAACACTCTGAGAAAACTTTGTTGCTTTCCACCTCAAAAACTGTGCACATTAATGGCTGTATGACCTCTTCAAATCCGTACTATATGGCCTATTCTTCCTTGTTGCCCGCTGCCTCAAAATCCGTGTTGCTCTTTGCCTTGGGATGCGTGCTCTCCTTCAACAAACGCTGTCTCTCTTCTCAAGCTCGACCTCTCCCTACTCTCTCTTGCTCTGTCAACAAGAAATGAATGAATTACCCAAGAATGGGTGCGCCCTCTTGCCCTAGTCAACCTCATGAGGGAAGGTGAGGGGTTTTCTAATCTAATGGTTGAGATTAGATTAGATGGGTCGCTGAGATTTGGTGTCTCTTCACTCACCCTCACTTTAGTCATAAAGTTATCTTTTAATTTGAATCTCACAAATTAATTTGACTAGGACTCACATTAGGCACTTTCTCCCCCTTAGGCGCCCCCTTAGGCACCTAGGGAAGAGAAACACTTGCCTTGGTACTTTATTTTAATTAAAAATTTAACACTCCCTCATACCGAGGAAAGTGTTACTCAACACTCCAAGCTTGTCCCTGAAAAATACAAACTTGCCCCTGTTCAATGCCTTGGTGAGTATGTCTGCAACCTGCTCATCTGTAGATATGTATTGTAGCTCCACAGTTGCTCTCTGAACATAATCACAGATGAAGTGATACCGAATCTCGATATGCTTAGACCGGTCATGAAAAACTGGATTCTCCGAGAGGTTGATGCAACTTTGATTATCACAGTAAATCACGGTAGGCTTCAACTGCACATCGAACAATCCCACTAGCATCTTGCAAAGCCAAAGGGCCTCACAACTAGCCTGACTAGCTGCCATATACTCATCCTCTACCGAACTCAAAGTCACTGACTTCTGCTTTCGACTGAACCAAGACACTACTGCTGATACCAATCCGAAGCAACACCCTGAAGTGATTTTCCTGTCACTAACATATCCTGCCCAATCCGAGTCTGTATAGCCAACCAGATGAACTCCATCTCCTCTATGATAGGCCAAACCATAATCTACGATACCACAAAGATACCTGAGCACATGTTTTGCTGCCACCCAGTGCACTCTCCTAGGCTCCACCATGAACTGACTAAGAGTGTTAACATAAAGACAAATATCTAGCCTGATATTGACCAAATACATCAATGACCCGATCAACTGACGATACAAAGTGGAATCCACCAACCGTGACTCAGAAGCATGAAGCTTCTTCCGGTTGGTAATCATGGAAGTGGTCATTGGCCTGCTATCTCCCATCTGAAATCTGCTCAGAATGTCACACACATACTTCCCCTGTCCTAGGAAGATGTGTCCAGGCTCCTGCCAAACCTCCAATCCCAAAAAATAATGCATCAGTCCGATATCAATCATCTCGAACTCTGAAGCAAGGCTCTCCTTGTAGCTGTGTTGGGCCCCAACAACTCCCTCTATATTTTTACAAAATTTAAAGGGCCCCTAGTAGAATCTTGATCATTATAATGAGCTACAGAATCAACCTTTTCAAATAATTCTATGCATTGTCTTGCTTTGAGACAAACTTAAGACATTCACTATAGTATGAAACTGTCATTACAAGAGTATATGTCAAAAGTTAGAAAGGAGCATAAAAATCTCAATTTAAACAAAAACGTTAATTTTTATTAAATGTTTACTTTCGTTTAAATTATGATTGTGTGTTCATTCTTTTGCTCATTAACAAGTTTGATTATTTTGAATAATGTGTTCAATACTTCATCAAATTTTATCTTGGTTGGTTTCTCATTTTTATGAAATCATTTGGTGATGTTAATTAATTAAATTCTTTTTGCATCTCATTTCAAAATAATAATAATAAAAGAATTATCTATCATTTGTTAGATTTTGTAAAAAACTAAAATTAATATTTTTTCTTCATTAACTTGAAGCTTCTAGATTATATTTGAAAACAAATTATAAATAATGTTTGTTTATAAGTTCTAGTTAGTTTAAATTCATATTTTATTTTTCTAGATTTTGTTTTATTCTCAATTTTTAGGTTATTGTTTTTTAGGTTATTAATTTAGGTTTCTTTTTGTTTCACAGGTTTCTATTATCAAATATTTGATACGGATCTGATCATGGCTTGATTTCATTATCCAAATACGTTCAAGATGATTGATCCAAAAATAATTTTGGATTTCTACAAATAATTTTATGAACAACAGATAAAATTTGGAAAGGCGTCAAGATCATATACACGATTTTGCACGACTGATTGCAACCAAACCGTGAGGAATTTGGAGAAACGGTTGAAAACCTAGAACCAAAATGGATCCATTTACCTTCCACGTAGAGATTTTCCCTAACAAATGCACGATTTGAGAGATATTTGGGTCTCTTTTAGAGACAAATTTCAGGTGGCGGAAATTAATAGTGATGCCCAGACTGTTCATTCATTTTATAAATATATGAGAAAGATCAAAGTCAGGAAAGATCCAAGAATTGGGGAGGAGGATTTTAATCCTTTCTCTCTTGTATATTATTTCTTTTGCAAACTTTTTATTTCTTTTCAAATGGAGTAATAGATGGCTGAAAGCTTTGGGAAAATGGACGAGTATTTTTAAAGAAGAATATGGAATTCTAGGTTGCTTAATGGCTTTTGTTCTGTAAGTAAAATGATTTTATTTTCATATGATATCTTCATATTTTTTGAATAATTGATTATGCATTGATTTAAATAGCTTTAGTCTTTTTTTATCAATACATGGTTAATTATTATTATTTATATATTATTTTTTTCAATCTTTAAGAGTTTATTATCCAAAACAATTCTTCTAGGACTACAATATGGGCATGTGATTTTGAGAAAGAATATGGGAAAGTAATTCATCTTTGGCTTTAGACCTGTGTGATACTTATTCCATTTCATTATTTCATTATTGTTATATTATGAAAATGTTATAATGGTTGATTTTAGCTTTAGCTTGTCAATCATATGGTGTTTTCATATTGTTAAATGTTATATGCTGCCCATAATTTCTTATTTCATTTTTTATGCGTGATCAATCAATCATTTGATTATTATGAAATTTATTTCTAATATTAAATGATGGATAATATCAATACCCAGAATTGAGTTTTCTTTCGTTCTTAAATATTGATTATCTTAAGATCACACGATTTTTAATTAGTTGTTTTCCTGTTGTTATTAATTTACTCCAATATCAAATACTTCTTTGAATGTATTCTGGAAGTGCTAGTATTGTTCTGTTATAGGTTTCCCTTAACAACAGTACAGGCTGGAGCTCATACAACACAGAAAGATAAATACCAATTTCGTTGATTAGCGACAGATTATTATGTGTGTTATTTAGTTAAGTTGTTTATGAATGAAACAATGAATATATGGTTCAACTTTCACTATCTACATGTTCATGTTTCATTAACTTTTTTTTGCAAGATTCTTTAAATTTATAAAAGAAAAACAATAAATATTTTTATGTGCTTTCTTTATCTGCTTCCTAAAAGAAATCATATTTACATCGATTTTCATAAGTTTCGATTAAAACTTGCAGCTTGTAAATCATGTAAATAAATGTGTAATGATCCCAAGCCATTATGCAAGGATCATCACTGTTTTGGTGTCTTTTTAAAACTTTTTCTGAGTGAGGTATTTTGTCAAACACTTTGCTGATCTACCTTTTAGATGTGTTTATATGTGTGTATGCAGCGAATAATAGAAAGAGATAACCATGAAACATACCTCAACCATATGCAATAAGATAGACAAGCCAAAACATCTCAATTCTTCTTTATTCATAAAATAGAGAAACCTGCTACAATGAAGATGCCAATCTGGAATGCTCAATAGATGGCCAAGAAGATAGACAATAGATAAG
>ML789927.1:542650-554113 GCA_009831015.1 Picea engelmannii | reverse complement strand
TGCTTAACGGACTTACGGCTTGGTGCAAGCTTCCATGCAGTAATTGTGGATTTACCCTCCAAGGAGCCCGAGTGAGTTTGACCAATGTCTGCTCCAGGTACAGTGAGACTTCCCATCACTGTCACCTTGTGTAAAACCCTAAAGATTATGGCCACTAAGGTTACCAATTCGCAGTCAGCCCTTGGGCGGGAACAGTCGACTGTCCGATCCGAACGTACGGGCAAGGTATCAAGCCCGAAATTAACTAAAAGGATTCCACGCAGTAATTGTGGATTTACCTCAAAGTGATCCCCATAATACGATCTGACCACCACAATCAGTTAAACCACGGAGGGTTATTCCCCATAGCTTACCCGAATGTGACCTCGTGCGTAACCCCTGTGTGAGAGGGGGATCCCAGGCAGACTTATACGATAACTGGATTTGACTCTCCCTAACTCAGGATGCTAGTGTTTGTTTTGGAAACTTTGGAGAGTTATGCTCACAACCCTAATCCAAAGTACTAAGCCTAGTCTACTGTTTGTGGAGGATCCTAGAAAAGAAAATATTCTAGATAACTTTTAATTAGCGTTGATTTTTATGGATGTTCTTTACGCAAAGGGGTGCATGGAAGTGAAACAAATGGAATTATGATTCAGACCCAAAGAATGCATCGAACATGATAAACAATCATTTCCTTTCGATGAATATCTATCTAAGGGAGAGAGAAAGTTATTTTCACTAATTAAGCACGAATAAGGGATGCCCTCAAACGATTCTTTTCTCAATCAAATCCTGATGTAATGCAAAAACTTTTAAGTGCCTTCTAATATGCACAATCAATCATAAAGATGTCTTTTATTGTTTGCGTATGAGTTATGATCAATACAACACCATGCTCATCTTGCTAATTATCTTTCTTATATGAATGAAAACCAAACTAGCACAAGCAAAAGTCACACAAACAATACACCCTTCGTAGCAATCAAAACGAAAAGAGAAAGAAAAGAGACAATCAAAGAAAAGAAAAACAAACTTCACACCCAAAAGAAAAAGTTGAAGAACAATGACCTTGACTGAAATCAAGATAAAGAGGTCTGTAGGCCTTTGATGACCTTCACCAGGGTTTTTTACTCAGCTGATGAGGAGAGAAAAACAATGCATGGGTTTCGAACTTCACTCAATAGGGAAAAACTCAATGAAAATAATGAAGAAGGCTACAATATCCAACTAATGAGATGTTTATTCTTCAAAAAGACAGATGTCAAGGCTGAAAGGGAAGAAACATTGACTCACAAGGTCACTCAGCAGAGGAGACACAGAGGCAAACCCTGAAAAAGGCAGTTCTGGAGGGTTTTTTGGGCCAAAGAGGGCTGGCGTTCTATTTCCAAAGGCAAGGAGCATTATAGCACTCTGTGCAGAGGTATGGGGTAGAGCTAGCACTCTGTTAACACTAGGACAGGGGCGCCAGGGTCTAAAACTCCAAAAACTATCAAAAAATTACAAAAATTCAAATTCAAATTCGACAATTATGTTGAGTATGATAGGGTAAGGAGCCAATCAGCTCATGAAACTAATAAAAAGAGGAGTGAACTAGGTCTGAAACAATCAAGGGATAGAACAAGGTCAATGAGGAGAAAAATCCAAACAAGAAGTTTCGATTTGAGGCTATCTCCCCAGTGGAGTCACCAGTTTCTGTTGTAGGGAATTCTCCCTGCGGACAGGTAGATTGCCTCTAAGAGCTTGACCCTAACTCTAGACAGAAAATGCTTAACATGGACACTGACTTCCTTTCAAATCCATCTAAACTAACACATGAGAAGGAAGGATGATAGAAGTACCTTTTATAGACGTTTGTCCCTGCATGATCTGAGTTGCGCTCCAATCCTTTGCTCCTCGCTGAGTTCTGTGGACAAAACAAGATACGACCACTTCCTACTCTATTGATATTAGCTTGAAAATAGATCTATCAATTAATGATAAGTTCATGTGACATTAGACACAAACTAGAAAGAAACAGGCCAAGCGTGTCATATTGATGAGAATAACGACAACAGTACTTACAATCGTAGATGCGAATGCGACAGCTTCGTCAAGTCCTCTCCATCTAACCCTTGCCTGAAAGATCCACAACCTGGATGACAACATCTTCACTGATCACTCTCCTTTGGCTGACTGTGATTTTCCTCCAAGATCATAAGTTTCATATCTTCAGTTCTTCCCCAATCAGCTCTGCTCCAGCACCACTTATGAGATCATAAGTTTGGTGTAATTCTCCTTTTCCATCCTTCTTTCACCATTATAAAGCTTGATTATATAGCCATGGAGAGGATTTAACCACTTGAGATATCCTTGGGGAAGTTGAGGATTTGCCTCCTTCAGTTGAGGATCTGCCCTAGGATCACGGTTGGACTAGGGATTCGAATCCAACTGCCTTCCAAGAATGAAAAGATGCTTCCCCCATTAATCTCAATAGATTAACAACTTCCCAGAATAGGTAGCGCTCCCTCAAAAGGGCCATCAAAGCGTTGTGGCACTCCCTAGTAAGCTTTAGGGGGCACCAATGCTCTCAAAATCTATAACGCTCCCTCAAAAGGGACAGGGGAGCGTTATAACGCTCCCTGACAGTGTAAGGGGGAGCACTGACGCTCTGAGATAGTGTAAGGGGGAGCGCTCCTCTCCAAAAGCTCAGTTTTTGAGGTGCTTTTGGATGGCAAAAGGTTTGCAAGATTGTTGGCTCATTTCTCCTCTTCCAAATCAAATGTTTGAGGGGTTTCAAGTGTCCTTCTCATGTCGTTATAGGCACAACATAGGCATCATGGTAACATGCTTTCTTTGACACTTTACGACACTTGTGAGCAACATGCGACACTTGTGAGCAAATGCGACACTTGTGAGCAAATGCGACACTTGCGACCTTGTGAGAAAAATGCGACACTTGCGACCTTTGTAATGACGACACTTGCGACGCTATCAAAGTGAGTAATTTTGATGTGTAACAAATAGAGTCATCCATCAAGGAGTTGGATGAACACCAAAGGTGAAAAGTCATTACGTGATTTTTCGGGTCCTCTCTTGGTTTGCCATCGAATTTAGGGATGTCAGATGGTAGTTTGGCCGGTATGGCAAGCCATTGGGGAGAGTGATGGATCAAATCATTAAAAATCCTTGATAGATCTGGGAGGTTCATGGTGGCTAAGAAAGGTAACTGTCTATTCACATGTGAGTACTGGTGACTTTGGGGAGGGAGTCTCGTCGACAAACCAGTGGGACCATAAGCAGTCTGCATATAATGCGAGGATCTGAGAAGATTTGGTTGTTGGTGTGGAGGCAAGTAACTCATAGGGTTGTACCCTTGAGCGGGGGCGTGGGGTTGAGAAATTGAGCCCCAAATAGGATTAGACATACTTGGATAGGGTTGGCCTGTACCAGGGGGTATGACGGAGCTAGCTAGAAGTTGTTGCCCCCCAGTCAGGTGAGGGTTATGCTGTATAATATGATTCCAATACTGGGCCAAATATGGAGGTCTATTTTTTCCATAGGGTGGGGTCAGTGGGGGTTGCCCTCCAATCAGGGGTTGTGTTCCAATTGGGATTTGTCCTACAAGGGGGGGTTGAGTTGGGCCTCCTTGGTGAAATTGTCCAAGAACAGGAATCTGGTAATTTGGTGTGAACGATGGAATGGTGCCACTAGGATCATTGCCTCTGATAGAGGATGGACGAGGTCCTCTAAAAGGGTGCAGAGGAAGTGTCGAAATGAAACTATGAGGATGGTGCCTAGAAGGAGTGGAACTATTAGGAGTCCTAGAGGAGATTTGTGCAGGAGCGGGAATAGAGGCATTCAATGCATGGTATCTAGGTGGAAGTGTTGAGGTGACTTTTGGAGAAAGCGGTGTGCCAATGGGGGCTTGGCTAGCCACGGTAATCCCGGTGTGAAGGCTTGTAGAATCTGTGTAATGGACCATTTGTAAAGGGAGAGTCAAAATGTGGTCAACTTGCGGAGCTTCTGTACCAGGAAAATAATAAGCAATAGTAAAAAGTACTGCATCTGGATCAGATGTTTCGGGTAGCACAGGTGAGACAGTGATATCAACACTTTCTCCTGAGCCAAAGAGATCCCGTCTAAAAATTCCAGTAGTCCAAAAAGGATCTTGACCCTTAGGTCCCAGGAAAGGTCCAGTTAGTGATCCAAAAGACAGAACAACCAAGTCTCCAGAAGAATTAACTCGCATAATACATCTCTCAGAGTTAGGATGAAGTCGAAAGTCCTCTTGAGAATTAGTAATTCGGAACCATTCTAGAGAGTCAGTTCTTTCCACTTGTGGAGTGGTAACGTCTTGGACTTCACTCTGTTGAGGAGAGCCCTCCAGTGACTTGGTAGGAAAGGATTGAGAACCTTCCAGATTTTATGGGGGTAAGCCTTGTATTCTACGTGAACGATGTGGAGGGTCAATTTTGATCAAGTTAAAAAACTTACGAAGAAAATTTTATGGTTAACTTGGGTAAACAAACAACATGCGCTAGTAAAAATCTAGGAAAAAAAACCAAGCAAACAAGACCTAATTCTGAAGTCACTAGTTGGTGATGAAATCCAATGTCGCAACGACGAGACAAGAAGGGGCTGGGCTAGGGTGGAAAGGTTATGTTGATGACCTTCTTAATGGACTTACACCCTGGTGCAAGCTCCCACACATAATCATGGGTATACCCTCCAAGGATCCCAAGTGAGTTTGGCCAACATCGATTCCAAGTACCATGAAGACTTTCCCCTTCACAGTCACCTTGTGTAAGACCCTAAGAATATAGGCCACTAAGGTTACCATGAACAACAATAAATCTTGGGGGGACAGTCAACAGTCTGATCCACACACAAGGGCAGGGTATCTAGCCCGGAATCAACTTGAGAGGCTTCCACTCATCATTGTGGGTATACCTTCAAGTGACCCCCGTAGTACGTGAAATCTCTACACAGATATCAACAAAGAAGGGTGAGTAACTCTGTCAATATCAATGCAACCTCGAGTTTGACCCTTGTGTGAGAAGTACTTCCCAGGATAAAATGCTACAAATGGAATTTGACACTCCTTACCACAAGATGCTATTGTGTGTTTTGTGCTTTGGAGAGTGTATCTCACTGCCTATTCCAAAACTCTAGCCTATCTAATGTTGGTGTAATAGAGTCCTAGAAAAGAGTTACTTGTTAAATTTTAAAAATTGCGCAATATTGTTAAAGGCCGTTGTTACTCAAAGGAGACAGAAATGAAACTGATGTTGCGTGAGACTCTGACCCAACAATGCATAGATAGGAATGAATGATACAAGTTTTTTTTTCGATGAATCCTATTTACAGGAGGGAAAGAGGAGTTTTCTAGAACAACTTGAACTACGATATACGATCTTCTTTGAAATGCAACATCGACGAATCATGAATAATGCAAATTCTCTATTCATCCCATTTCAACAATTGAATGCCAATATTTTCGAAATTAAAAATTGCTTAAAAAGAAAAATGTTTTTTAATTTTCAATAGAAACCACACAATAGTGGTGGAACTAAGAAAAAATAACAACTAATGAAAAGCAATATACCACAAAAACCCAAACCAATATTTCAATGAAGACAAAAATAACAAGAAGACAAGACTAGTCTCTTCAAATGCATGTGAGCAACAATTTTCCAAGTAATGAGCAATTGAGAAAGATAATTAATCCCAACTTTTAAACCGATCACCGACTCCCAACCACACAAGCACTCAGATTTCAAAACCCAATATTATATCCTTGTTAAGAAAAGGTCAAGAGGTAATAGTTGAGAAAAAGTGAACAAGAAGAACTTTTGATTTTCGAAGACTAATCATTCACAAAAATCAAAAGTCAAGAAACAATCAATCACTGGCAAAAGAATTCCTTTACAGACACACATACAAATCTGGGCATCCGAGGATACAAAAAACCTTAATCCAAAAAATTTACAAATGGGTTCGAAGGCTAGCAGTGGTGTACAGTGCGAGAATGAAGTATTCTCCCGGGCTGGTCACAAGCAGAGTGCGAGAGGTTCGCACTGGACTGAACAGTAGGCTGCGAACTCTAGTAGTTCTCGCAGGATTCAAAAGGGTGCAGTGCGAGAAGGCCTAAAACTAAGCAAAATTTGGAAAAAGGAAATTTTTTTTGAAGGAACTTCTAGATCGAGGGAGTCTATCAGGATTTCCTCAAGACTCAGATATTGATGGAAATGAAAAATGGTAAGCGAAGAGAAAATGGCCAAGGAAAAACCACCAAAAACCACCAAAAATGGGTTACATCCACAATGGAGTCACCAATTTTGTTATAGGACTAATCGGTAGGTGTGGACACTAACATATCTCTCTAGATCCAATTGGATCTAGAAAAAAATAGGACAGGACATGACTCTTTCCCTAAGTTGTAATCATTGAATCTACCAATATGAAGGAATAAGTGGCATACCTTTATATTGCTTCCTTAGGTTTCTGTTGTTCCTGCTTCACTCTGGTGCTCTCGTGAAGTCAAGTCCAAGACAATAGAAACCAACCAAAGTAAATATAGCAAAGTACATTCAACGTCAACTTATGTATATGATCAAGGAATTACACAATAAAGTAAGAGTGACTTTATGGGAAAGCAACATGCCACTGTATCATATTAATTGAAAGTAGAAGATAAAACTTGATTGCCTTGATGTCGCAAGATTCCTTTCAGTAACCCTTGGTTCCAAAACACACAATTTCTCTGTACTTGCATGAAGAATATCCAATTCCTCTTGATAGACCAAATAGAGTCCTCAAGCTTCTGTCCAAACAGGGTTCTTCACACAATTCTTTCACCAATTCTTCATTCAATCTTGCTTAACCTTTTCTATGATAAACCTTTCAATATATAGGAGAAGGAGAGATGGTTACATGGATGAGGATGATCCCATCAAATCTGAGAAGTCATTAAAATGACAACCATACGAATGCCAACTCATTTTCTAGAAGATTCCCTTCTAGAACCCTCGAGGTCTCTTCTCCTTTCCAAGCTTAAAAACAGGTTCGCACCCTGAGTATAGATAAGACCGCAAAAATTTCATGCCCTAAGTGTGGCTGACTCGTGAGAATGAGGGATTCTCTCACCCTAGGCTATAGGCAGCCTGTGAACTCATCTTAAAAATATGTTTTTGGAAGGAGACAAGAGCCACTTTTTCTCAGGCAAAAAGTCCATGTTGGGAGGCTGAATACATCACTATTGAGACATCACCAAAGTGACCAAAATATTGTGTAATATCAGGGGTATTACATAAAACAAAGGGGAGAACCCTATAGGCATAGGTTCCCCAAGGACAGGTGAATGTGGTCTTATCCAAGTTTTCTGGTAAAATTTGTATTTGGTTTTAACCACTAAATCCATCCAGGAAAGAAAAGTACCTCTTCCCAGATAAAGTGTCCAAGACCTAATCTATGAAAGGTAAAGGGAAGTAGTCCCTATAGGTGGCCTTGTTTACTTCTCTAAATTCCATATAAATCATCCATTTCCCGTTTTTCTTTCGTACAATAACTAATGGGGAGACCCATTTGCTATCTGATATAGGGTAAATGAAATTGGCTTGTAGAAGTTTTTGGAGTTCTTCCTTTACTATATCTTTCAAGGCTCGATTCATTCTTCTTTGGGGATGCCTGACAGGTCTGATCTATTTGTTAGTGTAGATATGATGCATACAGGTATCTGGGTGGAACCCTTTCATGTCAGAGTAATCTCATGCAAACGCATCAGATTTCCCTTGAATCATTTGTACTAGCTTTTGTAGGTCTTAAGTGATCTAGTTGCAGTGTTTTCATAGTGTTTACTGACATCACATTTATTATTGACCATAGATCAATCAATGTGTTAGGTAAGGAAATACCATTGATTTCTATGGTTACCACTGGGTTCCCTGGATCACTATACTTGGAAGACATTTCTGTTATAAATTCGAATGACTTCCCTACCACCCGTATGACAAGAGGTTCCTTCCTCTTTCTCCCTAGATTTTTAATGCAAATATCCCTTACAATTTTAGCATAGATAGGTATGTCTTTAATGGCCTCTAGTAGTGGGATCTTTACACATATATTCCAGAGTTCAGTCTCTAGATTATGTTCTAGAGGTTCTTCAGTTTTCTTTACGAGCAAGCTTTCTGGGTAAGGGGGATTCATTTCATGGGGTGTTTCTACTGCAAGGGAGTTGAGAGAAGGAATTTCTTATGGTACTAGAGTGTTTATTTCTTCGTTCAATGGATCAGTCATCTGTTCTTCTCTTTGAACCGTTTGGACATCTATTTGTTTTTCTTGGTTTGTTTGATTATGCACTTGTTCTTCTTGAATGACCATAGTGGGATTTGTTTTATTTACAATCCTTCCTGATCTTAATTCAATTCCATTAAATGGAGTTGGCGTTATTACATATGTAGGAAAGGTTTGTACTTCAACGTTTTGTATAGGTTGTGTCGGTCTGTTATTTGGGTTAGGGATAGGTTCTGTAGGAATAGGGGTAGATCGAGGAGGGTTTTGGATGGGTGCATCTTGCTTTGGTTGTTTCATATTTGGATTCATGGGTAGTGCAAGTGGTTTTTGTATTTGTGGGGGTGGAAGAAGAGTAGGGGGATTAAACCCTGGGAGCAACTGTGAAATATTCAAAGGATATTGTGGATAGGTGGGAAAATTTGTTGGTTGAAAGGGGACATTTCCATATACCGGTCCTCTCCACCCCTGTTGCCAAGGTTGGGTTTGTGTTGACCATTGAGGATAAGACATGGGGGGTACCCATTGCTGTTGGGGGTATTGTGTAATTAGGTCGGAAAAGATGATGGGGTTTTGTTGTCTCCATGGTCTCCTAGGGGGGTAGGATGTCTCAGGTTATCCTCCTCCCTTGAACATGGCCTTGAGTCCGGGAAGAGAAGGGAATTTGTTAGTAGGATGGTCCTCTATGAAAATACCACATATTTCAATAACATTGAGGGGGCATTCATTTTCAGGGTGTTTCCTCCTACATTGATGACAGAAAATCGCTAACGCAACATTTTCTTCCTCTTGTTTTCTTTTAATTTTCATGGTATCTAGTTGGAAAATGATGGTGTTTAGGATATAAGTTTTAAGGTTTTCCAATAGATTTCCTAGTTCAATCCTTGTGACACCTCCAGATGTGGGTTTAGCAATTCTGTTGGTAGGGTCCCTTATACTTTTCCCCATTTTAGCTTGACTGTGAGAGTATTTTTTACAATACTTTGCTATGTCTGCAAATGGTTTTTGGTATACGTCCCCATAACTCATGAAGTTTAACACTTCAATGCAATAATCCCTTAGACCCTTTAGAAAGACAGTCCTAACTTTAGCTGTATCTAAGGAAAACTGCTTAGTCTTTTGGTAATTGTATAAAAACCTCTCTAGGTAGTCTTCTAAGATTTCTTCTTTTGATTGTTTCATTTTGAATATATCATTCCTAGCATCCCTAGGTCTGCAGTAATATTGGTATTTCTGGAGGAAGGTCTCCTTCATACCATCCCAAGACAAAATTGTGTGTTGCCCTAAGCTCATGAACCACTGCAGTGCTGAATCTTTTAGTGTGGCTAGGAAAAGTTTTAATTTTTGAGAATTATATGTGTAGTTATAGATCCTACACAATATGTCAAATTCAAATAAAAATGAGTCAGGGTCTTCTGTCGACATACCTCGGAAATGAGGAAGTGAAGATAATGGAATGTTCTTCATAGAAACGTCTTTAGCAATATCCAATATGGGGAATCCAAATGTCTCTATTTCATTGGCTATGTTTCCCTCTTCTTCTGCCATGTTTCCAAGCAATCTGTAGGGAGGTGGTGAATTTTCTCCACTGAGTGATGGTTCCACCATCGGGTTACCTGGTATCTCTGGCTATTCCAAGGTTTTGTGTGGCCTCCCAATAGTAGATGTAGCCTCTTCTATTACCAACTCTGCTTCTTTTCCAGTTTCTACTCTAGATGGGGTCGCTAGTGCTTCCTCTCCTTTCTTGCTTCCTTATGTATTTAATCTGAACAGTGGATTCATATCTAGTGCCTTTTGCTATTATTGCAATTGCTTCCTTTGAGCTCTCTCCTCTGAGAATTTTTCCTGCATGAGTTTTTGATGAATTGGTATAAGGGGGGGGTTTTCTTTGTTGTTTACTTTTCTAGTTTTCTGAGATTTTAGGAGCAATAAATCTACCTTTATTATCCCTGTACCTACTCATAAAAAAAATAAAAATGTAGATTCCTAATTAGAGGTAAAAGGAAAACCTGAATTTGGAGAAACCCCACCATAGTGTATGCGCAGGTTCTTACCTTTCATCTTACCATCTTCTCTCCATCCTCATATTATCCTCAAATCCAATCCAATACTTCATCAAACCAATAAAAAAAAAATATGCTACCTGTTACCATTTACAACTCCCCTGCAACAGCGCCAAAATGTTGGTGCATAAATATGTTCAATGTATATCTCACACTCATTTAAATGTCAATCCAAGATTCGTAATCGAAAGAGTCGTTACACTATCTGTGTCGAGAACAAGTAACCTACCTAACTCTGTTGCATATAGGAAATAATTAATAACATAAAAAATCATGTTTCTAAGATTTCTAAATACTTCAAAGTATTCTCTGATCCTAGAAGAGAAAACTGATAATGAAACTTAAACAAACAACCAATCAAAGAGATGTTGTCCTAGAGAAACAAGTCTTGTTCATTTCATGCGCTTGAATTGAAAATATGAACTTTAAGAAGCTTGTCTCCTGTAGCAATTAAAATAATCAATTCCAACCATTCTCGAAACAAAATCCAACTTCAACCTCATGTAATTTCAATCAAAACATCATAAGGGAAGTTCAATATAACTGAAATACTTTATTACAGAGCATGAAGATGAAATACAAAGTCTCTTGGTCCCTTGCAATACTAGGTCTACTACAGTCATAAACTCAAAATATCAGTCCCACACTTCAAATTATGAAATAGCTACCTTCAATATCTAAGAATGAAATTTCTATTCGATCTAACACTTTAACTCAATGCTCAGTCCTGAAAATGAAGTAAAGACCAATTGCACACTGCTGTAAACTATCCACACAAACACACAGAACATATATAAGGAGGTTTACCTTAGTTGGGGTGGTGAGCTCTTGCCGAACCAACAAGGAACCTCTTAAGGAAGTAATAGACTAAAAATTTTCACTCACATCCAAGAATTGACATAAGAGATCTTTTGTATTAATTCAACTGATAAATTGGATCAACAGTCTTTTACTTCATACATGACAATGATAAGTATTTTATGGTTCTTATAGTATAATTTTTTACATTCGCTATTATCACTAGCTATCATCTACACAACATTCCTCATATAAGGTAAGATGATACTATCAATATCTATGGATAAACATTAAATAGTTTGAGAGATTTCACATTTAATATTTACATCAAATTTTTAGGAATCGACTCCAT
>ML789927.1:508934-528101 GCA_009831015.1 Picea engelmannii | reverse complement strand
AATTATGTGGCATTCCACATACTACTGGAAATGACATGACAAGAAATATCCATCTAGGATATTTTCCCTGACAATTTCACTTTCCTTCATCTCATTATTTCACAATTAAGAATGGGTTCTCTTACTCCACAAAGCGTCTTCCTGTGAGGGATTTCACCATAAGGGGACCACTCTGGAGTTCATCCATATTTACTTCTTATCAACCATGACAAAACAATAATGAGTTATATTTACATCAAACAATATTGGGTCCATTACCCAAACCTTTGTTCTACAGGGCTTTCTTCAAGGGTTGACATCAATGACAACCAACCTTAATCAACAGGTCCAACTGGCGCATTCTGGAAACAAAGGTTCTGGTACCGAATTCCACACAGTCGTGAGTCCAATAATGGAATAGAGAAGAGCAGGTAGTATTGGAATAGCACATGTCTTGGTACCATAATGGATTCAGTACTGGATTAAAACTGTCTTGGGTACCCGAATGGATTTGGTACTGGATTACACAGTGTCAGGTAGTGTTGGATAGACTGCTCATAAATCAAATCATTAGGACTATACAAAATAAAACACTTTCAATCGAATTAATTTAATAAAGTTAAACAAACATGCTTTAAATCATGAATTACCTCTTGTAGACATGACATAGCTATTAGGCATGTGTTTTGGGAGGGAGTAGTCCAGTATAGGTTTATAATAGAGGAAAAAAGTCTTAGATATAGGGTAAGATAGGGCATTATCTATGTCAAAATAGAGACTCAACAAAGAACATAACACAGGGTTTACGTGGTTCACCCCCACCCTGGGGCTACGTCCACCAACTCTTCTTCTTTATTGTCTTCGGTCAATCAGTTACAAGCACAGAGCCTCAAAACCCTTACTCTACACAGGACAAAAGATCTTTGCAGCTCGCTAGATCCTTCTTCCTTGTGTTACAACACCAAGCCTTCTCTAGTCTCTCACAGGGACTTGCACTTAGCTCTACAAGTCTCACATAGTATGCATAGAGCACTTACAATCCTTTGATCACATAGATCTAGCACTTAGCCATTCCTTTTTCACTTAGCACACCGACCTCCTTCTATATTGCCTATCCTTCTATATATATATATATTACAAAATAGGCCTAAACATGGGTAAACCCATGGGCCGACATCTCATTCCCGTTAGATATTCCCAAACCCCAAAAAGAGGCCCAAGATCCCGTGATCTCCACTTCAACTTGCATTCCTCATTCAACAGGATGTCGAAGTCCAAAAATAGGTCAACATGACCAAGAAACTCCCAAAACTTGGTCAGGGCCAACAAGAAGAATATTAAACTCAAAGTAAAAAACTCCAAGTTACAACAAAAAATGCAAAGGCTAGAGGAAAAACATCATAAGCTCTACAAGTTTTCAAGGAGGCTCAAGAAGAAAAACATCAAACTATATTGGATAGGGATTGTACTTAAAACTAATTTGCAAGAGGAAAAACACAAGAAAAAAACCCTTGTCCAAGTATGAAGAAAGTCCCATAGTTTTGCAAAGGATGTAGATTTTACCATTTTTTACTTATGCCATAGAAAGGCAATGATTTTTGTAGAACCTCTGTTTTGGAAGTCTTCTAAGGATCTATAGGAGATCCAAAGGCTCTTTATGTAAACAGTTTCAAGATTATCAATTGCAAAGACTAAATCAATGCTGAAGATCAAGAGGTTACTTCTTCCACATATGTTTTTTCTGAAATGGTTATTTTAGATCATATTTTGTTAGGATCAAAGAATATATTTAGAAGTCAAAGATATTATCCTAAAATAGAGGATCTCTCAACTAGGATCTTGGGTTTGATATCTTCCCAAATTCGATGTAAATAGATTATAATTTCTATCTAACAGTGGAGCATATTAATATGCAATTATAACTGAAATTATTTTTAGGTATCTGAGATCTAAATCTGATCCTACTCTATGCTTATAAAAAAAAAATCAAAAGTGAGGATGGAGGTTCAATGTTTGTGGAATTTGAGAGAGGGATATATATATGGAATTTGTAAAGAGATTAAAAGCCTACAACATTTTACACTCAATGAATCAAACATTTTGATGGTTAGACTATTTTACCTTTGTCTCTCATTTTTATCTATATTATTTTAATGCAATTGAGGTTTTTTTCAAAGCATTGATTTCTTCCTTCTTTCATATTTAATTTCAATGAAACATTTGTTGTTAAATTATATGTTTGAAGGATTTCATCCAAATACTTGTTTGAAGTTTCGAAATATTATTTTTAATTTGAAAATATTATTTATGCAAGTAAACAGATTGTTAGCTTGTCTTGTATTTCCTTTACTCTTCCTATTTATCTAACCAATTAGTGTGAATTCCTTTGACCAATTGAGATGTTTCTTACAATTTGTTATTAATAGTAAAATCAGATCCATTATCTTTCAACTTGTTCAGATTACCTGATCGTTGAAACCAACTTCATTGAAGTTTGACAACATATTTTTCACTTGGCGACTCTATTGCAGAAGTTTTGGCTCCTAAAAGAGAAGTGAAAGGACTAAAATATGAGCCTACTAAATCTCCAACATCATCTTCATCTTCAAGAAAAAGAATGACCAAAGAAAATCTAGATCCCAAGGAAGTTCCAACATTATCAGATCCAAATAAATTATTAAGGAAATCAAAGCATACTCAAGGCCAATATTCATCATCTAGACGTAAACCCTCTTCTGAAGAGACAATTTATGTTCCTAAAGAGTCAATTAATGTTCCTGAAGAAAATTTATTTCTTGTTATTGAAGAAAAACCTATTATTGATCCTTCAGAAATAGTTGAAGAGAAGGTCAAACCAGGGATTGTCTCTTTAGATGAGCAAGTAGCTCTTGATTTAGGAGAACAAATAGTTGAGGAATGGAATCCTTTTTCTTAACTCATTAAATACAAAGATGATGAAGAGTTTAATTTTCTAGGAAGACCCATCAATGACTTTCTTAAGTATACAAAATATGAAATTGGTCAAATTTTATCTTCATCTTTACCTCAGTCAAGCACATTTGAAGGGGCTAAACCTGAAATTCAATTTTTTAATAATATCCTTGCCATAGAAGGATTCTTAAAGTATAAAGAAACTCATACTCAACCTTCATCACCCCCAAAAGTCCAAAAATCAATATCACCTTATACATATCAACCTTCATCACCTCCTAAAGTACATACCTCACCTATCTAAACAATGGCTATAAGTAGAATAGATGTTATCATTGCTACTAGATATGCACCCATGGTTTTTCCTCAGGTCTTAAGTGTTTTTCCAATGAAATATTAGCCCATATTCAACGGGGAGGGAGATGTTATTGTTGAAGAACACCTAACATGTTTTTATAGTTTTGCAAATAATTTCAAAATAGAGCAGTCAAATGTGTGGATGAGAGTGTTTGTTCAAATTCTAGATGGAGAAGTAAGAAAATGGTTCATAGGTATTCCACCAGAATCTATTGCAGATATTGATGTTTTAGATGAGACTTTTATGAGACAGTGGGGAGATAAAAAATATCATTTGCATTATATTATTGAGTTTGGAGCCCTAAAAAGAAAAAATGGTGAATTTGTAACAGATTTTACTAAAATATTCAATAAAATGTATAGCAATATCCCTAGAGGAATTAGACCTACATAAACATCTTATAAGATCACATTTTATAATGCTTTTGATGCTAAATTTTCTTTACTTTTGAGGGAAACAAGGGTTGTGACCCTAGAAAATATTCAAGAAGAAACTCTTGAAGTAGAATCAAACATATTAGCAGTTGAAAAACTCAAAGCTAGATCTAACAGAGACAAAAAGAAACAAAAGTAAGAGGCCGCATCCTCTTCTAATATACCAACATCTGATCAGAAAATCGAATAATTGTCAAAAATATTAAAAACTTTGACATCAAAAATAACTAGGTTAAAATTGGAATCAAAACAAACAAACAGACCCACTCAGGATGTTGGGAATAGAAATACAAATCAATACAGGAGACGAAATAATTCCCCTCAGATCTTGCAAAGAGAAAGAAGAAATAATGGGGATCAAAGGATCTTTCCACCTTTCCAGAAAAATGTTGTTGAAGAGATTGATGGAAGTGATGATAATGAATAAAATCCTATTGTTCTTTTTAATACCATAGAGATTTCTTCTAGCCACTTGAATCAACATGAATATGAGGAATCAATGGTACTAAATCAGTTTGATGAAGAATTAGAAAAGGAAGAAATTTTTCAGAATGAACCTCAAAAGAAATATGAATTAATACCTAGAATGACTGGACCAAAGCCAAATGCACAAACTTAAAATAAGAAAACAAATGTTCCAGCTAAGCAGGGGCTTAGAAAAGATACAGGAAATAAATCAGATCAACATCAACATCCCATCAAGGCCTATGTTTCGTAGGTAAAGGATATAGAAATACAACTGGTTCCTTTCAATTTGGAGCATGAGATAAGTAAAATTAAAATACTTGTGCCTTTGGTAGAATTAATGAAAAATGGATCTTTTAAAGATTCAATTTTGAAGGTTTTTCATCTCCCTGCATCTGTTATCTCTTTAGATACAATGAATTTACATGATGAAAACCACACTATCACAACTAGCCATGTTATCCCCAATTCTAGGGATAGCTAAGGAGATTATGTCTTGAGGCCCTCAGTTTGCAGACATGGAGTACAGAGAGACAATTTGACCAGCAGTGTCCATTTTCATAGATAGAGGCCCACTTCACCACCATGGATATTAGGTTCAATACGAGGGTATCCACCACACCAACTTTCTTCGAAATACATTGGGTCTTTCTCCATGAGGTACAAGCCAGGTATCATGGTGAGTGTTATTTCAATATTTGAGGCATTTGAGTTTGTTTCATTTAAAAATTCTTTTGATTATGTAACGTATTCTTGGAAATTATGACCTTTTCCCTATTTCACCTTGGTGGTTGACATTGTTCCCTAATAAGTGGTCACCTTTAGGGATGGGTTTGATACTAGTATTTCCCCTCGACGAGTCATCATGGCACTCTCAACCATACTTGTCACTTTCCATAACTCATCCTCTCATGTCCTTACCTTTTGGGATTTTCAGGTGTACTAACCCAAGAAGGGATTGTCTCTCATTTCATGGGAAGAAGGGGTTGAAAGCCTAGATGGAAAGTAGCTGGAAAAAGATAAAATCCTAGATTATGAACCTTATAGATGCTCACCCAAATAGGTCTTGAGAGAAATGAAATGCCTCTCCTAAAAAATAAAAGACCTACAAAAGAAAAAATTACATTATATAGATATCCCACTTGTTGAGGTGTGTACACTCATGTGATGTCCCTTTCTTTCCATGCATATGGCACTCTGTGTACCTATAGATTTAAGTGAACCTATGGTACAACCCTCCCCAGGTGATCAATTCACCAATAGGGAGTACTCAGGGTTTGGATTTTAATTAACTAATGGAAATAAATGGGATTGGAAAAAGAATGCATCGAAAATGAAGGTGAAACACACCCTCTACAATAGCACCCATAAATGATATACTACGATCCCTTATATGTCATGAACCCCATGCCCAAAAGTTTTTTCCTCAAGTGTACCATATTTTCCACATTTATTAGAGATGGGTTTCACTTGGGAAACACTCCTTGAACTAGGGGACGATCCACCCAATAGGTAACCTTGTCAACCTTCTCATACCTAAACTTGGCAAGTTTTATAGGATATTTAAGAAATTATTTAGTTTGATGAGGTGGTTTTGAATGAATAGGATTAAGTGGATATTTTATTGAATTTATTTACTCATCATTATGCATTTGACTTGATATCCTTGGATGGCGTATTCATTGTCTTTGTAGGACCTTCTTTGGTGGACATATTTGGAAGAACACACTTATCTTGGGCTTCCTTGGGGCTTGAAGACCATAGGTTAGATACCAGGGCCCACACATCAGATGATGGTGTCATTCCTTTGGAATCCTAAGAGACACCTTGGAGGATCTCACCTAGCCCCTACAAGCCAAAGAAATTTCCTTCGGAGGCCAAAATTTCATCTTTGAGGGCTTGACGTCACCCTAGGGCTAGGGTTTGGTGGTGATTGAGGAAACTTGGCACGCTTTGAAGGAGGGATCTCTTGGATCATGGAGAATATGCTTGGATTGAATAAAATTTTCCTTTGTAGGCCTAGCATACTCATCTCCAACTCAACGACTTAACCTAAAGTTCCAAAACATTCCCCCAATAGGTTGATGTCATGTTTCTAGGGTTTACCTTATGTAAAAATTATAAATTAAAAAATGTTGTTTTGGCAAAGGGGAAATAAAAAGGGAAAATTTACCCTTATCTTGTGGTTTACCCTTTGAATGTGGAAAAACTATGTTTTAGAGGATTTGAGGATTTGTATAAATAGAGACCATCACTATTTCATTTGGATCATAGCTCTCCCATTGTGAGAAGTATTCTAGTTGAAATCTCCCTACTTGGGCAATGTCTCTCTGTTGTTCTCTTGCTATGGTTGTTATTTTCTATTGGTGGAAGAGGTAATGCGGTATCTCTCTTGGATATATTCTTTTTCATTATGGTGTATAAATCTTGGTAAAGAAGAGGTTTGTCTTGTTAATGCTTGGACTAGGTAAGGAATCTTTGTTGCTATTGTTTATTTTCTTGGTTTCAAGGTTAATTTGATTAATATTTTGTGGATTATAAGTTCATAAAATCCCACTAATTCCATTATATTTGTCTTTAAATACTTTGTGGCATAAGGAAATACTAGGAGGAGTAAAAGGGTTTATACTCTCCTAGGTTTTTCCTAACTAGTTTATCTTTCCTTGGGGAGTAAAAGGGATTACACCACCAAGGAAGTAGCTGACCTAGATATTTAATATATATACTCCACAACCCAATATTTAAAGGAACAAATCTTCTTGCATTGGAGAAACAAAATCATTGCATGGGATACGTCAAAACACGAAGTATTGGAATTGTCTGAATTGTAATCTTTTGTGCATGCTTAAGGATACCCAAGGCCACTAGGATGTCTTGGTTATATAAGAAATTATTACTGATGTAATAACCCTAAATATTTCTTGGTTATATAAGAAATTATTACTGCTGTAATATCCATTAGGTCTGTAGTAAATCATCCTTTAAACTTCAAATAACTCTCTTTCTAACCATTGAAATTTGCTAGAAATTTGCCATTTTGTTCTACTAGTTGTTGGCATTCTTTTGCTTGGTTTATTTGTGAATTTCAGTGGTTGTATTTATTGGTTGTAACACTTTTTTTATATATACATAAGGCTGCAATAATAAGTCTTCATTACTTGTTTACATAAGCCTTTAATATTCACTAAAGTTTTGTGCTATCACTCTTGAGTTATACTAGTTATTGATAGATGGTTTCTTTCTCTATTTCTTAGAATTTTGTGACTCATTAACAGTTTTTAATATCAATTTATCACTGATATATATCATTATATTCTTCTCCTAACAAGGAAAACAATCTTTTCTTTCTTCTCCATTATATATTTGGGCTTGTATTGTTGTCTTTATTTGTGTCTCGGGCAGGTACAATCACGTTTGGTTGGTGCACAACTCTTTGGAAACTCTCTCTCATCACATTTACCTTTTCACAATCCCTATTTACCTTGTTACCTTGAACTATAGGGGTACCTCTTCATAAATATCACTTTCCATCTCATTTCCCCCTAGGGTCACCCGGGATTTTGCCCTTGAGGTGGTCACTTCACCTCTAAAGTGAAGAGAATATCTATCTAAGGTGACAGTGGGTAGGTATTATCCTAGTTGTCACCATACTGTGGTTTTGGTCGGGCTTTTCCCAACCTACAGTATGTGCGATAATATGCCTCCATATTGAGGAAAATTTTGATTCTTCGCCACCTTTTTATATATCACTCAAAATATATGATAAAATTATGCATAATTGTCTTATGGATTCTGGAGCTTGAAATAATGTTATACCAAAGGTGGTTATGGGTTAGTTGGGTTTAGATATAAAAAAATCTTATCAATATATTTATTTTTTTGAATCTAGGAGATTCAAATGCCTAGGAGTTATTAAATATTTGGTTGTACATTGTCTCAGCTTCTTATGAAAAATGTTGTCATGGATATTGTGGTTGTTGACATACCACTAAATTTTGGAATTTCATTGTCCATACATTGTTCCAAGAAGGTAGAAGGATCTCTACATATGTATTTAACATGTGCAACTATCCCTATCTTTGAAGGAGAACACATAAAGTTATATAGAGAAGTGTGACTTTCTTACATAGTTAGTTATCATGATAATCCGGGAATCCATCCTATTTATGCAATTGAGCATGAAATTAGTTCTTCTATTTTACATATCAGTGATGATTCCCTAGAACTAACAGATCATGATAACAAGTTCATTGGTAAGCAAGGAAAAGGTGTAGAAAACTTAGTTTGGAAAACGTTTTTTGATGGTTCATGTTCAAAAGAAGGTTCTAGTGTTGGGATTGTAATTATTTCTCCTTCCAAAGATGTTGTATATTTTTCATACAAATTGGAATTTGATACTACCTATAACATTGTAGAATGTGAAGCTTTGTTGTTAGGATTAAGGTCTGCAAAAGACACGGGGATTGACAAAATAACAATTTTTGGAGATTCATAATTAGTCATTCATAAAATCAAAAATATTTATCAGAAAAAGAAGTAGAGACTAAATTAGTATAGGAATGAGGTATGGGATGTTGTTGAAAATTTATTTTTGGATTTTGATATCACATTTGTCTAGAGAATCTCCAATCAGCAGGAAGATTTGTTGGCATTAGCAACTAGCAATTTTAGAATTCCTTTATGTCCCAAATTAAGATATGAAATTGAAGTAAACCATAGACTTTCAATCCCAAATAACATAAAAAACTAGCAAGTTTTCAGTGATGACCAAGAGTTGAAAATGTTTCTTCAAACTATTGATGAATTTTCTTCCATTTCTATTGATCAAGAGAATCAAAACAATGAGGTAGAAAATCAATCATACATTCCTTTAATGAATAAAGTAGCCGGGCATAAAATTGTGGAACTGGAGAAAAATCATGTCCCAAAGGGTCTATTTCAACTGGAAATACTCTTTGACAACAATGATGTTTCCAAAAAATATTCAATTCAAATCCAAGAAAATGATGTCGTTGATTGTAATACTAGGATTGCTACATATCAAAGGTTATAAAACTTTCCAAATCACTGTCAGAAGAGAAGAGAAGTAGGTATGTTAATATTATGAAGGAATTTGTTGATATATTTTCACGGTCATATGAGGACATTAAGATTTTTTATATTGAAATAATTCATCATAAAATCCATTTGAAAATGGCCTCTAAACCTTTCAGGAACAAGATGAGACAGTTTAATCCTATGTTTTTTCCCATCTTTGAAAAGTAATTGCAAAGAGTGCTAGATGATAAGATCATATTACCTTTAATATATTCAGAGTGGGTGGAAAATTTGGTGCCAATCAGGAAGAAAAATGGTGATATAAGGTTGTGTGTGGACTTTAGAAACTTGAACCGATGCTCACTTAAGGATAACTATCCATTACCAAAGATGGATCATATTCTACAAAAGGTTGTGGGTGCTTAGAGAATTTCCATGATTGATGGGTATTATGGATATAATCAGATATAAGTATTTGAAGAAGATAGAAAGAAGAGTTCCTTCACTACTCCATGAGGAACTTTCATGTATGACAAGATGCATTTCGATTTAATGAATGCGCGAGTAACCTTTCAGCGGGATATGGACATCACATTCATTGGAGAAAAAGACAAGTTCATGGTGATTTACCTTAATGATATCATTTTGTTTTCAAAATCAGATAATGAACATCTGAGGCACTTCAAGCAAACATTTAAAAAATGTAGAAGGTATGGTATGCCCTTGAAACCTAAAAAATATAATTTTTCTATGAATGAGGGAAATATTTTAGGCCATATTGTATCTTCAGGAGGGATTAAGATTGACCCTGAAAGAGTGAATTCTATTCATAAATTTGAGATTCCTAGGAACAAAAAGGCTATACAATCATTCATAGGTAGAATCAAATTCTTGAGAAGGTTCATACCTAATTTTTATGAGATCATTAAACTTATTACAAACATGTTGAAAAAGGATGTTGAGTTCAAATGGACTCATGAAGATAAGTATTCTTTTGAAAGGATAAAAAAAGCTTTGATAGAAGCCCCTGTCCTCATCAGCCTAGATTATTCTAAGGAGTTCTCGGTCTTCTCTTTTTCTCTCTAAAGAAACAATTGTTGTTTTGTTGTTGCATAGAAATGAAGATGGGTATGAAAAACTCATTTCCCTTTTAAGTAAATCTCTTAGATATGTAGAACTAAAATACAACATAATGAAAAAACAGGCTTATGCCTTTGTGAAAGCATTAAAATATTTTAGAGTTTATATTTTGCATTTTGAAATTATTGCTTATGTTCCTAGCAGCACTATAAAGTATACGCTTTTGCAACCAGACAGTGAAGTAAGGAGGAGTAAGTGGATAAAAAATCTCTTGGAATATGATGTATACCTTAAACCTACTAAATTGATCAAAGGGTAGGGCTTGGCAAGATTGATTGTTGATTCAAATTGTAGAGATATTGGGAAAAATTATGTTCAAAAACAATTAGTTGTTCTAGTATCACAGGATAAATAGAGAAAATTGCAAGTATTGGACAAGTATCATTCCTCATCTGGTTTAAGGACATACTTTGTTTTTCATAATTTTCAGTGTCCACTAGATTTTGATAAATCTAAAGTCAGATCTCTCAAACTAAAGGATGTAAACTACTATATTATCAATCAAAATTTGTTTTGGAAAGATATCGGTGGTATATTGTTGAAATGCGTCGATGAGTGTTGGCCCTTGACCAAGTTTTGTGGATTCATGGTCATGTTGGACCTATTTTTGGGACTTCGACAGGCTGTCAAAGGCTGAGCGCAAGACGAAGTGGAGATCACGGGATCTCGAGCCCTTTTTAGGGATTTTTGGGTTTGGGGATTATGTAACAGGTATGGCAATGTTGGCCCATGGGTTTACCCATGTTTAGGCCTGATTTTGTAATATATATAGAAGACTAGGCAATGTAATGAGGAGTCAGTTGTAAAGGTGCTAAGTGCTAGTGTTTGATCTATGTGATGAAGAGTTGTAAGTTCTTTGTGCATGCTATGTGAGGCTTGCGATGCTAGTGCAACTAACTGTAAGAGGCCATGTAAAGGTTTGGTGATGTACCCTAGCTCAAAGAAGGAATATCTGGCGGGGTGCGCATAGATCTCATGTCTTTTGCGGAGTACTTTTTTTATTCTATGTGCCTGTAAGAAGCTTGAACAAAGATAATAAAGAAGAGAAGAGTTGGTGGACGTAGCCCCAGGGTGGGGGTGAACCACGTATGTGTTGTGTTGCTATGCTTTGTGTGATGTATTGATATGTTTATATGTTTACTTGCTTAGTGCTTTAATATAGATGAATGATAGATAGATCTGTTGATTCTTAGTGCTTGATGATATGAATAGATGTTATATATGACCTATACAAATATGCTCAGTGCTTAGATATATTAGATATGGATGAATATTGTGATGCTCTATAGTTTAGGGTTTAGCTACGCTGAGAGTAGGATTTAACTGCATTGTAATTAAGAACAAGATGTTTATGAATGATAATTGCTAAGTGATCTTTTAAGTGTTAGAATCACGTATATGTGTCCCAGCTAAGGTTGTAGACACTAGATTCCTACAACCACCCCTGACTCTACCTAGGGTGAGACTTCATTTGCTTTCCAAGTGTTGTTGAAAGGTACGGTAGTTAGGTTTTTGTTGGTGCGTTGTTGTAGCGTTGAACCCTGGGTCTTCCCCTGTACCAACAAATGGTTTTGTTGCCAACACTTGAAACTGTGACTTCTAGGAACTGAGGAAAAATAAGCTTTGTGAAAAGATTTGACCTGAAACTATGGTTGTTGGGAACTAAAGAAAAAGAAGCTTTGTGCGAAGATCTGAACTGAAAAAGATAAAATCTTTATGCATAGAACTGTTGCCTTAGTACGCAGTACTACTTGATCTGTGGAGCTCTGTTCCAAGAGTAAGGGTCAGATATGAAGAAAAGAGGTCAGATATGGGATCTTTGTGCCCTGATAAAGGTGAAAGTGAGACTACAGAGGTAAGATCTGTAAGATTTGTGCTCTGTAGAAGTAAGATAAGTGGAAATTTTTGTTTCTAGAATATGGAGATTAAGATAAGTAAGATAAGGTGAAAGTGAGACTAATGAGGTAATTCTTGGCTTGAAAACTAGGGCACTGATAGATGAATGAATATTTGATATTAATAGATCTGATAGAAATAATGAAAGATATGTTATACCTATGCATAGAAAGAATGTTTGGATTAACAAATGGATGCAGGACCCTAGAAAGAATTTGTTGCAGGTTAGCTACTATGATCCTAGCGCGCAGTATAGGAAACACTAGGGATCATTTAAAAGAAAATGAGTATTAACCCTTTGTTACAATTGCAAAAGACCTGGACATCTAGCTAAGGAATGCCTTGGTAGAATATCTAGTTGTATTTGTTGTAAAGATATGGACCATGAAGTATTGGATTTCCCTAGAATGATTGATAAGGTTGAAAGGATGAATATAAGACAAGAAGACCACAAAAAAGGTCAAGCAATTGAAACCATGGTAGAACCCTAGAAAGAATCAGAGAAACTATTTCTACAGATGAAAGAAACCCTGAATGATCACCGACATGTCATCTTATCAGAGATCTTCAAAGAAAAAGAATGCATATAAGCAAGAATAGGAGACTTTGAAATTGAGTGTGTTATGGATGAAGAAACACAGGTGCATATTATGACAGAAAGAACTTGGGAAACTTTAGGAAAGCCTGCTATGATTCCTTCATTGGGAGGAATAGGATTATTCAAAGGAAAACTGATAAACCTGTGTGGAAATATCACTTGGACATCTATGAATGTTCATGGAACTTTGACAGAAGAAGATTTTGAGATTGTTAAATTTATTGAGAACAACGCTCCATTTTCTGTATTACTAGAAAAACCTTGGATTGAAAGAGATTAGGCTAGCAGGAAAGAAGAAGAATTCTTAGAGAAGAAGAAGCAAGAGTTGAAATATTTCATGACTAGGAGGACCACACACTTGATTGAAGAACAAAAGAATAGATCGAAGTTATTTAACACCAAAGACTTGGATGTCAAAGTTGCAAGAACACAAGGAGACTCGCAGAAGATTGAAGTACTTACCCTAGATGAAGAAGAAGTATTACCCTTGAATATTAGGAAAGAACCTCAACAACACGAAGTTACTATGCCAAGAGAAGATAAGAATCATAATGGAAAAAGGAACACTGATACAAAGATCACTGGGAAAAGGCTAGAAATCTAAGTAAGAAGAGAGATAATATCAAAAATTTATAGAAGGTTCCAGTGGGAACTTTGTAGAAGGAAATTTTACAAAATTGGAACATCATCGGGATATCAGTACAACGCCACATGGAAATTCTCCATGGCAAAGCAATATAGCCATTGGGAATAGTATAAACGTTAGACCAATGCGCCGAATGGGTAGAAAGACATTTATGGTCAGGAATTTCACCACCAGACCATTGGGACCACACCATAACAAACAAAACTGAGTTAATGAAGGCTTCTCACCTGTTGCAAGAGATCTGTTGCCAAGTTATATATTTATCCCATCGTGCCATGCACCGAGAACACTTTTTCCAACTGTGATTATCTGAGCCCACAGATTAGTTGATTTTTCACAGTCATCATCATGCTATTTCCATCCATCCCATTGCATTGAGCAGTTACTCTTCGAACCTGATATATTCAATCACGAACCTGTATGTTCGAAGAACTTAGCGCAGTCGAAGAATCTATGAAAGAGGTACTCATAGAACTCATGACTGAAAGAGTAATGTCGATCTCTATGGGTGTACAAGTGTCATTGACGATAGGAGTGGTAGCCTCTCCGTCGACTGCTCGCAGAGCTGGACCATCCCGAACATCAGCAGAAAAGAGAACCAAGCACAGAGATGACCTAGAAAATGTGAAGTTGATCCCGACCATATTGCCTGACTATATCCCACCTCTGGTCGGTGCAGTGATTCATGATAGTCTGCCAATAGATTTCGAGTACACAATGGTTACTGCGTACCTCCCGAAGGGGATACGCGCAGTTCGAGCGCAGCAGGACAAGATCGCCACATTGAAGTTCAATGAATTCAACCTTGAAGATCGCAAGAACTATAGTATTCTCAGCCTGTATAAATACTTGACCGGGATGAAGGGGAAGAACTCGAAGATAATCAACCATACATGGACTCTGAACCTCGCGCAGTCCACCCTGCTAAATGTAATGAAAATCCCACACTTTGGAAGGAACCAAGAAGTTAATGCCTGTGTCAAGCTACTACTTTCATGTTACCATGGTGGCTACTTATGGCTATATTGTTGTATCACAGTCGATATGACATTGATCCATAGGATCACCGGATTAAGTATGCAAGGACCCAACCTGTAGGAATTCTATCCAGGAAAATCTATAGATCGCGCACTAGCACAGAAGATCAAGGATACCTATGACGATGTTGAGAAGGGGAAGCAAAACTACAAGGTAGCCTCCATCTAGAATGCGCAGTGCACCTAACATGCCAACTAATAGCCAGAAATATAGTAAGGAAAAACAGACCCACACATGTCACAGGCTTTGTTGTTGACCTCATGGGGAAGTGCGTGAAAGGCCTATAGATGAACTGGGTGAAGTACCTAGTCAATCAATTGGAACTAAACTGCCATGAAGAAAAGGATTAGGGCTACAAGTTTCACTTTAGCTATATCCTAATCCTCATCATGTTTGTTTCCTGGGAGATGCCATCATATGCGACCTTCTCGGATATTAAGTTGTTCGAGCCGCTTGCTGCAAAGTTCACCATGCTCTAGTACTCAAGAGATATGAGTAAAGAGCAGCAGTCGAATGTTGTTTTTCATACATATTATCTCCAGCTGAAGAGATCCATCGAAGTTGAACCTTGCATGACTCTGAACACCCTAAAAAGTTTCCCACCCCTGATGAAGTTCTGCACAGATTGGCACTTCATCTACATTATAGCATGAGCTGATGAACATAAGGAACAACTTCAGTCCTACTATAATCTCATGGAAGAGGACCTTAAGGATATCACTAAGAACTGGTCGGTGGACCTCCTTATTCCTGTTGACCCTGTAGAGATGTCTGACCCTAAACTTGACATCCCAGAGGATGCTCACAAAGAACAGGACACACCAGGAACCAACAGAAGGAATAAGACTGAAGAGGTCCAAAAATTAAGAAGCACCTCAAGCAATACTGCTTCAGTATCACTTGACCTAGGGGGTAATGACGAAGAAGAAGAGACAAATGGCAAATAAATTGAACAGAAGCAAGGTGAAGTAACACCGCCTAGAGATGAGGTTGATGCCCTGAAGAAGAGGAAGGTTTCTCCCCCGAAACCTTCTTCCTGGAAGAAATCGAGAGCCACCGTGACCAAGATGCAGACTGTACTCACTATCGATGATTTCGACTTCATCATAGAAGCCCTAAATGACACCTCATAGGAAATCGTGGAAAATAAAGAAACCAAGAAGGAGGAAATGTACGAGAGAATTGAGGTCGAACTTTGAGGGGTACATCAGGCCCTTCAGGGGTATCCACTGCGCCCCTTCCATAAGGAGAACCAGAGTTGGGAGATGAGCCAGCCCAACTCTGCCGACTAGTTGATGCAGTTGAAGCTAGCCTTCGTCGCGCACAAGAAGAAATAGAACAAGCCACCTAGGCCTTGAAGCAAGTGCAAGGCATGATCGTAGAACAACACAGAGTTGCAGAATAGGAGAAGTTTTCTCTCCATGAAATGTTTGAAGAAGATAAAACACAGATGCAACAAGAAAAAGAATAGTTTCTTGCCTAGCAAGTTGAAGTGAAAGAGGAAGTCAACAAAGCACTTATCTCTATGATAGGCTTAGAGCCCAAGGTAGAATAATGAGCCACACATCAAGTAGAGAATCTCATGGAAGCTATCTAATAGCTACAACAAGGAATAACATACTTAGAGCTCTGCACAGTGCCCGACACTCCACAAGATGTAAGGGATCAAAGAGAAGCAACTTCTCGGAGCGTAGTTGAGAGAATAAAGGCCCTTGCCATGGAATGAAAACAACTAAGTGATAAAAGTGCCCAGATGTATGAGTGAATCACTAAGAATCCAAAACTGAAGGCATTGGAGTGATCCAAAAACAAAGGTATTACTGATAAATCACAAGTTAGTTTAATTTACTTTTTGCATCGGATCGTTAAGAATGCGAAATACATAAACTTGTTATCTTGTTTGTGGAATATCAAATGTGACTTTTACTTGATGCTTATTAATGTATAAAGAGATCAACCATTAATATTCATGATGCAAATGAAGAGAATAGAACAGTAAAATAGAAACAGAAATAGAGACAAGAGGTTGATAACGAAGTTCACCAATCATTGGCTACATCTCCGACCTGCTTCCAAGTGGAGGAACTCTTTATTGCTCTTTAAAAATGCTCAAAGTTCTCTTACAATTCCCTTTTCTGTTATATTACATGCTTCATGTCTCCTGTGCAAGAGCTCCTTGCTCAGATTCATTCATGCACCATCAAAATCCTCTCAACAACATGAGAAAAATGCCTCTCAAAACATGAGAAAAGGCCAAAATTTACAAACTGCCCCTTCAAAACCCTACATTAAAAATTCTCCTACAAGCTTCAAAAATACTAGTTCTTATAGTTTTCAAGGCTTAGATGAGGAATCCCAACTTCCCGCAAGATCTGGCCTCTTTCTAGAATCAAATCCCCCTTCAAGTGGCCTAAAATCTTCAAAAAATCCATTTTCTGGGCATAATATCAGGCAAAAATCACCTCTGTAATGTTTAAAAACCACTTTTAAACCAAAAATGTAGAGTAGCCCCCAAGACAAGGCTCACGTCCCCTTTACCAGATCACATGGGGCAACATGGCCAAGTTCCAACACTCCAAGTTCTATGCGCCAACCCCCTTAACTGTCAGCTCCTGGTTTTGGGGCACCTTGCATGGGATCTAGGCTAATCTGCCCTTGGGTGCACCCAAAATTAGCCCTTGGACACGCTCTTGTAATGAAACCATGTGCTTGGGCTTAGCCCTAGCCCCCTTGCACCCTCCTTTGGATATTTGACCCCAAAACTCTAGGAAAGTGGTTTTTTTTCATAAATTTGACTTTTGGCAGGTTGGTAATTGAACTTTTCCAAAGACTTGGAGCTAGCCATGGGTCAGAGGTTCGAATCCCATGGACCCCCAAATAATTTTTACATGCCAACTAGTAGTGAAGTTCCACATGGCTTCCCATGTCTAGTCCATGTGGCACTTATTCATTTTCTAGTTGACCATTGACCTTTGCCTATTTGTGTTTTCGATTAAAGCGCGATAACGTTTGCATACGGAGCCCGTTTAAGGAAGTAAATATACTGTCAGAATCAGCGTGAGGATCTGGTCAAAATGAAATTGGTTTCATCCAATTCTAAGAACTTTGATTTTTGAGCATTTTCTGAGCTTGGGGAGCCTCCTGGATCCTTCCTCCCCACTTTGGAAGCTTTTGGACCACCAAAAGTCTTCTTTTACTCAGGTAAGAAGTGAGGGTACTGCCTCCCCACTTTGTCCTGTATCACCCATCCTCTCTTTTGGGATAATGATCACCTGACTAATCACAACAAACATGAACACTGAGATAGCATTGTTTATCAAAGTAATCATTTCATTTATCGCACAATCATCTATATTCTTTGTCACACTTTGTAGCCATACACCACTGAACAAAAATGGACTAATCAACAATACTGAGTATGAAAATGAATATGACAAAACATGCTTCCCCTTTTGAACAGAAACAATAATCAAAGTATGCAGCTGAACCTTATGTTGTACCTCCGGTGACACTTCATGACTGTTTGAAACATATGGAATCATCTCATGCTTAGAATCACTAACTTCATGTTTTGTTACAGACATAAGTGTTAAACTTCTACTTCCATTTACCATTATTTTTAATTGCCCTATAGCTGCAAAGGACCTGTTAATTTTCATGTGATGAGCACGAACAATGTACTCCTTCCCATCTTTCTCGAAGCAATATTTATTTTCCTCTCTGTAGAATATGGCTTTCCTATCATAAAGGTATGGGCTTCCCAGTACAATTCCACATATGTCTAGTGGCACTATATCAAGCTCTACTTCATCAACATAATTAGAAGTGATTGCAAACTTGATTTTACATTGCTTCGTTACTTGTAAATTGTTATCACCACATATCCATCCCAATGGATATGGTTTAGGATGTGACTTAGTTTCAAGTCCCAAGTTATTCACAACATCTTCACTGATTAGATTGGCTTGTGATCCACTGTCTATAAGAGTATCAACTTTAACATTATGTTTTATAACCCTTATGTGGAAAAGTTCTTTCCGTTTATACTCATCATTTACATCAACTGAACTAGAAGAGCTAGAACTTGCAACAAAATTTATACCTCGGATTCCCATAGCTACAACCTGTGTCTTATCACTGGAATCTAATCCAAGATCCACTTGAATTGTTGCAGCTATGGTATTCTTCCTTTCATGGTTGGCAAACTTCTTTGGCTTCAAGTCAGGATGAAAGGCCCAACAATGATCTTCATCATGGCCTACTTTCTTGCAATGCTTGCAAGTAGGCTTCTCCTTTCTTGTTGTGGTTGTCTTCTTCTCTTTCCTTTTCCTTGCATCCTTTCTTTGCCAAGTATCTATAGAAACACTATCACCAACATTCCCTTTACTTGATTCAATGTGAATAGATTGTACACATACTTCATCAAAGTTAGAAGGATTTAGCATAAGAATAGTGTGCTTAAGATAAGAATGTAAACCACCGATATATTTTAGGAGTGTCTTTTGTGTATATAATGGAATACCCAAATTTAAATATTTCTTACAAAATATCTGAGTATATTCTTGTACACTTTGACCTTTTGATTGCCTTAAACATTGCCAAATCATCATTTCTTGTTGCATGTAAGCTAAAGGGTAAAACTATT
>ML789927.1:470614-487619 GCA_009831015.1 Picea engelmannii | reverse complement strand
GGTCAGCTAGCTCAGGTGCGAAAGGAATTCAGGGACTACAGTGAATAATATGGGAACAAGGCAATGATCTCAGGGTGAATTAATCTCAAGTTTCATGCTTAAATTATCACTTAGAAAAAATTATTCTCAGTGTGTGGCACGATGGACTAAGTAGGGAAACTTAGAAATGATTTTCTTGCAATGGGTATGATCCTTCATTAGCTCCTGTTTGACCCGTTATGGTGCTTTTCAACGGTTGGATGACAAACCTTTATTTGTTTTATGCCCATTTGGAGTGGAATTCGAACAGATATATCGTCCCCAATGACTATATTTCTTCGTCATGGAGAAGTACTCTATGTCGTTGTTCTGATATCTCAGCGAAGCTCCAATTCTGCAATGTTTCTTTTTGCGAAGTATCCTCTAGAACTTCTTGTGACCTTACAGTATTAGCCTTTTTCTTTCTTAACTTTCTAGCCTTCTTCCTAGTGAGATTCATCTCAGTAATGCTTTTACCATTTTGATTCTTACCTTCTTTAGTCTTAGTTGGTTCGCACTGTTGAAATTCTTTCCTAGGGTTCCTGGGTAATACTTCTTCTGTATCGAAAATAGGTAACTCAATCTTCTATGGATCCTCTAGTGTTCTCTTAGCCTTGACATCAGGGTTTCTAGTATTAAATATCTGCGACTGACTCTTCTTTTCTTCAATCAAGTGTGTGATCCTTCTAGTCATAAAGTATTTTAACTCTTGCTTCTTTTGTTCCAAAACTTCTTCTTCCTCTTTTCATCTGGCTTGTTCTCTATCAATCCAAGGTTTTCCTATGAGCATGGTAAACGGGGCATTGTCTTCAACAAATTTAATAATCTTAAAGTCTTTCTCTGTCGAAGTTCCATTGACAGCCATAGGTATTTGGGTGAGCCTTCCACATAGGTTTACTAGATTTCCTTTGAATAAACTTGTTCCTCCTAGGGAAGGGATCATGGCAGGATTTCCTATAGCTTCCCAAGTTCTTTCTGGCATAATTTTCACTTGTGTTTCTTCATCAAGAATACAGTCAATGTCAAAGTCCCCTATTATTTCTTTGACTTACTCCTTTTCTTTGAAGATCTCTGGTAATCGAACATCTTTATGTTCCTTCTGAGTTTCTTTTATCCGTATTAATATTTTTTTTTATTCTTGTTGGATTTCTTCCTTTTCTGGATCTGCCTTCTGGTCTTCTTGATTCAGATTCATCCTTTCCAACTTAGTTGGGACACAGATATGTGATTCTTAATCTTAGAAAGTAATTTAGAAAAGATCGTTCATCAGTATTTAACCCTCAAGGCACTCCGCAGATGGCACAGAGCACCGAAACATTCACTTAGATCTAGGTTAAGTTAGCACTTAACATCAACAAAATAGGTTTAGCACTCTACACTTTCATATATGTCATATCTACACCCATACATCTAAGAAGCACAAAGAAAAGTCGATCTATCTAAGAGTATCATAGCAAAGCACATAGCAGAATCATATCAAAGCATAACACATGAAAATAAACCAACACATTAGGTCAAAGCACCGATCACACCACACAAAGTTACCATGGTTCACCCCCACCCTTGGACTACATCCACAAAGTCTTCTTCTTCTTTATTAGCTTTGGTCAATCAAATTACAACATAAAGCTCACACTTGTACTCCGCATAGGACAGGAGATCTGCGCACACCTCACTAGATCCTCCTTCCCTGAGTGGATCTAGCACAGAGCCTTCTTACAATCCATGCACTCGGCACTTACAACACTTGTACTCAGCTCGGCAAGTCGGTCACATAACATACACAAAGTCTTTACTAGCACTTAGCTTATCTTCTTGTGCCCTCTTACATTGCTTAGCTACTTATTTATAATTTACAAAATAGGCCTAAAACATGGGTAAACCCATGGGTCGACATCCCTTTCCCATTACATTAACCCAAAACCCTAAAAGGGCCCCAAAAGTGGGCCGAGATCCCATGATCTGTGCTTCGCTTGGAGATCCATTTTTGGCAGATTGTCAAAGTCCAAAAATGGTCAAATATGACCAAGTGTTCCTCAAAACTTGGCAAGGGACAACATGAGTCAACCACAGTCGTCGATATTTGAGGCTATAAGATCTAACAGTCCTGACTAATTGCGGGATTGGAAATAACACGATGTTTAATTCACCTTTCAATCTCTGCAATATATCCCTGTCATAGATTTGGTGATTGTGCATCCGACGGTCACGATTTAATTTGACTTAATATGATCTTTTGTTGGATCTACCACAGTCATAGATTTTTGAGTTTATGAGATATGATGATCTAGAGTGATTGCAGGATTGTAACTAGCAAGTGGTTTAATTCTTCTTTCGCTCTCCACAATTCATCCATGTTGTTGATCTAGCTTTCAAATCTGATGGTCACGATCCTCCAATGGTCCTTAAGCCCATGGTCACTCATATGAACGACGTTCATAATATTTAGATGATCAACACGGTCAATTTCTTGATCAGACGGTTGTTGAGGCTTCTCACTCTGAACAGACGATTGTTGAGACTTCTCATCCTGATCTTACGCTTTTCCTTTTGAGCTTTGATCTTTGTATTTTCTAACCCTCCTGATCTTTTATCATAGGAACATTTTTTATCCTATTGTGATCAACAATAATAGTGAATTTCTTCAGCCTTTCTTCTATCTATTCTTCGTATACTTTTCTTCCTGATATTAACCTTACCGCTCTTATTATTATGACTTGTGACATCAATGACAACACATGAATGACAATATGTCCAACAGATCTTGGGTTTGATATTTTCCCAAATTTGATGTAAATAGATTATAATTGTTGTCTAATAGTGGAGCATATCAATATGCAATTATAAATTAAATTATTTTTAGGGATCTGAGATCTAAATCTGAACCTAATCTCTGTTTATAAAAGAAAAATAAAAATAAAGGAAGGAGGTTTAGTTTTTGTGGAATTTGAAAGAGGGATATAGATATGGAATTTGTAAAGAGATTAAAATCCTACAACATTTTACACTCATTGAATCAAACATTCTGATGGTTAGACATTTGTTTTACCTTTGTCTCTCATTTTTATCTATCTTATTTGACTGAGTTTTTTTTTATTAAATTATTTGTTTGAAGGATTGCATCCAAATACTTGTTTCAAGTTTCAAAATATTTTTTTGAATTTGAAAATCTCCTTTATGCAAGTAAACAAATTGTTATCTTGTGTCTTGTATTTTCTCTGCTCTACCTATGTATCTAACCTATTAGTGTGAATGTCTTTGACCAAGTGAGTTGTTGATATTTTTTTATTAAGAGTATAATCGGATCCATTATCTTTCAACTTATCGATATTACAAGATCTTTGAAACCAACTTCAAACCATTCTTGACCTACAAAAACCATTTCAATAACTGTGGTGCCCTAGCTCTTGTGCCATAATAGTCTGGTGCATACTTTAGGGATAACACTCTCGATTAAAAAAAAAGACTTGGCCACACACTTAAAAAACTAAGAAATAAACATGTTTTTTTTCATGTATTTCCAATTTATCTCATTATGGGTTTATTAAAAGTATCCAATGTGGGTTTGAATTTTCAAGTATTTCCAATTTATCTCATTGTAGGTTTATTAAAAGTATGTTATGTGCATGAGATTTCAATTACACATCAATGAGTACATCAATGTAAATTTGATTAAACCCATAAGAATATAAGTAAAAAAAAAATACGATTAAAAATATACTATTAAAAAAGTAGTTTTTTCTTTCTCTGGAGTTAGATTCGCCAAAAAAAAGGACTAGTAGAGAAATAGTCATGAGATGAATATTCACAACTAAATGAAGACATAGAACCTCCAATGCCAAGGAGGTCAACTGGAATCGCTCACAAAAGAAGAATCCATTTTTACCTTAGTATGTGACATTGTTAATTCTCCACTTCAACCTAACACAATTAAAGAACCCATACAAAGTAAGGAATGAAGTAATGCAATGGATGTGGAGTTTTCATCAATGCAAAACAACAAACCTTGAAAATCATATACAATAAAACTCTAATTTATGCTCAACCTGGAAATACAAACCCACCATTAGGACCCATTCAACAATAGAATTAGTGTCAATAACAAAAAATGATTTGAGTAGACACATAAAACACTAAGCAAGAAACACATTTTTTTTTTATGTAATTCCAATTTATTTTATTATGAAATTATTAAAAGTACACATTTTTTTAATGTAATATCAATTTATCTTATTAAAAACATAAAATTTGGATGATAATTTAACAATAAATAAACTCATAACAACAGAATATGACTAATATTAATTATTTTTTTAATTCATAAATTTTATATTATTATTATTCTTTAAAAACTTATTTTAAACCTCAACATTTATGGATTTTTACACAATGTTGAGAGTGTTTATTATAATAAAGAAAACTAATTTGGTGAATTTATAGATTTTTACATAATCTTTAGAGTGTTTATTATTAAATAAAGAAAATTGATTATTATGGGCTTTTATTTGCTTGTATTTAGTATCTAAACCTTTGTCTTTATGTTTATCAATTAATTTTCATTAACTTTCCACGATTTCAATGCAAACATAAATAAGTATTATGCCACTCTGATGCTTTTGGTACCTGAATAATTATAGATAAGTGCTCAAAGTGTAATCTTATTAGTCCCTACCGAAGGCGTAGATGGACTATAGTGATTAATAATTCTTTGACTTTATATTAGTTTGTAGTTTTACTACAAACTTTTTCATACTTTCTAATGTTTGACCTACATAACTAAAAGAATTATTTTTTATATAATAAAAAAATCCATATATGTCATGATCTGATTGGATGATAGATTTGAGGTCTTATTGCCAGCTTCGCTATTCCCAATGAATTATATGTTGCCATATCCAAAGTTTTATCATGTACAGTACATTTTTTTATTTGTACTATTCATATTGAAATGTTTAGATATCCAAAGTTTATAGTGATCGATAATTCATTGACTTTATATTAGTTTTTTGTTTGATTACAAATTTTTGCATAATTTCTATTGTTCGGACTACAGAACTAAAAACATTATTTATTTATTTATTTGTTATAAAAAAATCCATATATGTCATGATCTCATTGGATAATAGATTCGAGGTCTTATTGCCAGGTTATTATTATTATTATTATTATTAATGTATTTCTACTATTATTATTAGTCCTTTGTATTTGTATTGAAATGTTTGCATACCGAAGGTTTATATCATTGACACCTTTTCTGAGGTGCTTGAATAGGCCTGGCAACTTAAATGTTTACATGGCGTGAGGTCCTGAAACATGACCGACAACTTAAATGTTTGCATACCACGAGGCCCTTAGTCAACCTGACAACCTTAAATGTTTATCTAAATAGGATTCTCAGAGTACATTTTTCCTTAATTTTCCATACAATGTTGCAGTGAATTTGGACAATATTGTTGTCCACTGCTGGTTGAATAGGAATTGTATGTTTCATACTTATTCTAGGCTTAGAATGCAATTTCGTCATCATTGAAGCTACATACATTGTTTCCTAGTTCGGTGAGTGGTTCTTCTTTGTTGGTTTGTCGATTGTTGCTTGTTGTTGTTTGGTTCACAATTCAACCTATGTTTCTGCCTTACATCATTTCAGAGTAAGTTTCCATGCCATAATTTCATTTTCTATTCCTTCTTTATTGTTTAGTGTTTGTAGTTTTCAAGTAAGAATGTTTTCTTATTTCCACTAGCATGCTCATCAAATGTTTTCGGTTCCTTCTGTGCTTCGACTGCAGTTTGGTAATCATTGGAGAGACATATGTTGTTTACTAGTTCGGTGGTTGTTGCTTTTTCTTTGGTTCGTTGGTTCGTTGGTTGTTGGTTGTTGTCATTTGGCTCAAGTTTATGAGTTTGGGGCCCTGGGGATAAAATTGGGTGTGTTCGTGCTTTCTCGTTGGTTTGGTGCGTGTTGTTTTATTTTGTTTACTTCAGCTGTGCAGGGTTGGGGTCCTGCGCTAACAGTTGGAGTTGCTTTTTTTATTATTATTTTATTTTTATTTTTGGGCGCTTTATGGTGTTTAGACCCTTCACCCACGAGTGGACCTGCGGTTGTGTTATTTTCTGTGTCTGGCGAAGTTGAAATCTCGTACCTGTTCTATGCATGCCTGTTCTACTATAAAATTTTGTTGATACTTCAGTGTTGACATGATTGAAAATAATGGCATAAGAAATAGTTGGACAACTACATGTGCAATTGCATTATCTGTTGTTTTTTTGTTAAAATAAAACATGTGAAAACTGTACTTATTAACTATATATGGTGGAATAATCCCATATCACAATACATGTTATTTATCCTCTACACAAATTGGTGTGACCACGATACAATTTGTCTTGTACTTGAGATATGATATGTACACCAAAGATACTGCAAAATTATATTTCCATATCTGGAAGCATATCTGGATACTTTGCCATGGAAAACAAAAATCATTTAGCTATGGGCATGCAGTTTCTTAATATTTTGTGGCTTGTAATGTATTTTGGGCAGGGAATTTTTTTATATATTTACAACCATGGATGGAGAAAAGAAAAGGTCCAGGTTTATGTCTGTCTTTTATTCTATTCATTGATTCTCATTTATTGTATGTACATATTAATTGTTCTCCGGTGCATACCAGCTTGCATTCATGTTAATTGTATTTTGTGCATTCCCACATTCAAACAAACATAATAGCTAGAGAAAATGATGGAGTCTTCACTGCAGCGGTGGAAGAGGAGATACAAAGGTACATGCTTGTATTGCTATTTCATATTCTGTTGTTTTGTATTTCATTTATTGTTTGTATATGTGTTCACCTAGTTTATTGTATGTAGATATTGCATGCCTTCCTACATAATAACTTATATTCATTACATGGCTTCCTGCATACTACCTTCCTTCATGTCCATTGCATTTTTCCTGCATTTCTACATTTAAACAAACAAAATGGATGGAGAATATCATGGAGTATTTGGTGCGAATGTAGACAAGGATTTGCAAAGGTGCATACCTGTGCTCTTATTTCATATTCCAGTGTTGAGTATTTCATTTATTGGTTGTGTATTTGTTGTACTTGTTCTACTACTTTTCACCTTTTTTTCTATATGTATATACTATGTATCTTTCTTCTTATTCTCATGTGAATCGTATTATGTTTGTTGTTGCATTGAAATAAATAGAACTATATTTCTTTCTTTTACATATCTTTCTTCGTACTAACTTTCCTTCATGTCCATTGTATATTTGGCATTGCTACCTTGGAAGAAACAGATTGGTTGGACAGGAAGATGAATTCTTCTATGCAACAACAGAGGGGTTTGTCATACAATCTTTGAAAAGGTATACCAACTGCGTTAGTAAATTAAATGTACAAAGCGTGTGGGGGCATATAATATTAGAATATAAAATGATTATTTGGCCTTTGTTCCCTCCCCATTACTACTTTTTCCATTTTCTATTATCCCTTTTGCTTTCTAATTTCTCTGTTTAGTCATCTTTCCGAAAATTCCTGGTGCATGGGTTGGTGGACTCATGAGTTCACATTTATGGCCGCACTTCTACCTTATTCCATAATTTCCCACTTTGTCGATTGTGAGTGTCGGGTTGGCAGGTTCAAGATTGTGCCTTTGGCTTCCGAGGTTCCGCGATATACAGATTGGCCGTCGTGCCCCACCATCACGCCCTATTTACTATTACACATTTTTTTAGTCAAAAAACCGATTCATACAATTTTACCATCGGGTCCTCATGTTTCCTGAGTATCCCTTGACACCCTATTTTATATTTTATCTCCTTCCACCCTGCATGTGCCATTAAGAAAAATTATGGACAATATACAATGCATATGCTTGTTTAGTCCTTCTAATGTTCATCTACACATGCTTGCATCAAAATTTTTTGGAATAGTGACATGGCCATGAGCAGTCAGTCATCCCAGACATCAGCAGACTGACAAGGCCAAAGGTAAGGATGCATACATTTTGTTCCTAGTATGTTTACCAAACAAATATACTCAACTATTTATTCATCTATGGAATAGTGAATATGTTGATGTCATATGCAATACGTACTTTGCAGTTCACAAGAAGTATCAAAAAGTACAAGTGAGACGTCGAACATAGTGTAGGTTCCAAAAACTAAGAGGTCTGGTTGCAAAACTTTGGCTCCATAGTTCATCCAAGTTGTGCATCTACTTGTAAATTTATGCCAGGAAAAAAAGAAAACAAAAAAAAATAATGCACACTACCATTCATTTTACTTTTCCTGTTAAAAAATTGTCACCGGGTCTAAACTTATAACACCCAAAATACTATCAATAGAGGGCTTAAACAACCGCCGAAATGGACAGGTGTTCATCAGGGACATAATGTTCGTCTATAGCACCTACTTGGACAAAGAAAAGAAAACTAGATCCATTATGTGTGATGACATGACAGACAAGGAGGCCATGATGACAATCACACTGACTATTCCTACACAACTTGTCCAAAAACATGCAGAAAAGATATTGCCAGGTAATGGGATATCCATTAAAAATTTTAATATATTTCCCAAAACAGTATATGACCGTGGTTATTGTGATCAGATTATTTCTCTCAACGAAACAAGTATTATGGAAAACATTCTCACTATTTCTTCAGAATATTGTTTCGTCCCAGACGCAACTATCAGCCAACTTGCACAGAGAAATGACATTTACCCAATCAAAACCATTGGCGCAACTATCACACTGGTGAGGAAAATTGGCTCGCAACACATTCTCCATATAAAAGATGGAGAGTCATAGAACGACAAGGAAATGGTACCGTTCTCCATATCCAATTTTTTCCTTCACTTTCGCATGTCCATGTATCTTGGTTAAGTTACACAAATATTGCACTGTTCCATGTTGTAGCTGCAATTGTTTGATACCTATTTAAAAAAAAATTCGTCAATGGAACAACAATTACTTAAAGGGCCCTGGATGGGGTGACTTGTAGCGATAGGATGCCATGAGGGAGCCAGCCGGGACGCAACATTAAAACATTAACCGGCCAACATCCCCTCACCATTTAACTCGCCATGAAACAACGTGACTGCATTTACCCGATGAGGCTTCTTGCTTGCGGGAGACGTACCAGTCAGGCTCGCATCATTCAGCCAGCCATTAAGGCTATGGCGGTTCGGCTCGTTTTAATTTTCATTGCTCGAGTTGTTGGTGTAGAGAACTAGCCGCTTTGGGCAGTCTTAACTCCAGTGGAACTACAAACTCGTCGCCGTTCCTTTGTTAATTCGCAGACGCAGGGGCCGCATCCAGTGATTTTCCTTGCGCTTGAAAGTCGAGCGACCCCTCGGGGAAGCAATTGGGCACCCCACCAGACCTCCACCATGCCGAGACTGCGAGGGAAACCATGGAGGGGAGCAGCATGGTACTCTGCGGAATCTAGGCGGCAGAGGAAATAGAAGTTTGAAGCATCTCTAGCCATGGCCACCTGACGGAGGAAAGAGAGGCCACGAATGCCACCCATGGCGTATGTGGTTGAAGAGATTCCGGAAGGGGGTGTGGAAAGAGTACCCGAACACCTGCTATTTACAGTGCCTGAGAATTGGAACCCGCCTTCGAACTTTGGTCAAGATAGACGGCCCTCATCGGCTGGCAACACGGCAGCTCCCAAAGCCACTTGCACCGAAGCGCCCTACCCCACCTGCTACATAGAAGAGGATTTACCCTCCGACTCGCTCAGGGTGGTGACGCAGGATAAACCACAGGTGCATGAGCGGGATTCAAGTGAAAGCCATAGCCAGGCACAGCCGTTCTCAACCAACTGGGAAGGCCTCAGCCTCATCTTCGAGATAAGAAGCCTGCTAGATGACCAGATCTTCCGGCTGGCGAGGATCGACCACCGACTGGATATGTACTTCGCGGCCCACTCCAGGACACATCCGAAGCAACAATTCCCAACTTGCGTGCGTGCATATTCATTCCCAACCGGATGGAAGCAGACAGAGGACCAGCACAAGTGCGCAGGCTAACAGGTTAATGGATGTTCAGAACTGGCTTTTGTTTTGCTATCTTGTTATCAATTAAGCTTTAGGCCATCTAGTTTACAATTTTCTTAGCTTTAGCTTATGGTACTCAGTTGCATTTCCAAGACTGTAAGTCCTGGTTTCCTTCGGGCGGGACGTTGCATGAAGAACTTAGTTATTTTTGTGACCAGGGTGACACATGGTAAGGGATGCCCAGCTGTCCCGGTTTCCTACCTAGGCGGGACAACTGGCATCCCAAACAACTTTTGTATTTTGATTAAAGTAATATAACAGGTCCCACCCCCTTTTTATTTACAAAAAAAAAAACAATTACTTAAAGGGAAATTTCCACTTATTCTCTTCAAAAATATAACAAAGAAAAGGGATGTTAGAGAAAGGATCTTTCGCACAACCCAAGCAACATTTGTAACAGAATTCTGAGAAGACATAGTACAGGATCTGAAGAAACTAACTAGATCTACAATTGTTGTGCGTATACATCTACATATTCATCCTCACTTTGCTAATACAAATAACCTTCACCAAAGTTCTGCGGTTTTTTTATTTTTTTATTTTTTTGGGGTGCAATTGTATATTATATTGTTCAATATATTAATTCCTATGCTCACATTTCTAGGTTGAAGGTGTTTTGATTGCAGCAAATGCATCTTCGACCACCTTTGAGCCTGTATGTTAGAAATGCAACTCTCCTTCTTTTGCTTATGCTTTGGTAAGTGATGATACGATTGATTGTCTGCGATGCAGTGAAAAATGTCCATACATATATTGAAATTGCCTCAATGCTTCCATCCGAACTGTGGGAAACACAACCATCCATTGTACAATTAGACAACCTCTATTACAAGATGTGCTTCCTGGGTTAGAATAATTGTCATATGAAGCATACCTACAAAAAAAGGAAAGAAATGTTTACATGTTGTCTGACTTTCGGATACATAACAAATTTACCTTAAATGAGGACAATGCAATATTGCATATCGGTAGGAAAAATAAAAAATAAACAATCATATCAAGCTTTGGCATGGAAACAAAAATATCTCATGTATCTCTGTAATATTTCTTCAACACTCAGATGAATGTTCGTCGGACTCAAGTACTTGAGAATCTAATTACAAATGCAATCGATGTTGTTAGTTTGATGTTTTCTTGCATCTCCCAGTAAGAATTTTGCATATTTGTTTCGGTGTGCAAAAAAAAAAAGGTAGTTGGTTGTGGCTTTGATGGAGGAGCCTGCACATTTTTTGGGTGCCCAATTTGGACAATTGTTTTTCAACTATATATCCATGACAGGATTTCTACATTTTTTTTTGGGTTCCTGAATAAAATAAAAGTTTGTCTCCAATTGTACATTTATGGTATGGTATCTACATTTTCTCGATGCCCTAATTGAAAAAAAAAGGACTGAACATGGATTGAAATATCAGCTTGAGATTTTCAGATCTCTCTATAGAGATTTCACATGCATAATATTGGTCAGTCCAAAAATGGGAAGAATGACAACAAACCCCATAAAAAGTATCCAATTGTAAATAACTCGGGCCCATCCTTTGAACCGTTGAAATAGATTTCTCATCTGGGCAGAATCATCAGGAATTTCCAATAATATTGGAAATTTGGCATTGTTAAAATTAGTAGTGATAGACCATGGTAGTATCAAAAGAAAATGTCCATAGTGATATTGCTTAATGGTAAAATAGTAATCGACAACTTTCTTGTTCCCCATTTTGATATCTGGTTATCGCTAGCATGCAGTGGTGAAGCTCCGCTGGTTTTGTGTTGTTTTCTATTTGGTAGACTTTTGTTCATATCCCATGGCCCCGGTTATTTTCTCATGGGAACATATACCAGATGTAAGAGAAAACCAATTCCATGATGTGTTTATATATATATATATATATATATATCAAATTGTTTGATGCAAAGGTCAATGTGTGCTTCTCTATGGAACCTTGTGGGATCTTGCTTGGGGCCTGTTTGGTGTTTACTTGGTTCTTGGTTGTATGATTCGTTCTAGAAAATTAATAATACATTCAGGATATTCACATTTTTTCTATCATATTAAATACTATAGAGGACATTCTTTTCCCTTTAATATAAGTTATGTGACGCAAATGTAGTATGTGCCTAGTTTTAGCACTTTTCCTTGATTGATGAACTTAGTAAAATTAATCTACTGGAATAATTTGAAATTTTGGAAAATTCAAATTCATCGTTATTTGTAACACCCTGTTTCCCCTAGTTTGTAAAAATAACTGGACTGGCCAAGAACTGTGGAAAACTCAGAAATGTGAATATGTGATGTGAATGGACCTTGTGGAAAAGGTCGATGAATGTAAATAATATTATGAATTTATATTGCAGGAATGTTGAGAGGGGATATGCTGAAAAAGAGACCATGATGGCTGCAGAGAGGCGGTGGAAGGCACCTGGAAAGGTGGCGTTAACTTCCACCGAAAATCCATACTGTATTTGGACTTCACTGGCCCAAAGAACCAAAAGCGGCTCACTGGCCCCAAATTAAAATGTCTCGCAGGCTGGTAGGTAGATGGATCCTCAGGAATTAATGAGGGATGGGGAGGTGAACCGCCCATCCGTAGAGCCATCAGTCCTGATCAGCGCGAGGGAAATCACGCCACACACAACCTCGTAAGAGGATAAGGTGTGGGGGAGAAGCGATTGGGGGTAGACGTGAGGGGGGGAAGAGAACTCTGGCGATATGCAGAGTGGGTGATATCAGAGAGGAAGGAGAGTAACCTTCGCTCCTGGTCACTGGAAAACAGAGATGCAATCTCACAACATCGTGGTCTCAACTCGGGGGGTGGCTAGTGGTAAATCCGCTAGGAGTCGCTGAGCCTACGGTTGGGTGGAAACGAGTACCCCTCTCAGTAGTTGTATAATCCCTGGTGTTACTTTCTGATAAGTGTTTTTCCTTTACATATTGAAATATATGTATGCTGACATTTATGATCATAAGCTGTGAAATCATGAATGACTTCATTATAAGAATGTTTGTATGGTGTCTTGATCAGTAATGGTAGTTGTATGTTTATATGGAAAGACTATGTGTGGCTTATGCTCTCTTAAATTGTTATTTATATGCATGATGATCTAATTTAGACTTCACGCCTGGTTCTCGAGAGAGAGATACCCTTATCTTCTTTAGATAGTACCCTGGGTAAACCTCCCCATAGAGATACCCTTCTCGAAAAACCCATCAAGAACCTAAAAAAAGGATGTGAAGGCACAAGGCCTTAAGAAATCCCTGATAAGTATCGAATCGATGGACGAGATCCCATCGGGAGATCGGTGGTCACTCACGACCGTCAGATAAGAGGAAGAAGTTAGAAAGTTAAGTGCCTTAACCTTGATAGGTGGTTATCGACGGACAAGATTATGTCGGGAAATCTGTGGTCACTCATGACCATTAGATTTGGTAGAAGAAAGTAGGATGTTAAGTTCCATACCCCTATGACCTTCTATGTCTTCATGGGTAGCGAAGACATCGGGATCGTAGATCCCCAAGGTCCATGAGAACATCTGGGCCATTAAATTTTCCCCATCCAGGAAGTCGTGGGAGAATGCACAAGTTAGGAACCTATCTGAACCGTCAGATATTGGCTGGAAAACCCGACAGCCATTGGATCTGTCAGGAGATACCCAAGGGTTAAACCCCTAGTGAATAAGGGCGAAAGCCCCGAAATGGATTTGGATCGTTCGATTTAAGGAGGCCACGTGTCGTGAGATTTCCCAGTTCGGGAAATCGGGAATTGCGAACTTGGGAGTTCTGGTGATGAGAGATCGGGACTTTCCATGGTGGAAACCCCGAGACAGATCTGGATCGTCTGATTTAAGGGGGCCACGTGTCGTGATATTTATCATTTCAGAAAATTGGGAATCACGAACTCGAGAGTCCTGGTGACGCGAGATCGGGACTTTCTATGGTGGAAACCCCGAGACAGATCTAGACCATCCAATTTAAGGAGGCTACGTGTTGATAGATTAACCGCATCGAGAAATCAGGGATTGAGAATTCGGGAGTCCCGTGATCGAGAGTTCAGACTCTCGTGATGATAAATCCCAATGAACGGATGAGATTCTTTCGGAGGATCTTAGGGTCTATAATGACCGTCATATGTGGGGAAGAGATGTCAACTTTAAGCCAGGGCACGAGTGCGCCTTAGGATAAGTGGCTAGAATATCTGGATGGCCAAAGTCCACCCACCCAGATCTATGGCTGGGGCTTCATTCTGGAGCCCCCTTGTTGTTCTGCCTTTAGCGGTGGGGGGGGGTCCGGAATTGAATGTGCAACTCGAGAATGGTCAAGATCAATTTGCCTTGATCAACGACATTCAAGCAAATTCCGGACCCCCCTTGCCATTCTTCCTTTAATGGGGGGGGAGGTCTGGAATAGTGTGGCATGTGAAGTGGGACCCGTCTCCTGTCACGTCGCCCACCATGTCATGTCTCCCCTCTCGCCACCTGTACTCCACTCAACCGCACGACAGGGCCCTTCCTATTTTCCATATGCTAACCCTGTAGGGATTCATCCCCATTGGTGAGTTGCTAACCCTGTCGGGGTTCGGTGGTTGCAGAGTCGAATGATTCGACATCACTGTAGCACCGAGGCATGAAATACAAAGAGGCACCATGAACTATTTGACCTATGATAATGACCCGCGATCACATGGGAGCAGAAAGAGAGAAAGAGCTAGCTTGTGCTAGGCCTCCGTGGGTAATTCGGGGGCTCTGATTGTTGAGAAATCAACGAAAACGTTTGATTATGGTAGTGGGTATGTGACATTATTAATACTTGCAGTGAATCTGACAGTACAATAACTTTACTTACACATCCCAAAATTGATTTCCTTGTATCTTTTCGACGCTTCTCTTATACAAACAGATCCTGAAAGCTATAAGTATCGCTCGATGTATCTATTCCTTGATTGAAGAAAATGTTCACATGTTTAATGCACTTCATAGTTATTATTAACACCATCAATGGGGATTTATTACACCAATTCCCACTTCCTAAAATTTCCATCCCCTTTCCTTTTTTCCATCTTCTTTCCATGTCTGGTTACTTACTTGTTTTTTCGAAAAATGTCTAGGTGCGAGAGTTGGGCCAAAACCTGGTCAATTAATTGGCCACCAGGTTCCGAGTTTGCCGTATCCAACACTTATGTCCCTTGTTTCTTCATATACATATTGCAACCAAAGAAATTTCATGACCTACAATTTATGCTTTTACTAGTGAGAACTCACCAGGGGTTCGAAAAGATTGGAATTAATAAATGATCAGTAGATTTTATTCTGTGAGATGCTTAGCCCTTTTCCCCTTTTATTCTTCCCATCTATTATCGCTTTCTGGTTATATACTTATTCATCTTTATATGATCATGGGTTCTAGGGTTGGAAGGCTGACATATCTTCATCTCCATCTATATCCTCACATAACGAATCTGACCGACCGCTATTCCTTTCCATACTTAGCCAATTTTATGGCCATGGTTGTTGGGTTGGTGCTTTCAAACTCTATTGCTTATTGTTCCTTGATATACATCTTGCACTCAAAACTTTTGTGATTTCAATGAAATTTGCGAACCGAACAACATCCTACAAATCGGGAGATGATTTACATTTGAAACAGAAATAATCTATTAATATATATTAATATAAATACTATTGGAATAAATATAAAAACTTTCTCTTGGCCAATACTTAGCCAATTATCTGGTCACCGGGTCTCAAGTTTGTGTTATCCAACACTTATGTCCCCTGTTCCATCATATACATCTTGCAGCCAAAGAAATTCCATGATCTGCAATTTATGCTTTTACCAATGAGAACTCACCAGGGGCTTGAAAAGATTGGCATTAATAAACGAACAATAGATTTTATTTTGTGAGATACTTAGTCCCTTTCCCCTTTTCATCTTCCTATCCATTATCACTTTCTTGTTATATACTTAGTCACCTTTCTATGATCGCAGGTTCTAGGGTTGGATGGCTGGCATATCTTCATCTCCATATATACCCTCACATGAAGAATCTGACCGACCATTGTTCCTTTCCATACTTGGCCAATTTTATGGTCATGGTTGTTGGGTTGGTGCTTTCGAACTTGGTTGCTTCTTGTTCCATGATATACATCTTGCACTCAAAACTTTCGTGATCTACAATTCCGCCGCAAACTCTTCGAACTTGCAAGATTCACTCTACGAGGGTTCAACATTGTGTTTCCATTGTTTTTATTCCTACAGACAACACCCAAACTTCTGGGATCTATAAATTAGCAAACAAATTCCCCTTTATCTCATTTTTTAGCACGTTTCCTTGATCGATGAACTTAGCAAAATTAATTCCCTAGAATAATTTGAAATAAAAGAATATATACTATGTGATTTCTAATGGAACTATAATATGAATGAGAGGACATTAAAATTCAAATTTGTCATTGTTATACTTGCGGCGAAGCTAACAATACAAAAACTTTACTTAAACATCCCAAAATTGATTTTCTTGTAACTTTTCGACACTTCTCTTATACAAACAGATCCTAGAAACTATAAACATCGCTTGTTGTATATATTCCTTGATTGAAGAAACTGTTAACATATTTAATGCACTTCATAGTTACTGTTAATACCATCAATGGGGCTTTCTTATACCAATTCCCGCTTCTGAAAATTTCCATCTGCTTTCTTTTTGCCCTCTACTTTCCCTTTCTGGTTACTTACTCGTTTTTCAGAAAATGTCTAGGTGCGAGAGTTGGTGGATTCACATATTCATATTTCCATTTTACTTGTATATCACCATCCCGACCGACCGCTTCCCCGTTTCATATTGAACAAACATTTTGAATCACGGGTTCCCAGATAGGCGGGTTCAACATTGTGTTTCCATTGTTTCGTCGCCTGCAAACAACACC
>ML789927.1:423512-440437 GCA_009831015.1 Picea engelmannii | reverse complement strand
TTACCTTAAAAATCGTCAAAATTTTATAGAAACTATATAAAATCCTTAGAAATTTGAATAGTTTTACAAAACTATCGCCAAACATTTTACATTTTGCATATTAATGACTAGTAAGTTTGGCCCATGTTTCTACATTTTAATATAGATTTCCATCCTTAAAATTTTCCCTAGAGGTATGATAAAGCTTGTCTGGAGAAAGTATTGTAATAGAGATCTGCTTTACTGGAGGTTTCCCACTCAAAGAGGCAAGTGAACATTGCTTTCTTTGAATAAAGGTATTATTTCTGGTATCTCTCTCAATATTTTGTTGTTACCTTCAAAATTGTTAAAGATTCATGTTTCTGCATAATATATTACATCTGGTACCTTACAAGTGGTATCAAAGCTCCTTCTTGGGAAAACATTGTGGGTTAAATTTTTTCAGGGTAGAGACGCATTCCAACGTCTTTAAGATACAATGATCTATCATTTAGCGCATGAATCTGTGAATGGGTAAGAATACATGTAGGGAATACAACATGTTTTTAAGCTCACATTGTTGGACACCCTTGTAACCCTTGTTGGTACCCCTTCGAGTGGTAGCGCATCAGAAAAAACATTTATATGGACTAACCAATGTATCTTGAAACCCTCCATAGATCAATCGGTCGACCACCTGCATACTATAGTGCCACCAAGAAAAACACTCGAGAAGATACTCTCTAGTACCTGAGTAATTGTGTAGTATGGCTAAGGGTACGGTCAAGCCTCCTTAGTTGGTGCCCTGAGATATTGGGCCAAGTACTACTGTTCGACCCAACTTGTATATCAGAGAGAGATATAGAATAGGGAAAACTCGTGTCCATAGGTGCCCTGCAAACCCTAACTAGAGGGGAACATACCAGACAAGGTACAAATAGGATTTTCTAGCCACATAACTTTTCCCACTGCATTCTGGTTGTGAATTGACTACAAAATATTTACTACTAAGAATTTGGGAATTCTGATGTTGCAGAAGTATTCAAATTAGAGTATAACTCAGTAGGAGTAAAAAATTTTTTTATAGTGGTCCCACAGACACTCTTATTTGGTACCTCTACCGTTGGATTCCTCTCTATGTCCTGATTGCAATGGTACCTATCACTTTTCATTCTAATTTTTCTGTGGACTAGACCCCCCTTCTCGACACCCTCCTTTGGGACCTCTCCCATTGGATTCCTCTCTTTGTCCTATTGTCGTGGTACCTGTAATTTTTAAGCCTATTCTTTCGTGGACCTTCTCCCCTTCCTAACACCCTTATTTTCCACCTATCCCAATAGACTCCTTATCTTTTGTTGATTATTGAGGTATAATTCTACCTAAGTCTCCACAATGGCCCCTACCACCAACACTCAGAAGATGGAAGAGTTGGACTATAAGGTAACCAACATGCCCGAGAACATGGAACATCACATGAACACCCTCAACCAGATCTTGAACTCCATCAACTAGAACCTGAAACTCCTCATCCAACAAGTCCAAGACCTTGGGTCGCACATCAAGGGTAAGCACCAAGAGTACCACTTTGAGGCTACTCATTCTTCCCATTGTGAGAATACTCATCTTTCCCACTCCCCTTGGGGTTCTCCAAATTATTGGAATAAAGTTCCCAAAGTTGAGATGCATAAATTTGATGGATCAGATTCGTTCGGGTGGGTATCCCAAATGGAACACTACTTCTCCCTCCATGATATTTGGGATGATGAGACCAAACTCCATGTAGTGGTTTTGTACTTGGATCAAGAATGATGGAAATGGTGGCAATGGCATAAGAAATTTTATCCAGGACACCTAAAGTGGACCATGTTCACCAAATCAATTTGTCTCTGCCTTGATAGGGAATCTCATATTTTGGGACGACACACCAAGTTGAAACAAACAGGGTCAATAGAAGACTTCATCACCTTTGAATAGTTGGCTATTAGAACTGAAGGCTTATCTAATGAGTTCTATATGGAATGCTTCCTTTGTGGATTAAAGGACACCATTCAGGCTCATGTTTGCATGCACCATCCTGTTACCTGGTTGCAGGCATGCAAATCATCATTGGAGGCTAAGACCTTTCTCCATGCACAACCCCTTCATTATATAGTTCCCAACCTCCCTCGCCCAAGAGATACCCCTGATCTAACCCAAAATTTGAATATCCAAAAGGTATCTCCTGGAAAAATGGTTGAAGTTCGGAAGAAAGGACTCTGCTATTACTGTTATGAAAAGTATTCGCTAAGCCATAAATGCCGTGAAAAAAAGTTATTTCAGATTGATGGGTTAACTTCCACCTCCTCTGAGGATAGTCTATCAGGTGAGGTCCTAGACTCAAAGGACACACAACCAATTTCTCCCATCCCTGATCCAGTCACACCTCCTGTGGAACTAGAGGAACCCATCATATCTCTCCATTCCCTCATGGGTATTTCTGCTCGATAGACATTAAAAGTCAAGGGATACATCAAACATTGGTCGATCGTGGTGTTGATTGATAGTGGTAGCACCCATAAATTTATTCATTGCAGGATCATTGAGGATGTCAATTTCTTTGTTAGAACAATTTCTAATTTTCAAATTCTCATAGATAATGGTGGTACACTGAAATTTTGGGGCCGTTGTGAGAATGTCAAACTCCAAATGGGCGATTATAACATGAAAATTCACATGTTTTCCATTGCCATGGGTGGTTGTGATATTTTCTTGGGTGTTGAATGGATTCACACTCTAGGAGTGATTACCATGGATTATTAGGAGTTATCTATGAGATTTATTCAAGATGTTCACACCTATACCCTCCAAGGCCTACAAGTTGGCTCTCCAAAAATTATCGGTTATCATCGGATGGAGAAAATCCTAAAGAAAAGCCACCATGGTGTGATTGCTCAAATTAATGCCATATAGGTACGTGATCAATCATCTCCAACAATATATCTTGATCTACAACTGGTCTTGGACAAGCACCACATGGCCTTTGAGACAGTTACAGATTTACCCCCTTCCCGGGGTGAGCATGATCACAACATCCCTCTCCTTCCAGATAGTCAGGCCCCTGATGTATGTTCCTACCAATATCCATTTGTTCAAAAAATGAAATAGAAAAAATAGTACAGGAATTACTAGAGGTCGATGTAATTTTCCCAAGTACTAGCCCATATTCAACCCTTGTTGTGATGGTCTTAAAAAAAGAAGTTTCTTGGCGCATGTGTCCATATTTTCACACCCTTAATAAATTGACCATTAAGGATAAGTTTCCCATTCATTTCATTGATCATATTTTGAATGAACTCCAGGGCTCCTATTTCTTTACAAAATTATATATTTGCTTAGGCTATCACCAGATTTAGATGAATGAAACAAATATACAGAAGATCTCTTTCTGAACTCATGAAGGTCATTATGAATTCTTGGTAATGCATTTTGGACTTTGCAATGCCCCATATACCTTCCAAAGTCTCATGAATAAAATATTGAATCCCTACCTTTAGAAGTTTGTTTTTGTTTTCTTCGAGGACATCCTCATTTATAGTCACACTTTGGATGTCAATATACACCATGTGAACAAAGTACTCCAATTATTACAGGACAATAAATTGTTTGTTAAAAATGCCAAGTGTTTTTTTGGGACAAATGAGGTTGAATACTTGGGACACATTGTGGGATGTGAGGGGGTAAGAGTGTACCCCAAAAATATTCAAGATATGTAGGATTGGCCAAGACCCACAACCTTGAAATGGCTTCAAGGTTTCTTGGGCCTCACAGGATATTATAGGAAATTTGTCCACCATTGTCGAAACATTTCCCAACACTTGACCGACCTTCTTAAGAAGAATTCAATTCATTGGAAACCAATATTCGAGTATGCATTCATAGATTTAAATAATACCATGTGCACTACCCCCGTCTTAGCAACCCCTTATTTCAACAAAAAAGACATTGTGGAATATGATGCTTCAGGCATTTCTATTGGTGCATTTCTCACACAAGAAGGTAGAATTCTTTCCTTCACTAGCCAAGCTTTGAGTGGCTGCAATTTGGGAAAATATAAATTTGAAAAGGAAATAATGGCCATTCTCCATGATGTGCACACTTTGTGACCATATCTATTGGGACGTCGTATTCAGATCAAAACAAATCACCATAGTCTGAAGTATTTCCTAGAGAAGAGGTTATCCTCCCCAGAATAGAACAAGTATTTGACCAAAATGTTGCGATATGATTATGGTATCATATATAAAAAAGGAAAATGCAATGTAGTCGTAGATGTGTTGTCAAGACAATATGAGGATAAAGGGTCCCTCTTTTCCTTATCATTATCAGTTCCTAATTGGATTCAGGAAGTGCAAAAAGAGTGGCTAACCCACCCAACCATATCATAGGTGATTCAACAACTTCAAGAGGACTGTAACCCGTCCACTGACTACACTTGGAAAGAAAATATCCTACGGTATAAGGAGTGCTTATTTATGTCTTTGACTTAAGCACTCAAGCCCAGGATCTTAAAGGAGTTGCATTCATCTGCTATTTTGGGTCACTCAGTATTCCAAAAGACGTATGCTCATGCTCACCATTCTTTTTTTGGGGAAGTAATGAAGAAGGACATCCTTACCTTTTTTTCCGAATGTGATATTTTCCAATGCAATAAAGGTGAAAATTTCAAGACCCCCGAAGCTCTATAACTGTTACCCATTCTATATTCTATTTGGATTGAGATCTCGATGGACTTTATCGTGGGCCTTCCAAAATTGGGAAACAAGTCAGTCATCATGGTCATGGTCGATCGTCTCTTAAAGTATGCCCATTTTTGTGCCTTACCACACCCTTTTACGCCCACTATGGCATCACAATTTTTCATTGATCAAATTTTCAAACTACATGGCATGCCAACATCCATTTTGTTCGATCGCTACCCAACTTTCACTAGGAGAATTGTTTAAATTACAGGGCACATAATTGAACATGAGCACAAAATACCCACCCCATATGGATGGTCAAACAGAAGTTGTTAATAAATTTTTGGAAACCTACTTGCTTTTTTTTCCTCGGAAAAACAACATCACTGGGTGCAATGGTTACCATTGGCACAATGGTGGTGCACCACTTCCTATCATATAACAACCAAAATGAAACCATATGAAACAGTGTATGGCCAAAAACCACCTACAGTAACTCCATATATTCCAGGAAAATCAAACAACCAGGCTATTGATAAGTTGTTGCAAGGTAGAGAAGCTACCCTTGTGTATTTGAAGGATAACCTCCAGATGGCCCAAAATTGTATGGAGCAATAGGATGACAAAAAATGTTATGAAAGGGTTTTCCAAGAAGGTGATCAGGTGTTTCTTCTACTCCAACCTTCTAAACAATCCTCACTCAAATCCCATGGCCACCACAAGTTGGCACCCAAATTTTATGGCCCCTATCATATTATCAAATGTATTGGTCTAGTTTCCTACAAAGTGGCCTTTCCATTTTCCTTCAAAATACATCTTGTGTTCCATGTTTGAAGAAAGTGGTGGGTCAGAATTGTAGATTTCAAACCATCCTGCCTAAATTAGATGAAGAAGGCTCAATTTCACTGCAACCATAATACATCCTCAACATGTTTGATCATCACTTGTGTGGCCGAAATATCAAAAAAGTGTTGATCAAGTGGAAGGAAACATCTCCAGATAATGCAACTTGGAAACCAACAATCAGATTGCAACAATTTCCACATCTTCAGCCTTGAGGATGAGGCTTATTTTGAAGGAGGAGGGAATGTTAGAATCCAACCCTAAACCATATTAGTTAGCCATTACTTAGCATGATATATTTTCCATGTAATAAAGGCCAACATTAGTTAATAATGCCTATTAAATAAATGAGAACAAGTCAATGTAAGAAGACCTAGTAGAAGCTTCCCCTTCTAGAAAGATCTTCCTCTAGAATGTTATTTAGAATATAGAATTAGTATAAATAAGAGTAAGAAGTATGAGAAATATTGTCTGGAGAAAGTATTGCAATAGAAATCTTGTCTACTGGAGGTTTTCCCCTCGAAGAGGAAAGTGAACATTGCTTTCTTTGAATACATGTATTATTTCCAGTATTATTTATGGTATTTCTCTCTAATTATTTTGTTGTCACCTTGAAAATTGCTAAATATTTTTGTTTCTGCATAATATATTACATTTTCTACCTTACAGGATCAATGGAGGAAGTATTGGTGTGAAAAATCCATAAGTATGGATAGTTTTGTTGTATGGGGAAGAGTTGTGAGACTCTTCCCATCTATGTAACTAGGATAGCACTACCCTCTTGTAATGTATTTTTTTTGCTTCGCAGTATAATAAACAAAGTTGGGTATTAGGCACCACTGGTGTCGCCCACACTATATTTGTGTCTCTCGTGTTTCATATGTTTTATGTTGTGTGCTAGAATGACTATGGGTTAAAGAATGTTAACAAATGTCTAAGTATAGGATTGAGCTTCAAAAAGTAAAGGGTGTGACTCGTCCATTGCCTAGAATAAAGTATGGGTATGCTCTAGGTGAAGAGGCATAGTCTAGGTGAAGTATCCTTAGTTGAGCCAAGCTTCCAAGTGAGAACCTTCATTGTGTCTCATGTCTACAAGATGCCAAGGTTAGCCTGGGGAATGAATCTTGGGGGAATGACAGATGGTATTAGAGAAATTTCACAAGTATTGCAACGAAGAACTTTGCGAAGACATAGTGCACAGTGTTGGGCCATGAATATGACCTCTATTTTGCATATCTTTGACTTGTTTTTCACCTGTTCTGCACCAGTTACCAACATCTTATATCTCCTTTTGACAAACATCTATCTATTTTTCTACATTTCTAGCCTATATCCTTTTGCCCTGCCTAACCATGTTTCTAAGGTAAAAAGATCATCTTTTAATACATTTTGCAAATGTTTTAATCTTTTGAATGTTAATTAAAAGAATGCATACTATGATTAATGGACTAATGCGATATTGGGATGCAACTCTTTTGACTACTCTATTGCAGATTATCACATGTTGACGTGGCCTCCTTTTTGCTCGTGAAGCTTCGTAAGGTTTGATGCCACTTCAACATACAAGCTAGACTCCTATTCAAGGAAGAACGCATGCAGAGACACATTAACTGGAAGTTGTTATTAGAGGCGAATCTCATGACACTTCGTGTCATGAGATTGCCCATTCAAGTTTATTATGTAATTAATATTCTGCGTAATGCATGGCTTTTCCATTTTTAGCATTGGTAGTTATCTTAGATGGAGGATCGAAGATCCAAAAACAAGGATTAAAAAAATTATAAAACGATGGGTCTGCCCCGGTATGGGGGGGGAGGAGCGATGGTGTAAGCTGGAATTCTCGAGAGTAGAAATGGAGGGGAAAGATTAATAGTATGTAGAGAAATGTAGTAGAGAGTAGATTTACAACAATTGTATTCTTTCTTTTCAATAAAATTCAGAGTTGTTCTTTTATGAATTTTTCTGTCTCTATAAATTTGTGATTCAGTAGATATTTTATATGCCCGGAACATATTTTGTGATTAGTGTAGAACTAGTGCAGGATTATTACAGAACGAGTACAGAACAGGGCAGATTAGCATAAATTCTTTCTGCAGTTTCTTTTATGAATTCAGGAAGTGGATTTACATTTGTTACAAACTCTCTCTTCAACCCTGCACATACAGTGTTGGTTCCTCTAAGTCTACCTCCCCGGGTTGACAATTAAGTGTTGTGAATAGATGGTATATATTTACCACCAACATTTTTGGCATCGTTGTCGGGGAGGTACTAAAAAGGATTGGAGATTGGGTTTTGTTTTGTGTTTGTTGAAGGCCAAGGGGAGGAGGAGTTGTAAGACGGAAGGTAAAGACCTACACAGCTACTATCGTAGGGTCCTCCAAAGCTTTGTCGAGTAGTTAGATCTCATCAAGTATTTCTTTAGAAGCCAGGTGTGCTTTCATTTCAGTAGTGTTCAAGTGTGTTTTCATTTCAGCAGTGTTAGATTTCATTCAGCAGTAAGAGAGTTTTGATTTCAACAGTATAAGAGGGTGTGCATTTGATTCAACAGAAGTAATCTTCCTTTTAGAAAGAGTGCCTTTCTTTTCAACAGATATTCTTTCAGCAGGGTACTATTTCTTTGAGTTTTCATAGAGCAAGTGTGTTTTCAAATTTCAGCAAGAGGATTTCTTTTGAGACAATAGATATTTTCATTTAGCAAGTGTGCATATTTCATTTCAAGCAAGTGTGAGTTTGCAGATTTAGTTTTCAGAATTAGTTATTTTCAGTTGGTGTGACTTATGTTCTTCTAGCAAACCCCCTACAACAAAAATAAAAAAATAAAAAATAAAAAGTCAGCTAATGGATCCAGGATTGATTAAACGGAAGAAGAGATTGTTGCAGGAACTTTATTGCATTCTAACAGAACTTGAAGAGATCTCTGTAGTTGAGGAGATAGCAGAGAAATTAGTTGATCCAGTGTTTCCTTTTAAGCACCTATGCCAACCTGCAGAGAAGACTGAGCAGTTAGACATTCCATCAACAAAAGAACAGGGTATGCATGATTACATTGAGCAGTGGTTTCAATCTTCTTTACAGCTTTGATATGCTCTTCTCCTTCAACAATTTTTGGAAAATCACTCAACCGGTGTTGCTTACTCAACATACCTTGGTAACTATGCACATGTATATGTTATCAAAGGGTATGAATTTGTTTTTGATTATGTTGAGATGGTGGCTACATTGGTTATTTTCCTATACTTAAAGAAATGATTCTTTTTCTTTAAGTAGGTAGGTAGGATAGTGAATAAAGGTCAGCACCTTCAAATAGTTTGTGTTTTCTGCAAATAAAAAGAGCATTAGATTGGTTTCAAAAGGATCCAAGGGCACTTTGTTATTTTTCAGCTGTATGATTCATTAAAATCAAAGGAGAAACAGGGAGAACTTTTATAATGTCTCTATACCAGCATAGCTGGGACAAAGGCATTGTGGTCAACATGAGACATCTATGGAAAAGGGATACACATGGGCTCTGATCTTCAACACCTGTTACAAAACATGAAAACAATAAGTAATGGATGAGGTATGTGCTTCTTTATTTAATCATTCAAATTATTAATACATTTAAATTTATTAAATGAATGATTGATTGCCGCCATCCTTCCATAACGAGATTTGGCCTTTGATAAAATGATTGCACATGCCCTCCCCCGATAATGATTTTATCCTTACCATGTGGTGCGTTCTCTCCATTACTCTCGCACAATTTCAAACATGTACTCTTTGTACCTTGAGAGACTCCACTTATGATGAATCCTCATGAACATTATCTATCCCATGATTTTATATAAACTTTTCCATGATTGAGATCGTATCTCTGCAACCACCTAGCCCTTTTCATTTTGAGCTGAGATTGGATGAAGACCTCAACTTTGACAAAGTCGAGGACTTCATTGTTAAACCAAGAATCAAAGAAAAGTCTTTAGCTAGCCCTTATCATTCAAATCCTATGACCAAAAGTAAAATTGCTAACCTAGAGGAAGCTCCTACATTGGAAACAAATTTCCAGCCAAGTCCAACTTGGAGCATGTCACGATTATTAGAAGAAGTTCAAAGACGGGAAGAAGGTGTTGAAGACTTTGGGAAAATTCCTAAGGAGGAAGAGATTGTTCCAAAATAGGATGTTCAGGACCTCATTGGTAACCCTGCAACTGATGTTCTTGACTGTCAACATCCTGTAAATATTGAAGACCTTGTTAACTTTGTTTTGAATGTTGTTCAAGGTTCTGCTGAAAATGAAGTTGAAGATTATAAGAAAATAGAAGAAGCCCCTGAGGTACATGAATCAATGTCTACACCAATGCAAGAGAATGCTGATGGAAATTCAAAATATTTTTCTCCTACAGATTTGTTGAACCCTCCAGATGTTGATTCTTGAAGTGGCAAAGGATGTATTTCCCTTGGAAGACTAGTAAGAAGAAATGTGCACCTAAAGGAGAAACTTCAAGAATATGAAGTTCTTAATAGGCATATAGAAACAAAAAATGAGTTGAGAATAATCCAGAACACCCATCTTAGAGCTAAGGTAGAGCGGCTAAAAGGAAGGCAGACAGAGTTGTTTTTAAGAAGATGTAGAAGATTAAGAAGATTGCTCATCAGAGACAAGCAAAGATCAGAATATTAAAGAAGCAAGTTAGACAGTTGAAGATACAAACAGTTCCTGGTTTCCAAGTTCTCATTAATTCCCCTGTTCCTAGTCTTGTTGCATGAGGACATGCAAGTACTTCATCCTGGGGGAAATGTTGGGCCATGAATATGACCTCTATTTTGCATATCTTTGAATTGTTTTTCACCTGTTCTGCACCAGTTACCAACATCTTATATCTCCTTTTGACAAACATCTATCTATTTTGCTACATTTCTAGCCTATATCCTTTTGCCCTGCCTAACCATGTTTCTAAGGTAAAAAGATCATCTTTTAATACATTTTGCAAATGTTTTAATCTTTTGAATGTTAATTAAAAGAATGCATACTATGATTAATGGACTAATGCAATATTGGGATGCATCTCTTTTGACTACTCTATTGCAGATTATCACATGTTGACGCAGCCTCCTTTTTGCTCGTGAAGCTTCATAAGGTTTGATGCCACTTTAGCATACAAGCTGGACTCCTATTCAAAGAAGAACATATGCAGAGACACATTAACTGGAATTTGTTATTAGAGGTGAATCTCATGACACTTTGTGTCATGAGATCACCCATTCAAGTTTATTATGTAATTAATATTCTACGTAATGCATGGATTTTCCATTTTTAGCATTGGTAGTTAGCTTAGATGGAGGATCGTAGATCCAAAAACAAGGATTAAAAACATTATAAAATTATGGGTTTGCCCCGGTATGGGGGGGAGGAGAGATGGCGTAAGTTGGAATTCTCGAGAGTAGATATGGAGGGGGAAGATTATTAGTATTTAGAGAAATGTAGTAGAGAGTAGATTTACAACAATTGTATTCTTTCTTTTCAATAAAATTCAGAGTTGTTCTTTTATGAAGTTTTCTGTCTCTATAACTTTGTGATTCAGTAGATATTTTATATGCCCGGAACACATTTTGTGATTAGTGCAGAACTAGTGCAGGATTAGTATAGAACAAGTACAGTATAGGGTGAATTAGCATAAATTCTTTCCGCAGTTTATTTTATGAATTCAGGAAGTAGATTTACATTTTTTATAAACTCTCTCTTCAACCCTACACATACAGTGCTGGTTCCTCTAAGTCTACCTCCCTGGGTTGACAATTAAGTGTTGTGAATAGATGGTATATATTTACCACCAACACATAGTATGATAGGTTTTTCATAGTATAGGAGTGGGGTGACCCGAGGTGGTGTGACTCCATGTACAGAGGTGGATAAATTTGTACAATGGAAGTAGGCTGTGAATGACTCAAGGAAAGTTGAGTCAAGTGTCCCACTGTGACCTCAAGTAGAAGAGACTTGGTTTGTGAAACAAGGCAAGATCTACAAGGACTTGTAATAAAGTACCTCATAACCAAGAGGTGGACCAAGGGGTGCTCCCACACGATCTACAAAAGACGAGAATAACGCAAGTATGTTGTATTGTGATACTATTTGTCTTTTTCACTTAGCATAGACAGAGTGGCAAGGCTTGGTTTGCAACAAGCTATGAAGGATTGGTGCATTGGGTGCCTTGGATGGAAATTTTGGCAACCAATACCATCAATTGTGTTTTGTGGATATGGTTATCAATGGAAGAACAATGCAATATCTAGTTGACTCAGGAGCCTCACATAACTTTATGAAGATTGAGGTAGCGACGGAGATAGGACTTAAAGTATATTTGTATGGAGCTATGGTGAAGGAAGTAAACTCTAAGGAAAAGGTAATAGTTGGTGTTGCCTCTTTAGTTCACATTCGACTTGATAAGTGGGAAGGTCAGGCTAACTTCGTAGTGATGCATGTGGATGAATTTGAGGTGATTTTTGAGTAGGAGTTCCTAAGGAGGACACATTCTATCCTCATTCCATGGATGAAAAATATGGCTATACTTGGTGAACATAAGGCTTGGGTTGTGCGAAAAATTGCAAGGAAGTCTGGTGGAATGGTGCAAGTTGTGTTTTCACTGAGTATGGAGAGATAAACAAGGCAGAATGGATCAAATATTTATGTAGCAGTTATTGGGGAAGTGCAAGAGGATGGAGTGGGGATGCCTGTTCCACCTGAACTCACTGACTTGTTGGGTGACTTTGCAGATAAAATGTTGAATGAGTTGAAAAAATTTCTCCCATCACGATGCATTTTTTACCACCATGTAGAGCTAGAGCCTAGGCTGCAACCACCAACAAGATCTGCTTACTAATTTTTTGGACTTGAGTTGGAAGATTTGAAGTGGCAGTTGAAATAATTGAATGACATAGGTTTCATTCATCCATCTAAGTCACCGTATGGTGCACTCGTTCTCTTCCAGAAGAAGAAGGACACTTTATAGCTAAGTATGTGTTTAGATTACCAAGAATTGAATAAATAGATTGTAGAAGAGTTCAACAACATGCTACAGTGCATTATAGTTGACGAATAGACAACAAAATGCAACTCCTCATTTTGTAACATAGGGCTATTGTGGAGTGAATCTATCAGTTGTGGGTTTCATGAATATTTTGCAAGATCGATTGGAGATAGTTTTCACACACTTGACTAATGCAATAGACTAAATGAAGTAGTGGGAATATCGTAGAAGGAATAATATAGAATTCCAAGTAGGAGATTTGGTCTTACTCAAGATGAATAGATATCAGTTCCCACCACCTAAAGAGATGGCTCCATCTCTTGTGCGAAGGTATGAGGGACCGTTCAAAGTTATTGAGAAGATTGGAAACATCACCTACACATTCGAGTTTTTGTTCCACATGTGACATGTTCATCATGTCTTCCATGTTATCCAATTGAATTCATGTGAAAGGGATCCAGATGACCTAAGTCGATTTGATCCATCTATAGCACTGGCCATGGTTGCAAATAAGATAGAGTTTGAGGTAGAGAATATTTTTGCGCACTACATATTGGGATGGGAAAGAGGTCAAGTTCATGAGTACTTCTTCCATTGGAAGGACAAAATCGATGAAGAGGAGAGTTGGGAGAGATATGAGTCCTTGTGGAAATATAAGCACAAGATTAGGGATTTTGATAGAGGTCGCTACAGATTGCAAGTGTTGTGGAAGTTGTTGGGATAACAACAAGTTTAGTCAGGGGGATGTAAGGCCTTCCATGAAATACATCGAGTTTTCACACTCCTTGGACAAGTCAGACAAAGATCACAAATGGGATGTGATCAATTGGGTGACAACTTGTCTTATGGGCGTGGGCAGGAGCACCTTGGAGCATGATGGTGATGTGCGAGCCTAAGGGAGAACACACCCTTATTTCCTTACGATGGATGATGAATACTTGGGTTACATTTGGGCAAGGATGGGGTAACTTGGGAGCATGCCCAAGGAGTGGACCTATCTTCCCTTGGCAGCAAGGGCAGACCATAGAGGTTGGATGACCCCATCGGCACACCCATGGAGATTCAAGATGATCAACACAAGGAAGAGAACAAGGAAAGAGGTGTGCGCCCAAGGATGGGGCACGTAAATCCAAGAGATGCGATGGTTTATGGGTGGATAGGATCATTTGGGAACATTGGGTCCATGAAGGGGCACAACGGTTATTTTGATTGTGACAATTCATGAAGGGGTGCAACACACCCAAAGGACATGACATTTCACATTGGTAACCTTTGGAGTCCATATAAGAGCACAATATGCACAACCAAAGTCATGGAGAAGTGAACAAGGAAAGATACATGAATTAGTTTGAGCTTGGGCACAAAAGTAGGGTGCACCACAGGATGAGGCAAGGAGGAGAAACGAAGGAAGTATTGATGTGAACAATATGCAAGTCTAGACAATTCTATTGTATGGGGAAGATTCGTGAGACTCTACCCATCTATGTAATTGGGATGATAGTTCCCTCTTTGTAATGTATTGTTTTTGTTTCTCAAAAATGAAGTCGGGTATTAGGCACCAATGGCGTTACCCACACTATATGTGTGTCTCTTGTGTTTCACATGTTTTCGGTTGTATGCTAGAATGACTAAGTGTTAAAGAATGTTAACAAATGTTGAAGTATACAATTGATTTCCACAAAGTAATGGGCGTGACTCGTCCATATCCTAGAACAAAGTATGGGTATTCTTTAGGTGAAGAGGTGTAGTCCAGGTAAAATTTCCTGGGTTGATCCAAGCTACCAAGTGAGAATAACCACGGTGTCGCAAGTCCACGAGATGCCAAGGTTAGACTGGGGCATGACTCTTGGGTGCATGGAAATAAGGATAATAAAATCATGTATGTAATGTGCAAGGATAATGTTCTTGTTATAATCAATTATCAAGAAAAAAATTATATTCCTTCAACTTTGTAAAATAATTGAAAAAAAAATAAAAGACGAGAACCTTCTCCCTTCTCTCCCATTACTAAATCCTTTTACCAAAATTTTGTTTTAGTTAATCTTTTCAATTTTCTCTAAACCTTTTATTAATTTTTTTCCACTTTATAATTTTTAGAGTGTCCTCAAAGAAACTTATAAAATTTTATGGGAAGTTTACTCTTCTTGGGACATATGTTTAGGACATCTACAGTAAAGTTCAGAAAGAAACAATAGTATAAATAGTCAACATTAATTTTAAAAGAACAATATTTAGGAATTCAATGTATTTTGAACTTATCTCTTTATGGGGTCACCCAAAATTCATCTGTAAGCACTGGTTGGACGAATGATTAAATTCAGTGTCCAACGAGTACCCACAATGCATACTTTTAATAAATCCATAGTGAGATAAACTAGAAATACACTAGGATCAGGAACTAGAGATAAGAAAACTCAAACAACTAAGATCTTCCATAGGATAAACCACTATCTCTTAGGCATCCCTGATTTATTCTACTACCAATTTTTGATCTTCCACAAAAATATCATGGGAAACAATCACCAAGATGCGTGTACTACATTAACACACCACACAAAGGTTGTGAACTGTCATCCCAACATGGATGCAAGAATACACATGCAACAATAAGTATATACAACAAAAATCCGATTTATACTCAACCTGAATATACAAACCCACCATTGAGACCCATCTAGCCAAGAAAGGCTAGTATCAATAACAAAAAATGATTTGGGCAGACACATAAAACGCCAAGAAAAAAACATGTTTTTTCTCATGTATTTCCAATTTATCTCATTATGGGTTTGTTAATAGTATGCAATGTGGGTGAGAATTTTTTCCAATTTACCTCATTATGGGTTTAATAAGTGTATGAAGTGTGGGTGAGAATTAAATTCTACATCAATGAGTACATACACTTAAAATTTGACTAAACCCATAAGGATATAAGTCAAAAATATTATTAAAAAAGTAGTTTTTTTCCTCTCTAGTGCACTTGTTTCTAAGTTCACTCTATCTCTAGAGTTGTGCTCCTCTTGGTTGATTTCTCTTCAAACATTGAATTTCCCTAATGCTATTTTTTTTTATCTTTATTAAAATATTTATCTTTATTGTATAATTTGAATTTGGGTGAGTTGGTTTCGTTAGAGCCCCCCCTCCCCCCCAAAAAAAGGATTCTTAGAGAAATAGTCATAAGATGAAGAGCCACTGCTAAATGAATATAAATGACCTCCAATGCCTTCCATCTTCCACTCAACAGTGTGCTCCTCTTCAACACATCCTCTCCTTTTGTAACAGTTCAGAAACATGTTCATGTGCCTATCTTGTAGCATTTGTCCCCTCTACTCCATTGCCATACTCTACAACATGATTATGATCTACAACAAGGTTATCACTTCCTGTAGCCTGTCACTCACTCGCTACAGTTTTTCACATTTTGCAGCCATTGATATCCTACATCAACCAATCCATGTCACATTTTTCATCCATTCATATCCTACAAAAACCAATCTTTGTTGTAGCCACACTGTCACGTACCACAAATACCTTCTCCATGTCATCCCTAGGACAATTGGGATGCTCTTGTATCACTTTGAACACTAATGGGAGTATTAAATAATTTGAATGTATGATGTACATGTTAGGAGTTAGTGACACTCTAATATTTAATACAAGAATAAATAAACTTAAAAGGGTATTGACATGGTCTAGAGAAATATGCCCTACTCATCAATGAATTGATAACTTGAATTACAAGCATAGGTTGAGATTGGGATGTTCAAGACATTGAAGTATAGGGTGAAAATGTCTTTTAAGTATAGGATTTCTACTCATACATCTCCTAATGGATTCCCCCAAAGAATATCTCATGTATATCAGTAAAAATATGTCTCTCCAGCCAATCCTCTGTACTCAGATTAGGGTTCTTGTTCTAGGATTCAATGAAGTCCTTTTCTTGATCCTCTATCCACTTTTGAGTCTCTATATTTGATGGGAACCACCTTGAAATTCCCTCAAGAAGATTCTTGTCCCGACAACAGAACCATTTGTTGGCACAAGGGCAGACCCAGGGTTCAGCTCCAAGAGCACACCAACAAGACCTAACTACTGGTCGTTTCGACAACACCTGCGAAGAACATGAAGTCTCACCTAAAGAAGTTATGAGGGGATTGCAGGACAAAGGTGTCTACAACCAAGGAGAATATCAAGTGGATCTAATACAAGAACAACACAACATTCATATATCACTTATCATCCATGATCTACTCTGCACATCTACTTATCATATCTAAAATAGTAATGTAATTAAATAATTTAATAATAATACTTAAATAATAATAAATAATAATTTAATTATTAAATAATAATAAATTATTATTTCTTTATAAAAAATATTAAACAATAAATAAATAATTAGAAA
>ML789927.1:392976-417920 GCA_009831015.1 Picea engelmannii | reverse complement strand
GGAAAATTCGGATGCTAGCGATTAGGTTATTCAGTAGGGCATTGCCATCACTACCATGAGATGGCGACTGCCTTGAATTCGTAGAATCCTTCGGCTTCTCTCATTATTGACGTGGTGATGATGTCAAAGTCAAAGACGTGACGGCCATCGTTACACAGCACTTACTTCAAACAGCACTATAGTCTTATCACAAGACAATATATATTTTATTCAAATACGGCGGTGCAGATTGCCATTGAGAAATAGATGTTACAGGCATCTGTAGATGATGTGGGCATAGATTCCAGAATGGGCAACCACAAATAACACAAATTTCTCTGCTGGATTGCCATGGAAGGAAACTTAGTTCATTGATAGGACTGGCCATCCTTCTTTGGATTGTAGATTTTGTTCATGTTTGTTGGATGAATTGAATCTGTAATCTAATTAAATTCATGTGAGATTATGTTTGACTTTTATTCTTCCCAACACTTGATGGGAAGAATAATAAAACATATGAATAATAATGTGATATGAATAATAAAACATATGAATAATAATGCGATATGAATATGCGATAATAAAACATATGAATAATAAACTGCGATATGAATATGCGATAATGAACTGCATAAATAAATTAGGATTCTCAAAGTTTGTATTGAAATGGGCATCCATCAATTTTAATTTGCTGCTGCTGCGAATGTTAAATTTAAATGTTAAATATTATTCAAATCATTTTTGGTAGTCCTGCGATATGAACAACATCTTTTATTTTCTGGTGCGAATGTTAAATTTAAATGTTAAATATTATTCCACAAAGGTTTAACCCCTGGCAGAAATGCCGAACCCTATCGATTACATGCAACCAACTATTTCAGACTAAGAATGTACAGTTTAAGATTGCAGAAGTGTGAACGCATAAAACTGTGAAAAAGCAAGTGAGATACATATCAACCTACCTCAATCTATTTGCAGTCTTTGCCACCGATCTCTTTTCTCCTTTACTGATGCAGTGCCAGCGACCTCTTTTGTCCTTTACTAAGCCCATATAAATCTGAACATAGAAAAGACGCGCATATCAATTCATATTAAACCATATAAATCTGAACATAAAACACAGGCAACTTCATCAATTCATGCGATATGAACTGCGAATGCGATATTATTAAACCATATAAATCTGAACATAAAACACAGGCGCATGCGATATGAACTTCATCAATTCATGCGATATGAACTGTGAATGCGATATGAACCGCGAATATGAACTGCGAATGCGATATGAACTGCGATATGAACTGCGAATGCCATATGAATCTTAACATTAAAACAATTCATATTCATATTAAAGCATATAAATATTAACATAAAACACAGGCGCATATAAATCTGAATAATCAACACAGGCGCAAAATTCGTAATCAACCTCCTGTGTCTTTTGTTGCTGCACAAGAATTGTTTTAGAAATCAACAGTGGTATCCTCAATTGATATGTAATAAGATAAACAGAAAGAAATGGTCATGAAAATCTGCGTCCACTCCTCTCCCTGGCGTCTCGTGGCATAGTGAAACGGCAGGCTAATCCACTCCTCTCCCTGGCCTCTCGTGGCAAAGTGAAACGACGGATACATCGTGAAACGACGGATACATCTCGTGGAATAGTGAAAGGGTTGATACAGTAAATGTTAATAAATGTTTAGTAGACATGGCGTATGAAACAGTCCAGGTAAATATGATTTCATAGTAAATATGATTAATCCACGTCCAGATCTGAAACGTCACTGCTAGGACACCTGGTCCTCCATTGCCATGTGCATCCAGTCCAAGTAAATAACACCTGTGATCCATACTCCATTGCCATGCGCATCCAGTCCAAGTAAATATGAAACGTAAGTGGGAGATTGTAACGCGCATCCAGTAGAGTGATCCATACAGCTATGGGAGATTGCCACGCGCATCCAGTAGAGTGATCCATACATCAATGGGAGAGATGGCCAAACCTAGCGGACATGAAGAGATAATTGATGCTGGGTAAATGTTAAAACTAAAGAGCTAAATGTTAAATTGAAGTAATTTTGTTTGGATTTACTAAATCATGATTCGTGGCAATTGATAAGTTGACCTAGTAAATTCTTAATTATGTTTTGTAAAAGTGAAAAAGTAAACATGATAAACGGATGAATTGATAAATCCAAGAGAGTTAATTAGGCAAATCTCATTCATCCATTTAAATGTAAGACGAAGAATATGCTAGCATCTTGAATTCCTGACCATTAGATTAAATTTAGTAATTAAAAGCATGATTAATCGTGCAAGTCTGATAGGGGGGACGCCTATCGGCGTAATTATTCGCGTATGGATGATACTCAACATCAATGGATATTTCTCTTGATTTTGGTCCATTATGCATGCACTAAAATTGACAACTCTATTCTTGGGGACATCTTGTGCCAATCATTTTACCACCTTATGTTCTAGTGGAGCTTTCTCTTGATGTTTGTATATTCTATATGCACTACATTTGGAAGCTCCATTCTCAAGTAAAATTGTTACAACAAATTTTGCCTCACCCCATGAAACTTGCTTGGATGGACTTTCCATTTCCCTATGCAGACTTGAAGTCCCCTCTTGTACCTTCCAGAGCCAAAAAAGAACATTTTTCCACATATACATGCCCTATCAGTTAGACAACAAGCGTATATGCAGGTTGCTCGACTAAAGCCTGCATACATTGGGTTTGGTACTCAAAATTAAAAATTATGTCGGGTTTCCATGCCATGTCACGAGATCCATGATCCTTGACCTTCCATATACTAGAAACGCTCTGACTCAGCCCTTCAGTTCCATTTGAAAGCTATAAATTGATCCATATCCAAGCCTTAGAGAAAAAAAAAATCAACTTTGAGAGCAAAGACACTCTGGAGAAATTTCACTTCATATTGAGCCTACATCCCTTTATCCTTAAAAGTTTTAACTCCTTGTTTATCCCCCATGCTCTTCCTTATTTGTAATGGATAACCTCATTGACTCCTTTATATGAGATTTCCTTTGGTGGAGGATTGAAGTGGTGGAGGCCCAACTGTAGGGACTTAGTTTCTCGGTTCTGATATGTGTCGTTACAAAAGTTTGTCACATATATACTTTTTCTGATTATTTTAATATAAATACTCTTTTCTCGTCCAATTTATATCTTGCAAAAGTTAAAATTATTATTCCATGGTAGTATTTGTCATGTATGTTAATGGATTATGCTAATCTATATGATAACATTATATATTGTTACCATATGCGTGCTTATGTAGACCCCCCTATTTTCCCGGGGCTACTTGACCTCCCGGTCAAGGATATTCAATTTCCTTGAGTCGTATTGACTCCTCAGGCCTCTAATGGACCCCCCAACTTTAGATACACAGGTCCTCCCTTAGCTCCATGTGCAGGTTCTGCAAAACCCACATTTTTTCCCCTTGCTTTGTTCTCTTTTAAAAGATTCAAACAATAGGCGTTAGCTCCATCTGCTAATCCCCTTCCACCACATGACTTCAAGCTATGACTTAAGGATTCACCCCAAAAGGATCTAACCCACACTCCTCCATATATAAATGAATTAGATATACCTCGAGACTCCCATCTGTTATCACCAGCAAATGGTTACAGGAATCCAGCATCATCAAAACACTCATTAGTTCACTCATGGACCAAAAATGCATTTCCAAAAGGTCCAAAACTATACAACTAGTTATAAAATCATCATGCGCTAAGACTACACAGTGAGCGCGTGCACATGTGCCATCCATAAATGCAATAAAAGTGCACAAGCACACGATGCATGACTGTGGACACAAAAAACCAAGCACCCCTCAGAACGACACATTTATGATATTGGTCGGCCTTCCACCCACTTATGGTTCAACTTCCAAGTCGATTTGACATCCAAATCTTGGATGAATCCGATTGGGGGGTTGTTCAAAGACCTAAGGGTGCCCTAAAGGGCCCCTTGTTCACACTAAGAATTGGTTACGTAATGCCTCAAATATATGTTATATAAGGAGGCCATGGGTGCACTATATTTTCAAGGAATTCATTTGTATTGATATGATGCTTATTTTCTCTTGGAGGATCCTCTTTCCTCATCAAGAGCATGCAAGCACCATTTCATTTATCCATTCATATCACCTCTTGAGTGAATGTGCTTTGGATTCTCTTCACCATTTCATCGTATTTTTTTACTTGTAAGAAGAGCTCAATTTTGGGGGGTCCAAGATCCCTCCCTTGGAGGAAGAGGGGACCCATATACCTCTCTTTCTATTTGGTGTTTTCTTTCCACTAATACAATCCTTTCCATTGGTGGCATGAATGTTGTTTATTTCTTGTTCTAATGTCCTTATTGACTTTAGTTTAGTTTCTTTTAATGATCTTAGTTTAGTTCTTTGGTTATCTTTTATGTTTTATACTTCTAACTCTTTCCTTCACTGCTGTCTTGTGTAGCTAACCCAACTGGGCTTGTAAGCCTCTCTATTTTGCTCATTTAGGTGACAAAAGAGATGCAACAGATTGACGACTCCACTGGGGAAAGGTATCAATTTCCTCCCCCATTTGGGTTATTTTAGCTCTTCCTTTTGTTTATTTAACTTGTAGGAACCATAACCGGCCCAAGACGACCTACAGAAAGCCAAATTCAAAGCTAAGTTGAGAGAATTTCATTCAAAATTTCTTTCATGACCGTGTAACAACAAGTGCGCGGGTTTTATAACCCATAGGCACATCTACTGAGAATGTGCACGAAACCCCCTGTGTTTCTTAGCGCCCTCTTTGCACTGTGCCCAAAAGTCATTTTTCATTTGTGCATTGGTGCCCAATGTGCCTCTATCTACTCTGTGACCCGTGCATCTGCCCAAAAAATCAAATATTGTAAGGGTTTTTGTGATCTGTTGAAAACCCATAGCCTTCTCAAAATTGATTTCATGCAGATTGTAACATGCACCACACTTAGATATCCTCTCCATATGAAGGGATTAGTCAAAACATAGGCACGTAGGGGGTTAAAATCATTATTTCCTCTTTTTCTTTCATTTTTCCACATGGATGGCTTGCTTTGATTGAAGTCTAAGTTGGAATCATTCTACATCACATATAAAACTTGCATTGGGACTAAAAATTGGATATCAATCATTGAGTATGCTCTTCTCTAGCGCCCCAAAGCAATCTTGAGAATCAAAAAGAGATTGAGGGAAAATTTCATCTCCCTTAAAAAGACAAAATCTTTAGAAGAGGACAACAACCCCCTCGGGACTACTCTTAGTTTATTTTTCAAACAAATATTAATATTGTAATGGGCCCATACATGCCCACATGCTACAAAGATAAGATAGTGTTGAAATTTACTTTCTTAGAGTAAATCACTAGGGAAGTTTAAAGGTTTTGTAATGGGCCCATACATGCCCACATGTCCACAATCTAGGATAGTTTTTGAATCTTTATTAGATTAAATCACAATAGGGAGTTAAAGGATTAGTAAGGACCCACATGTCCACATGCTAGTTTCTTAGGGACTTTAAAATTCTGCAAGGTTGTACCAATGGAATTTAGTTAATTAGGTAATCAAGATTTGTAAGGACCACACGAAGTCCACATGCAGCAAGGTGACACCTAATTTACTAAAAATTTGGCACACTTTCACTTGTTCACACACAAAGTTCACCAATAACTTGTATAGTTTTGTCTAGAAATCGTGGAGGTTGAAGTAAGTATCCTCCAACGGGATTCTGAAACACCCCACCCTTGTTTTCTTGACAAAACTATCCACTCCCACTTAATTTCAACGAGGTTGGTTCACACCCCCAATCTCTCCAACAACCACATCTAAAAATTTTCTTAAAACCCACCAAGTTTTCCTCCACAGGAGGTGCCAAAAGAATTTTTTTAGTCTAGGTAGGATCTCAGGGATAGGCATCCAAATAAATCCCCGTTATTTGGTTCTCACATCTTCAAACAATAAAAGTTGTCAAATAGGGAGATTTTAAATCCTCCAAGTCAAGTGTTCCTAACACCATAAGGCAGGGAGATACCCATGAAGGGTTGAAGGTCCAGGTCTAATATTTTTGTGCATCCCCCCTTGAGGCACCCACCTCTTGGACATGATCCAGCCCGTGAACCATTTTTGAGGTCAAAAATCTAAATGTCGCACTTTGACCAAGGTACCTAGTGACCAAATTTTAGGACATCTACCCAGGTGGCAATTGTGGGCTGCAATTGCACCTTGATCAGATTTTGTGTGGCTATTGGGAAATATTTCTAGCTCTTTCAATATATTCACCATCTACGCCTCATTATAATTGATTACTTCATCCTTCACTAGTTCCTCTTCTGGTGGCTTCAAACCCCACTGTTGAGTGCTATTGGAAGGTCCAATGTTATTTGAGAGGAAGGAAGTTATGTATTTTAGGACACGAGCATTTTTTTTCCTTTGTTCTCCCATGTGTACAAAAACCACCTACCCACATATATGATTTTGTATCAATTGATTTATGTATGATGCTCTAGTGATTACATGCGATTGAGAATTATATTGTGAAGGTCCCCCCCCCAAATAAAAAGAATTATAAAGGCTCTTGTTCATTTATTTTTCTCTCATCACCATTCACACACATCCACTTTTCTAGTCTGACATCATAGGGGACCCACATAATCCCCATCGTTCCAGATGCTTGCTAAATCTCCCTCCCATTCTATGGGGAGTTCCTAGTCTTGCCAACTCATTGGCTCCACCTTCTTATACTCCTATGAGTTCCACTATCTTGGGATTAGATTTGCTTGGTTCCACTCTACTTGGGTCCACTTCCCAAGATCAACCATCCACACACTCCCCTTTTCACATAAGTGGTGGACACACCTCTTCTCAAGGAGGAAGTACAACCCCACCTAACCCCCCTCAAGGGTGAGGTGTGCAAAACACTCACACCATGGCCGAAACTAATCCTCCACCACCACCCCAGATGCCATACTTGGATTCCCTCAACATAAGAGATCTGACTAAAATCACTAATGATCCTATATTGCATAACCCCACAAGGCCTGCAATGCCTACCAAACTTCCTTTAGACATCCCCAAGTTCGAAGGAAAGGCGAGAGACAATCCCGTCAACCATATCATGACCTTTCACTTATGGTGCTCTTCAAATAACATCATGGATGAATCTATCCGATTGAGGTTATTTCAATGCACACTCATTGGACCATCAGCCAAGTGGTATGTAGAAGAAAAATCTGGGTCCCATGTAACCTTTGAATCCTTGGCCAAAGCATTTTTTACCTTCTTTCAACTACCCATTCTCCATGACAATGATCTTGAACTACTCTCAGAGTTTAAAAAAAAATCCTCCATGCACATCGTCAACCAAATTCATGAATGGCGTCAACGACATAGCCTCTCCAAAGTGGAAGCCACCCCACAACAATGTCTCAATTGGTTCCTCAAATCACTTGTTTACCTCCTTGCTAAATATGTGGCCACCTCCTTCCCCGAATATGAAGAAGAAGCCATCAGCAAGGCCCAATAGTTCGAACTCATTTATTCATAGTTGGGGTATTTATATGCAGTACTACATGATGCCCTGAGACTCGTGCCATTTGGCCAAGACAAACCTGGTATGTCTCACTCAGTAGATGGATTGATTGGTACCACTACACACCACAATTCACACCCCTAACAACCACCTATGTATGGAACACCTCAATATCCACCAACATATGGTAGACCCCCTTATTATACCCCCCCCCCCTTATCAATAACCATACCCCTTGTCTTTTCCTCTACTCATCAACGAACGACCGCCGACATCCACAGTATGCCCAGTGGCCCAACCAAGCTCTGGTACCCCCTCTACCTATGCTTACACCGTAAGAAGTAGTGAAAGCACCATGCCTTCCTATGCACCCTATGGATCATTACCATAGCATAATCTGTACTTTCCATTTCCTGGTCCTCCCCAGCCCATTATTCCACCACAAGGACAACCACATGCTGGGGTTAATTTTGTTCAACCCTCTCCCATTTAGCAATATCAAAATTTTGAACAGTTGAATACAACTAATTCATCCCATCAGACAAACAATGCCAAAAAGAAAGGAAAAAAATGAAACAATAATCCCAGACCAGGAGGAAAGAAGAACCAACCTTCCAGGGGCAACCAGAACTAGGGGAACCAAAACCCCCAAGGGGGTAATAACAACAAACGCCAAGGGAACAACAACAAAAATATTAAGAAAAACTTCCCTTGCACCCTTTGCGGTGAGTATGGCCATTAAAATCATCATTTCCCTCAAATTGTGGACTTCAAACAGATGAAAGAATCCATTAATGGACCACATCCCCTAGTACCGCCTTCTCCCCAGCAGGCCCCACAAAAATATGTGCAACAACCCACCTAGTTGTGTTACAAAACCCCATACCACACCAAGGAGTAATGAACACCCAACAAGAGGTTCATTCAGACCCACCACAGATAGGACAATATGCCAACCCATGCCCTCCTATAGATCACACTATCCTCCTCACTAATGAGGAAGAAGTCCTTCTACAAACGCACAGTCATCAATACAGTTCACCCTCTGACCCTACTCCCACTACCTCAAAGGCCACCCCAGGAACAACTGGCCCACCTTTGATGATTATGTGCCCTAATATTAAAACACCTCTTCACATCCCTCGCATCCCATTACGAAGGAATGCCAACAACCATCAGGCTAGGGTGGCCCGCAATTGTAGTCTGGTCGATGAATTGGCACAATCCCCCGCTACCATGCTAGTCTTAGAAGTTCTTCAAGCTTGTTCTACTCAATGGAAGTCATTACTTTCTGCTCTTGGGGTAGTCGACCCTGCTGATACTCGAATCATCACCTTCGATCTCTATAGTGGGGAACCTCATCTCCCCACTTTGGTCGCTTTCCAAATACCGTTTAAAATCCGGAACATCGCAGTCCACCACTACATTATTGATGAAGGTGCATCCACATGCATCATGTCCAAATCTGTATGGAAGAAAATTGGTTCCCTTGAACTCATACCATCTTCCATTACCTTAATAGCTTATGAAGGATGACCATATTCTACTGAAGGTCTCTTTCAAAATGTCCTCATTGAACTCAGGGGAAAAACCATTCTTATTGACATTGAGGTCATCAATGCCCCGCTCAATTACAATATATTGTTCGGTCATAGCTACATCTACACTATGAAGGTAGTCACCTCTTCTTTTCTCTAAACCATGATGTTTCCCCATAACATAAATATCATTACCATCAATCAAGTATCACATTATGAGCCTAACCCTTCATCCAACATCGACAACATCCTCACTTTTTTCCACACTAATCCGGATGCCTATCCACTCATCGAGATGGGCCCCATAATTTTTAAGGACCCATCCTTGCTAGGGACATACCATGGAGCATGTAACACCCATGTTTCCCCCAATTTGTAATTAATCATAGAATAGGAATTACCATGCTAATGCATGAGGAAAATGTAAATGTATTATTGTTTGAGTTGCCAATAACTGATTGTGGGGGTGAAACCTTGAAAGTACTAGCCATGATATCACTAGAGGAAGAATGTAAAAACCATACAAGAGGGTTCATATATCAAATAACCCCAAATCTTCATGATAAGGATGAAAAACCTCCTTCGAATCCCAAGGAAAGGAAAGCAGTCAATGAAGAACAAATGGTGGTTGAATCACAAACCACCCCCCCATGAATGGAGATATGGGTTGTCAGCTCATAGTACTGTAGGGACCTGCAGAATTGAGTTTCCTTCTGATAGAAGGAACATGATAGGTTGGTGAAACCATCCAAGGTAAGAGGGACACAGAGGAGAGGAGAAGGACACACGAGACGAGAACGAGAGCTCGCAAGGGAGAGGCGAAGCTCTCCAGCGGATCATGAACAGAAGGTCGCGAGATTGATTCTGAAGAGGATTCAAGAAACCTTGTCAAGGCTACAAATGAGTGAGAAAGCTCTGAGTTGCAGAAAACAGGACGCGAACAGAAACTGAAACAAAGAGAGAACCCTCGAGAAGAGTGAGAGTTCTCTGGTGATATCATGGCTTGGCACAAGGGTGGCCAGAGTGCTAATATTGAATGCCTCTGAGCCTATGGTCGGGTGGAAGGAGGAACACCCACAGTCAGTTGGTTGGCGACAACCTGTAATAGATAAGTGATTTCTTACTCTGTGTAATTTAGCTATAAATGGGCATGAATTTGGTTATACGGTGTATGTTTCAGGAATTGTGCTTGATTTTTGAATGGATATACTGTGTCTATTTCCTTACTGCTTAGCTATATAATTAGGCCAGTAAGAGATTATATGGATAGGACATGATTGGTGCTCGTAAATACTTGTGTCCTGAGGTGGCTTGAGTTAGAGCCATGAATGGTGAGTTTGTCGACCTTAGGCATAGTCTCATGTACACATTCCAACCTTCCTAGTTATCTAGAGTCCCTTGGAGGACAAATTTTGTTAAGCTCAGAAGAGGTAGTGTAGTTATGCACAGGATCCCTACGAGGCAAGTAGAGACCGAGACTCACTCAATTCCTAGACTTGACGAATGAGTGCAAGGGGTGTGTGGAAGACTCTTCTAAGAGTCAAGCCCAAGAGAAAGAGCGCAAAACTCTTAATTCCTTCATAGCTAAGGAAGATCAGGAGGGACAACACTGTTTATAAGTGCTGGAGAGACAAAATATTCGGCTTGCAGTAGAAGATCAAAGGTTGATACCTTTGAAGCATCAGAATCTTTTGATATCGGAAAGAAAGCCAAATCTCAGGAGGAAGAGAAACAAAAGCCCTTAGATCAACTGTAGAGTGTGGATCTGGACCATTGAAATCCTATGTCCAGACACACAGAATAGTGCGCAAGAGGAGAGGATCTGAATGGATGGTATAGAACTGTTAGATCTGGAGTGGGGACCGATAGTCATTGGATCTGGAGATAGGCACATGAAAGAATTCCCATAATCACTTCAACTGTTGGATCATTGGAGGACAGGTGGTGAACATCCGGAAGCCACCGGGGTTTCAAAACTTAGGTGTATAAGGGTGGTGAAGAATGAGGATTCGCAATCACCAAAATCGCGAGGGTTATTCTGGATCATTGGATCCAGGGTGACACATGGAAAAGATCTTACCCATCGGAGTTTCGACATCTAGGATACCTAAAAAGGAAAATCTCTTGTACTCGTCAATCGTGAAATCCCGACTTGCAAAACCCCGAAGTGAGTTTAGAGGATATATGGTTCGGAGTTTCAACTCTCGAGAAACCTAAGTGCGAGATCTCCTGTCTGCACATATCACAAAACCTCGACTTGCGAAACCCTGAAATAATAATAGCATGGATAAGTCTTGATGTCTTAGTATTTTGGCACCTGGGATATCTAGAAGCAAGTCCCTGGTACACGCCAATCCTGAATTCCTGACTTGTGAAATCCCGATACGACTTAGTGCATGTAGATTTGTTTTTTCGGTGTTTCGGCACCCGAAAAATTGAATGGTATGAACCCCTCATCCTCTTCTACCGTGAAAACCCAGTACATGAAACTCCAAAAGGTAGAATTCCAGATTTTAATCAGAGGCATTGTTAGATGTGACAAACTATTGGTCCCTTTCGGATTTCAGCACTTCGAGAGACAAGAGAGAAGAACACATGCATTGTGATTTCCCGAATCATGAAAGCCAGAAACACCTCTCCGGTAAGGCCTGTGGTCATAGCCAATGATCACATGGGTAAGGATAAGGGATGGTAGGGTCTGCATCAGGCCCCATAGGAATTCGGGGATTCTGTTCCTCGGTGAAATGAAGGAAAAAGATGAAAAATATTAGTTCTCGTAGTGGGTGTGTGACAAATTGGTATCATAGCATGGTTACAACACTTGGCCTGCTTGGGCTCATGTACGAGCCACGTAAGGAGATGTTGTTATCTGCATTTACTCCTTGAGAAGAAGGGTTGCAGATTGAACCTGTGATTTTGGGATTTCTTGTTGAATTCCAGCAAAGGAATTATATTGTTCCTTTGTCAAAATGATAACTACTCTTATAGTAGTAGGAATGCACTGATCAGTATTACTGATAAGACCTGAGCATGGATAAAAAAACTACCATGTGGATTCAGATCCAAAAACTACACAGATAAGTACTATGCTAGAATATGAATTTTCCTTTTTAATTTGGAACAAAAGTAAGATGTTTTCAAACAAAATTGTGATTAATGTGCTTGTTGTCCAAGAATTATTGAAGGCAGGTGACGAAGACTAAGATTCTGAAAGAGGACCTGACCGAGGATGAAGGTCAAGACTTCTGAAGTGGCCGAATGAGAAAGGCATCACAGGTGTTTTGAGAAAAGAATACCGAGGACGGTGTTATTTTAAGGGGGAGGGAATTGTAACACCCCTGTTTCCCCCAATTTGTAATTAATCATAGAATAGGAATTACCATGCTAATGCATGAGGAAAATGTAAATGTATTATTGTTTGAGTTGCTAATAACTGACTGTGGGGGTGAAGCCTTGAAAGTACTGGCCATGATATCACTAGAGGAAGAATGTGAAAACCGTACAAGAGGGTTCATATATCAAATAACCCCAAATCTTCATGATAAGGATGACAAACCTCCTTTGAATCCTAGCAAAAGGAAAGCAGTCAATGAGGAAAGAATGGTGGTTGAATCACCAACCACCCCCCCACGAATGGAGACATGGGTTGCCAGCTCGAAGTACTACAGGGACCTCCAGAGCAGTGTTTCCTTCTGACATAAGGAACAGGATAGGTCGGCGAAACCGTCCAAGGAAAGAGGGACACAGAGGAGAGGAGGAGACACGAAACTAGAACGTGAGATCGCAAGGGAGAGGCACAAAGCTCTCTAGTGGATCACAAATAGAAGGTTGTGATCTTGATGCTGAAGAGCAGAGAAACCTCTACGAGGCCACAAATGAGTGAGAAAGCTCTGAGTTACAGAAAACAGGACCCAAACAGAAACTGACACAGAGAGAGAACCCTCGAGAAGAGTGAGAGTTCCTTGGTGAAATCATGGCTTGGCACGGGGGTGGCCAAAGTCCTAATATTGAATGCCTCTGAGCCTATAGTCGGGTGGAAGGAGGAACACCCATAGTCAGTTGGTTGGCGACAACTTGTAATAGATAAGTGATTTCTTACTTTGTGTAATTTAGCTGTAACTGGGCATGAATTTGGTTATACGGTGTATGTTTTAGGAATTGTTCTTGATTTCTGAATGGATATACTGTGTCTCTTTCCTTAATTCTTAGTTGTATAATTAGGTCAGTAAGAGATTATATGGATAGGACATGATTGGTTCTCGTAAATACTTGTGTCCTGAGGCAGCTTGAGTTAGAGCCACGAACGGTGAGTTCGTCAACCTTAGGCATAGTCTCATGTACACATGCCAACCTTCCTAGTTGTCTAGAGTCCCTTGGAGGATGAATTTTATTAATCTTAGGAGAGTAGTGTAGTTATGCATAGGCTCCCTATGAGGCAAGTAGAGACCGAGACTCACTCAAGTCCTAGACTTGACGAATGTGTGCAAGGGGTGCGTGGAAGAATCTTCTAAGAGTCAAGCCCAGGAGAAAGAGTGCAAAACTCTTAATTACTTCATAGCTGAGGAAGCTCAGGAGGGACAACATTGTTATTAAGTGATGGCAAGACCCAATAGTCAGCTTGCTGTAGAATATCAAAGGATGAGACCTTTGAAGCATCAAAATATTCCGAGATCGAGAAGAAAGCCAAATCTTAGGAGGAAGAGCAACAATATCCCTTAGATAAACTGTAGAGTGTGGATCTGGACCATTGAAATCCTACGTCCAGACACACAGGATAGCATGCAAGAGGAGAGGATCTAAACGAACGGTATAGAACTGTCATATCTGGAGTGGATACTGACAGTCATTGGATCTAGAGATAGGTGCACGAAAGAAGTCCTGAAATCACTTCAACCGTTGGATCGTTGGAGGATAGGTGGCGAACATCCGGAAGCCACCAGGGTTTCAAAACTTAGGCGTATAAGGGTGGTGAAGAATGAGGAATCGCAATCACTGAAATTGTGAGGGTTATTCTGGATCGTTTGATCCAGGGAGACACATGGCAGAGATCGAACCCATCGGAGTTTCAACATCCGGGATACCTAAAAAGGAAAATCTCTTGTACTCGTCAATCGCAAAATCCTGACTTGCAAAACCCCGAAGTGAGTTTAGAGGATATATGGTTCGCAGTTTCATCTCTCGGGAAACCTAAGTGCAAGACCTCCTGTCTGCGCATATCACAAAACCTCGACTTGAAAAACCCCAAAATAATAATAGCACGGATAAGTCTTGATGTCTCAGTATTTCAGCATCGGAGATATCTAGAAGCAAGTCCCTGGTACATGCCAATCACAAATTCCTGACTTGTGAAATACCGATACGGCTTAGCACATGTAGATTTGGTTTTTCGGTGTTTCAGCACCCGAAAAACTGAAGGGTATGAACCTGTCGTCCTCTTCTACCGCGAAAACCCGGTATGCAAAACTCCAATAGGTGGAATGCCACGTTTTAATCCAAGGCATTGTTAGATGTGACAAACTGTTGGTCCCTTTCGGATTTCGGTACTTCGAGAGAAAAGAGAGTAGAGGAACACATGCATCGCGATTTCTCGAATCATGAAAGCCAGAAAGACCTCTCCGGTAAGTCCTGTGGTCATAGCCAATGATCACATGGGTAAGGATAAGGGATGGTAGGGTCTGCATCAGGCCCCATAGGAATTCGATGATTCTGTTCCTTGGTGAAAGGAAAGAAAAAGATGAAAAATATTAGTTCCCGTAGTGGGTGTGTGACAAATTGGTATCAAAGCATGGTTACAACACTTGGCCTTCTTGGGCTCATGTACGAGCCGCGTAAGGAGATGTTGTTATCTGCATTTACTCCTTGAGAAGAAGGGTTGCAGATTGAACCTGTGATTTTGGGATTTCTTGTTGAATTCCAGCAAAGTAATTATATTGTTCCTTTGTCATAATGATAACTACTCTTATAGGACTAGGAATGCACTGATCATTATTACTGATAAGACCTGAGCATGTATAAAAAAACTACCATGTGGATATAGATCCATAAACTGCATAGATAAGTACTGTGCTAGAATATGAATTTTCCTTTTTAATTTGGAACAATAGTAAGATGTTTTCACACAAAATTGTGATTAATGTGCTTGTTGTCCAAGAATTATTGAAGGTAGGTGATGAAGACTAAGATTCTGAAAGAGGACTTGACCGAGGATGAAGGCCAAGACTTTTGAAGTGGTTGAATGAGAAAGGCATCATAGGTTTTTTGAGAAAAGAACACTGAGGACGGTGTTCCTTTAAGGGGGAGGGAATCGTAACACCCCTATTTCCCCCAATTTGTAATTAATCATAGAATGGGAATTACCATGATAATGCATGAGGAAAATGCAAATGTATTATTGTTTGAGTTTCCAATAACTGACTATGGGGGTGAAGCCTTGAAAGTACTGGCCATGATATCACTAGAGGAAGAATGTGAAAACCATACAAGAGGGTTCATATATCAAATAACCCCAAATATTCATGATAAGGATGACAAACATCCTTCGAATCCCAAGGAAAGGAATGTAGTCAATGAAGAAAGAATGGTAGTTGAATCACCAACCACCCACCCATGAATGGAGACATGGGCTGTCAGCCCGAAGTACTGCAGGAACCTGCAGACCTGAGTTTCCTTCTGACAGAAGGAATAGGATAGGTCGGCGAAACCATCCAAGGTAAGAGGGACACAGAGGATAGGAGAAGGACACACAAGAGGAGAATGGGAGCTCGCAAGGGAGAGGCACAAAGCTCTCCAGCGAATCATGAAAAGAAGGCTACGAGATTGATGCTGAAGAGAATCTGAGAAACCTCGTCGAGGCCACAAACGAGTGAGAAAGATCTAAGTTGCAGAAAACAGGACCCAAATAGAAACTGAAACAGAGAGAGAATCCTCGAGAAGAGTGAGAGTTCCCTGGTGATATCATGGCTTGGAACGGGGGTGGCCAGAGTGATAATATTGAATGCCTCTGAGCCTATGGTTGGGTGGAAGGATGAACACCCATAGTCAGTTGGTTGGCGACAACCTGTAATAGGTAAGTGATTTCTTACTCTGTGTAATTTAGCTGTAACCGGGCATGAATTTGGTTATATGGTGTATGTTTCAGGAATTGTGCTTGATTTCTGAATGGATATACTGTGTCTCTTTCCTTATTTCTTAGCTGTATAATTAGGCCAGTAAGAGATTATATGGATAGGATATGATTGGTACTCGTAAATACTTGTGTCCTGAGGTGGCTTGAGTTAGAGCCACGAATGGTGAGTTCGTCGACCTTATGCATAGTCTCATGTACACATGCCAACCTTCCTAGTTGTATAGAGTCCCTTGGAGGATGAATTCTGTTAAGCTCAGGAGAGGTAGTGTAGTTATGCACAGGCTCCCTACGAGGCAAGTAGAGATCAAGAATCACTCAAGTCCTAGACTTGACGAATGAGTGCAAGGGGTGCGCGGAAGACTCTTCTAAGAGTCAAGCCCAGGAGAAAGAGTGAAAAAATCTTAATTCCTTCATAGCTGAGGAAGCTCAAGAGGGACAACACTATTCGTAAGTGCTGGCGAGACCCAATAGTCGGCTTGTAGTAGAATATCGAAGGCTGAGACCTTTGAAGCATCAGAATATTCTGAGATCCAAAAGAAATCCAAAGCTCAGGAGGAAGAGCAACAATATCCCTTAGATCAACTGTAGAGTGTAGATCTGGACCATTGAAATCCTACGTCTAGACACACAGGATAGCGTGCAAGAGGAGAGGATCTGAACGGATGGTATAGAACTGTCATATCTGGAGCGTGGTCCGATAATCATTGGATCCAGAGATAGGCACATGAAAGAAGTCCCAATTCACTTCAACCGTTGGATCGTTGGAGGACAGGTGGCGAACATCCGGAAGCCACCGGGGTTTTGGAACTTAGACATATAAGGGTGGTGAAGAACGAGGATTCGCAATCATCAAAATCGCGAGGGTTATTCTGGATCATTGGATCCATGGAAACATGTGGCAGAGATCTAACCCATCGGAGTTTTGACATCCGGGATACCTAAAAAGGAAAATCTCTTGTATTCGTCAATCGTGAAATCTCGACTTGCGAAACCACGAAGTGAGTTTAGAGAATATATGGTTCAGAGTTTCGTCTCTCAGGAAACCTAAGTGTGAGAACTCCTGTCTACACATATCATGAAACACCGACATAATAATAGTGTGGATAAGTCTTGATGTCTCATTATTTCGGCATCGGGGATATCTAGAAGCAAGTCCCTGGTACACACCAATCCCGAATTCCCAACTTGTGAAATCTCGATACGGCTTAGTGCATGTAGATTTGGTTTTTCGGTGTTTTGGCACCCGGAAAACCAAAGGGTAGGAACCGTCCATCCTCTTCTACCACGAAAACCCGGTACACAAAACTCCAAAATGTGGAATGCCAGGTTTTAATCTGAGGCATTGTTATATGTGACAAACTGTTGGTCCCTTTCGGATTTCAGCACCTCGAGAGACAAGAGAGAAGAGGAGCACATGCATCACGATTTCCTGAATTGTGAAAGCTAGAAAGACCTCTTCGGTAAGGCCCATGTTCATAGCCAATGATCACATGGGTAAGGATAAGGGATGGTAGGGTCTGCATCAGGCCCCATAGGAATTCGAGGATTTTGTTCCTCGGTGAAAGGAAGGAAAAAGACGAAAAATATTAGTTCTCGTAGTGGGTGTGTGAAAAATTGGTATCAGAGCATGGTTAGAACACTTGGCCTGCTTGGGCTCATGTACTAGCCACTTAAGGAGATGTTGTTATCTGCATTTACTCCTTGAGAAGAAGGGCTGCAGATTGAACCTGTGATTTTGGGATTTCTTGTTGAATTCCAGCAAAGGAATCATATTGTTCCTTTGTCAAAATGATAACTACTCTTATAGGACTAGGAATGCACTGATCAGTATTAATGACAAGACCTGAGCATGGATAACAAAACTACCATGTGGATACAGATCCACAAACTGCATAGATAAGTACTGTGCTAGAATATGAATTTTCCTTTTTAATTTGGAACAACAGTAAGATGTTTTCACACAAAATTGTGATTAATGTGCTTGTTGTCCAAGAATTATTAAAGGTAGGTGATGAAGACTAAGATTATGAAAGAGGACCTGACCCAGGATGAAGGTCAAGACTTCTGAAGTGGCCAAATGAGAAAGGCATCACAAGTGTTTTGAGAAAATAAAACCAAGGACGATGTTCCTTTAAGGGGGAGGGAATTGTAACACCCCTGTTTCCCCCAATTTGTAATTAATCATAGAATAGGAATTACCATGCTAATGCATGAGGAAAATGTAAATGTATTATTGTTTGAGTTGCCAATAACTTACTGTGGGGGTGAAGCCTTGAAAGTATTGGCCATGATATCACTAGAGGAAGAATGTGAAAACCATACAAGAGGGGTCATATATCAAATAACCCCAAATCTTCATGATAAGGATGACAAACCTCCTTCGAATTCCAAGGAAAGGAAAGAAGTCAATGAAGAAAGAATGGTGGTTGAATCACCAACCACCCCCCCATGAATGGAGACATGGGTTGTCAGCCCGAAGTATTGCAAGGACCTGCAGACCTGAGTTTCCTTCTGACAGAAGGAACAGGATAGGTCGGCAAAACCGTCCAAGGTAAGAGGGACACAAAGGAGAGGATAAGGACACATAAGAAGAGAATGGGAGCTCCCAATGGAGAGGTGTGAAGATCTCCAGCAGATCATGAACAGAAGGCCACGAGCTTGATGTTGAAGAGCATCTAAGAAACCTCATCAAGGCCACAAACGAGTGAGAAAGCTCCGAGTTGTAGAAAACAGTACCCGTATGAAAACTGAAACAGAGAGAGAGCCCTCGAGAAGACTGAGAGTTCCTTGGTGATATCATGGCTTGGCACGGGGGTGGCCAGAGTGCTAATATTGAATGCCTCTTAGCCTATGGTCAGGTGGAAGGATGAACACCCATAGTCAGTTGGTTGGCGGCAACCTGTAATAGATAAGTGATTTCTTACTCTGTGTAATTTAGCTGTAATGGGGCATGAATTTGGTTATACGGTGTATGTTTTAGGAATTTTTCTTGATTTATGAATGGATATACTGTGCCTCTTTCCTTACTGCTTAGCTGTATAATTATGCCAGTAATAGATTATATGGATAGGACATGATTGGTACTCGTAAATACTTGTGTCCTGAGGCGGCTTGAGTTAGAGCCATGAACGGTGAGTTCGTCGACCTTAGGCATAGTCTCATGTACACATGCCAACCTTCCTAGTTGTCTAGAGTCCCTTGGAGGATGAATTATGTTAAGGTCAGGAGAGGTAGTGTAGTTATGCATAGGCTCCCTGCGAGGCAAGTAGAGACTGAGACTCACTCAATTCCTAGACTTGACGAATGAGTGCAAGGGGTGCGTGAAAGACTCTTCTAAGAGTCAAGCCCAGGAGAAAGAGCACAAAACTCTTAATTCCTTCATAGCTGAGGAATCTCAAGAGGGACAAAACTATTCGTAAGTGCTGGAGAGACCCAATAGTCATATTGCAGTAGAAGATCGAAGGCTGAGACCTTTGAAGTGTCAGAATCTTCCGAGATCCAAAAAAAATCCAAAGCTCAGGAGGAAGAGCAACAATAGCCCTTAGATCAACTGTAGAGTGTGGATCTAGAACATTGAAATCCTTCATCCAGACACACAGGATAGCGCACAAGAGGAGAGGATCTGAACAAACAGTATAGAATTGTCAGATCTGGAGCAGGGACCGATAGTCATTGGATCTGGAGATAGGCGCACGAAAGAAGTCTAGAAATCACTTCAACCGTTGGATCGTTGGAGGACAGGTGGCGAACATCCAAAAGCCACCAGGGTTTCGGAACTTAGGCATATAAGGGTGGTTAAGAACGAGGGTTCACAATCACTGAAATCGCGAGGGTTATTCTAGATCATTGGATCTAGGGCAACACGTGGCAGAGATCTAACCCATCAGAGTTTCAACATTCGGCATACCTAAAAAGGAAAATCTCTTGTACTCGTCAATCACAAAATCTCGACTTGCGAAACCCCGAAGTGATTTTAGAGGATATATGGTTCGAAGTTTCAGCTCTCGGGAAACCTAAGTGTGAGACCTCCTGTATGTGCATATCGCGAAACCTCGACTTGTGAAACCCCGAAATAATAAGAGCATAGATAAGTCTTGATGTCTCGGTATTTCAGCACCTGGGATATCTAGAAGCAAGTCCCTGGTACATGCTAATCCTGAATTCCTGACTTGTGAAATCCTGATACGTCTTAGCACATGTAGATTTGGTTTTTCGGTGTTTCGGCACCTGGAAAACCGAAGGGTATGAACCCCTCATCCTCTTCTACCGTGAAAACCCAGTATGCGAAACTCAGAAAGGTGGAATGCCAGGTTTTAATCCGAGGCATTGTTAGATGTGACAAACTGTTGGTCCCTTTTGGATTTCGGCACTTAAAGAGACAAGAGAGCAGAGGAACACATGCATTTCCCAAATTGTGAAAGCTGGAAACACCTCTCCAGTAAGGCCCGTGGTCATAGACAATGATCAAATGGGTAAGGATAAGGGATGGTAGGGTCTGCATTAGGCCCCACAGGAATTCGGGGATTCTGTTCCTCGGTGAAAGGAAGGAAAAAGATGAAAAATATTGGTTCCAGTAGTGGGTGTGTGACAGAGCACCACTGCTCATCCATCCCTCAATAAAAGTATGTATCGTCTCCACTAATGGAATGACAACTAAAGATACTCTCCCCCCCACCTAAGCCTCCTTTATCCATGACATCCCACTAGTCGCAAAAATTCTCCCTCGGGAATCCCCTAGAGCTTGTTTAGCTCTATATGTTCCTGATCTTCCCCTCCCCTCCCAGTTTGGGAAACAGTCCCCCAATCCATTACCCAAATATTTTTCTTTTACCCCCCACCAGGTGTACAAGCTTTCTAGGTAGCCGCAACGCTCACCCTTCCTAATATGGTGCTAGAAATCCCAGTTTGGTATCTACATCCACCTGAGATGGTCCCTCAACCATCCCTCCCTCTCCAAACATAAGGAATCTCGATGTAGATTCCAATACTTACCCCCACCATCCCACCCACACCCCCACTAACTAGCACCCCTGCTACAACTGTGGGAAGACAAAAAAAGAAAGATCCCACCACTCCACTTCCCCCATGTGTCCAACCTCCTTGCATGCTATGCGATAAATATAGACACCCCACCAACAAATGCCCATCTTTACCAGGGCTACACAATCTAATTCAACTCCCTCGAGCACCACCACTGCTCGTCACTTCATCCAGTACTGTCGCTATCTCCCCTAGCATAAGTATAAAAGGACTTCGAACCAAATTCACATGCACCATCTATTCATAATATGGCCATTATACACACCATTGTCTAGTGTTACCTCAATTTTGATAGACGCTAACAACAGTATGTCAGATCTTTCAGCAAGAACCCACCCCATCTACAACATCCCCAACACATGTCATCGACATCCATTATGTCACGACCTTAGTCAACGAATGTATGAGGTGTCCTTGATCTCTATGTGAATCACTTGATCATTTCACATATCAACGTCCTATGATCATTGAATACATGCATCATCAAATGGCCCTTATTGAAAACTCAAGGGTCATAAAATTACAACCCAAAATTTTCCTCGTCAATCTTCCAAACTCAATTCTGGGAGCTCCAGGCGTCAGTTTTTTTATCCATCTTTAGCCATGGGATTAGGCCCTTGTCACCTACACAATTCCATTCCCCGAGCCATTTTCCATCCTCAGCCTCAGCGGAAATTTTCTCATCTGACGCTCAAGTACGCATGCTTACATTCACATATTATTGAATAATTGTTATATGATCTTTCTCTTCATATATTGTTCACATCGGGTATTTGGTTTTCATGTGTGTAGGTACATGATCATCATACGTTAGCAGTATCCCTTCAGGTATATCATTGACACTAGCATGTACTCATTCCCTCTAAATATCAAATTGCATCTCCTAGTGACACCCACCGATCTTTTCCTCTAGGATCCCTATGCCCGGCTCTGCAGTACTATCACCTCTGCTGCATTTCAGTACTGTCACCTAGCAATACCCTCCCCCACATGATTTTTCCCATTCATAGCCCCCCTTGGCACTTTGACACTTATGTTATTTTCACCCTTTAGAGATGGGAGTCCTGATAGTCTTACACATCATCGAGAACCAACCTCATACTCCTCCTCATTATGCTAGCCTACCCAATGGACTCCTAGGTTACTTCATCATGGTTCTATTTTAACTGTTCCCCCACAATATCATTAACCATCCATTTTCATCCTCAGATTACCCATCTTCAGATTGTCCTCCATACATTTCCCTAAATACAGAAACCCAACTATAGGGCATTCACCCTCCACTTGTTTCCCAAACACCTTGCACCATCATCAGCCAAGCCATATTACACTAGGGCACCCATTTCTGTATCTTCACAGTCATCCCAACTCATTCTTTATTCTTTCAGTAATTGTACAAAACCTTTTTCCTCGCATTTACATAGCTTTCTGTTGTCTCCTTTAGCGACCTTCCTTTTTCGGCAAAGAAACCCATGTCACCCTTGGTTGGGGCATCCATTATATTCTACTCCTATTGACATCGCCCATAAGCCCTGCGTATCTCACCATCCATGTACCCCTGATCTCTTAGTTTTTCCACTTTGTCATGTTGCTGGCACAATTTAACCCACGCTTAGTCATCCCCCTGACACTAGGCCCATTTTCACGGTTGCTGCCACGCCCCCTTTATCCCCAACCAAGGGCAGTCTCAAATCTCACGACTTCCTGACTTCATCCATGTTAATCATTAGTTCCTGATCTTATCCAGTGGATTTCATGAATCGCTCCACTTCTTGAAGTCACGTCTCCCTTTATGTCAACACCAACACATTTTCCAGATGGGCGACAGTATCTTGACTCTCATTACCTTTCCAATGGGATGGCATAGAGAGAACCATCATTTCTGTTTGTTGTTGTTGACCCCCATGACATTCGAGTTCAACACTTTATCATGTGGCAGTGGGTCTTACTTTGCGACTATTGCAGTTATTTTTATATATGTCGAAGACCTATGAAATCGAATAGACTATCAATGTCTACCCATTATCGACACTTTCCACAGTTGTCCTTACCTTTTTCAGAGTTGGTTCACCATCATAATTGTCCTCTGTTATTATCAAACCACCCCGGAGGGCGTTGTAGTGATATAAATCAACACACATATTCAGTAACTGTATTACACCTTTTTGAGTTACATAACATGAGCATGGGGCATTCCCGCCTCGTTTGTACATAGTTTTGTTTTCACCCCTTGCGAAAGGTTTGGATCTTATAGGTTCCCCTTTCCCTCCAATGGGTCGCTCTTGATACTCCCCACAATACTCTTTCTTACAAAGGTACTCTCAGTAGAAGAAACATTGATGTATTTCATCTATCTGTATGATCCTAACCTCACACATAAGGGGGCATTTGTTATCACCAAAAATTCATCCGCAAATGGTTACAGGAATCCAGCATCGTCAAAACACTCATTAGTTCACTCATGGACCAAAAATTCATTTCCAAAAGGTCCAAAACTATACAAACAGTTATAAAATCAGCATGCGCTTAGACTACACAGGGAGCGCATGCACATGCGCCATCCAGAAATGCAAGAAAATCACACAGGTTCATGATGCACGACTGTGGACAGAAAAAACTGCACACCCATCAGACCAATGCACGTATGATATTGGTTGGCCTTCCACCCACTTCTAGTTCAGCTTCCAAGTCAATTTGACATCCAAATCTCGGTTGTATCCGACTGGGGGGATGGTCAAAGACATAAGGGTTCCCTAAAGGGCCCCTTGTTCACACTAAGAACTGGTTACATAATGCCTCAAAGCTATTCAATATAAGGAGGCCATGGGTGCACTATATTTTCAAGGAATTCATTTGTATTGTTATGCTTCTTATTTTCTCTTGGAGGATCCTCTTTCCTCATCAAGAGCATGCAAAGACCATTTCATTTATCCATTCATATCACCTCTTGAGTGAATGTGCTTTGGATTCTCTTCACCATTTCATCCTAGTTTGTTACTTGTAAGAAGAGCTCAATTTTTGGAGGTCCAAGAGCCCTCCCTTGGAGGAAGAGGGGACCCATATACCTCCCTTTCTCTTTGGTGTTTTCTTTCCACTAATAAAATCCTTTACATTGGTGGCATGAATGATGTTTATTTCTTGTTCTAATGTCCTTATGCACTCTAATTTAGTTTCTTTTAATGCTCTTAGTTTAGTTCTTTGCTTATCTTTTATGTTTTATACTTCTAACTCTTTCTTTCACTGTTGTCTTGCCTAGCTAACCCAACTGGGCTTGTAAGCATCTCTATTTTTCTCATTTAGGTGACAAAAGAGACGGAACACCAGCTTCGAGAGTTCCAAGAGTTGGAATTCCTTTTTCCTTCGAAGTAGATTTTTGAAAGAGTGGATCTCTTCCCTCCACGTGTCCTTCCGCAATCAACTATCTTTGCATGATTCATCTTTAGGACTTGTTATCCCCTATCTTAGAGATAACTAAGGAGATTATGTCTCGAGGCCCACAGGTCCTAGACATGGAGTACCGAGAGCCATATTGACTTGATCTTGGCCTTTAAGGGTGTTGGACAACTGAGAGGGGGGGTGAATCAGTTGTTACCGTGCTTAAACAATTATGGTTCTTTTAAACTCTTTGTAGAGATACTGAATGATGATCACAATAATGCAGGGAAATAAACAATGGCACTTTCAGCATCATTCACA